>CM036755.1:9552993-10022993 GCA_020796225.1 Arion vulgaris | reverse complement strand
AAAGAGCAACAGATTAAATGGTTTGGACACCTGACAAAATGTCCTGGTATGCTACACAGAGAGCCAAACAGAAAAGTATGAGTAAAGCAAAGGAAGACCACGCTAAAAATGGATCGGCGTATCAAGAATATCTTTACGACAATTAATATCAAACTAGCAAACATGGACATTGAGCAAAGCGCAGTCACAAAAAATAACTACATGTGAATGCGTTGCCTGCGAAAAGTTACCAACAACACCAGAAAAAGACAAGAGTCACCAACATCAGCATAAGAATGAAAGTTGGAACAGAACCTTGCTTGAAATACATTGAGAAACAAAGAATGAAGTGGTTTGGCCACTTTATAAGAATGCATCCAAACTCCACAGTATAGAGTCTTCTATAACAGAACATTAGGAAAGAAGGCGAGAGGAAGACCACGAAAAGATGGTTAGATGGCATAGCAGAATCCCGTCAATGACCAAAATAACAATCACCCAAGCCACCAGAACAGCGCAAGACAAAACGAAAACCACGACACTGGCAACAACCGGTAGCAGTGTGACAAAAAGAAGAAAAAAGAAGAATATCAGCTTACAAAAGGGCCCTTAAAAAAAGCACACAAAGATCACTATGCCCCACCTGCTGGTTTAACGGCACTGCCAGCCGAAACCCACAACACTCCGGGAGTAGACTTGTGACAGTTAAATTTAATACAAGACTTGTTTCTACGATATCAGGATGTGAGCAAAGCTTGTTTTTAAAAAAAACTGTTTGAAAGATTAAGATGTTTGCTCTTTCTAATTATCGTGAACATGGTGAGATGGGTGAGCATAGACGTGTGTGGACAATACAGGAAATGTAAAACGGGGACGTGTCCCAGAGGCGTGTTGTGTTTTCAGGATTTAGGGGGCATGTTTTTTTTGCTGATCCTGCTCTGTTTCAGCCGAAGTGGTAAATGTGTTTTAGAGTTCTGTTTGTTTTATTTGATGTGTTTATTTTTAATTGTTTTTTTAAAAAGCGTTGTTTTAGGGGTTAGTGGATAACTGGAATACAAGAACATGCTCAAGATCTTAAGGTGTGTAAGAAGTTTAGAGTGTATCATTCTGCATTTATTTAAACGGGAAAATATAAGTACATAAATCCAGCGGCGGCTCGTGATAATTTTTGTTGGTGGGCGGGCATTTTTTCCCCGGGTAAATCGATTTTAGATTGCTATATTAAAATTTAAAAATAATAAATACATGTTGTACATTATTTTTTTGGGGGGATTCTGCTTTGGCTATAGACGAGCCACCACTGCATAAATCAGAGATCTCTGTGGCGTATGGTTAGATGCTTCTCTCGTGCCAAAAACAAAGTTCGATCCTTCGTGGAGCCATCTGGAATTTTCCAGAGTTCAATCATCTCATTGTAGGTGAGATCGAGTTCCTAGTCCTATCGGTGACGGACGATAAACTGGTCCCGTGTTCAATTTGGGGCACGTAAAGAACCTGGCAGTTCATATCCGAGAAGAGCAGGCAGAAAGCTGCTACCCCTACAAATTAATTAGACAAATATTTAAAAAAAAAAATTCCACAAAAATATCTTCACCATCTTCAAAGCTACATCGGGGGCCCTCGCTGGTGTATGGGGTTTGTGCACTGCAAACTGAGATCTTCATGGTTTAAAGCGATCGGGGCACACATGGTCTCACCAGTGCAATGATGATTGTTATATCAATCAATCCATCAATTATATATATAATCTGGGGCTTTTTTCTTTCTAGTCTCTCAAAACATTTTTAAAATAAAAAAAATCCTTGGCCTTTTGCAGCTGGAGGGGAATTTTGTTATTTCCATTGCAATGGTGTAGTCCTCATGCCCAACTAGACCTGTTAATGTGTTCTTTTAACTGTTCTTCTGTTGATGTTATGTTTGAGATAGGGACTTTGGCCGAGAGACCAGCAACTAATTTCTACCACAGAAGTCCTGGATTGTCATTTCAATTGTCATATTGTAGTCATCACAGGTGGCGTTTGGTGTTTAGGGACAGTGATCAGTCTATTAACCCGACGTTCTGAGTTCGAATCACCTGTGGACAGTTTGGTTGTAAATGGATTGCGTGGATTTTTACAAAGGACGATACACCACCCGTTCAAAGCAATGGGAAAATACTGAACGTATAATGCCCGAAAATCACAAACAGCGTTTAAGAGGGTTGATTCCCAAAATTCTGTAAGGGTATGCAATAAACTTTAGTCGTCACATGCTAACTAGAATCTGTTAATGTGTACTTGTAACTGTTTTTCTCCTGATAATATGTTTGAGATCGGACTGTGGCACGAGACGAGTACCCAGCCTCTTTCTTAAAGGCCTCCTGCGATTGTCATTTCGATTGTCATATTGTCGTCACCATGTTACTAGAGTCTGTTAATCTATTCAATAGAGTCTGTTAATCTATTGTTGTAACTGTTCTTCTGTTGAAGTTATGATGATATGTTTGATGAGATGGTACCTTTATTAAGAGAGATGTGCACCTTACCTCTACATCACATAGACTCCCGTTATACATATATATATATACTGTGAGCAAATGGACTTTGGGATGGCTGCTACAACGGAGGACAGAGCACGAATGGGAATGCCCAATGTGCCATGACGTCGATCGCATAACATAACATAACAATAACATATATATATGTGTGTGTGTGTATTTGCTCTGGCACTGACCAAACTACACAGCAAACATACAAGACAGTAGTAACAATATATAAAGAAGTAAAGTAGATTGGCTATTAGTTACTAAACTGATGTCATTGCACTCCGGGCAGACCCATAGGTGCTCAGTCTCCCCAACAGAAATCGAAAAGTATGCATAAATATGGTTCCCGTGGCTCTCTGATTAAACTGACTTCTCACTCTGCCCCTCAGGCATCCATTTCTACTTATAGCAAAGTAGAATGATATCACAAACTATTCTTATATTACTCGTGATATAGATCTGGGTGTAAGATACAATGAGACAGATGTTCATCTGCATTCGTCAGCAAAAACTGAGAATAAAGTGACTGTAAGACAGAGTTTAGCATTCTAGATTTCTGCAACAGATGGGATAAGATATCAGGACCGTGCGGTATATTTTCTCAGTATGATGCAAGTCTTCGAAATGCCGCACCTTAAATTTTTTTCTTTAAAATAACCTTCAATTTAATTTCGCTGCTTGTTCCGCCCCTCTTACGGCGCCACCGGATGCGGCCGTCTCTCTGTATCATAGCACGACACGGCTCTGTCAGATATTATTGTAATTCAAAGTCAGGAATCAGTTTTGCATACCATGTGGCATAATTCAATCAATTAAGTACCATGTCTGCAGGCGTAGACGACCATCTCCATCCACAGCTCTTTTGCTTGGTGCGTTTTACTTGTAGTCACCAAATGTTCCTTCTCTTCGCATTATATGCAAGAAGAACCTTGATTGTTTGATTCTTATTCTTGTAATAAAATTTCTTTGTGTGCATGCCTGATTTAAAACCTCCTTATTTGTTTGCTTCGCTTGTGGTATAATTAGTCACCAAATAAGGACTGAAGATAGAGAGAGAAAGAGAGATATAGATAGATAGATAGAGAGAGAGAAAGAGCCCGCGTGCCCAGCGTGTTTGTAGCGCGTTGGACTACGGGTGACTAGTCCTCTGTAAGTGCGGGTTCAACTCCGCGGACTGGCAGAAAAGCTACAGGTTCCCCAGATTTACGGTGTTCGTGGCACCGAACCGAAGGGTTACGATGTCCATGACACTGAGCCGAAGAGCTTTCAGCTCAAGTGCTTCTGGATTTTGAAAAAAAAAAAGAGAGAGAGAAAGAGAGAGAGAAAGATGGAGACAAATGTAACCAATACTGAACAAAACCAGCAATTAACGAAGCGCATCAGGAAACGAGCATAATTTATTGTTAAACCATCTCTGCGCTATCAGTATCAGACCTGGACACTGACAACAAATGAGAAAATAAGAATCCAAACGACAGAGATGAAATGTTTACAACGGATTCTAAATGTTACAAGACGCGATAAGATCAGAAACGATAAGACCAGAAGAAAACTGGGATCGTTGCCGGTGCTACAATACATTAAGAAAAAAATAGCTCAAATGGTTTGGACATATATCAAAGTTACCATTGGATAAGCATCAAGTAGTCACATATCTCTTGCAGAATGTCGCATTCATCACATCCCGCCTGAAAAGCTCTCTGACTCTTGCAAGTCTTCGGCCTCTTCTATCGTCATGTTCAAAGTTTCTTTGATGTCCTGCTGCCACTTTCATCTTGGACGTACCATAGGGCAGACTCCCACAAAGAGCACTAACACTCAGATACAACGACAATAGATCTAGAGGATGACAATGTAAACGAGGGGTTGACGGAGTATCCCAGGCACTAAATTCCACCTTGTACTACTTTTTCTTTGTCGAACGTTCCATATCGACCACTTGTTAACCACTCTGTGACTTGTATGCGATCTGAGCTTAAGAGCGATTGTACGTTGCGTCAGTTATGCGCCTACAAGTAGGAAAGCTCATCAGATTTCTGCGCTGTTTTTTATTTACTAGGGTAGTATTCTTAGGGCCTACATCAGTCGCCTCTTACGACATGGATTGTAGGTCGCAGTGGTACTATTCTTTGCTTCACTTGAAGGCCCTGGCACCACGCGAGCGGTGGGAGATTTAATTTCCGTTCCAGGGTAAGATAAGTCGCCCTTTTTGTATTATATCCGTGTTTATTTAGTATGATCTTGATATTGTCTATCCATCTTTTTCTTGGTCTTCCCTTGGCTCTAGCAGGGACTCACTTGCGATATTCTAACACAGTTTTTATTAGGTAGTGTTGTACTTTCTTTCTATTGAAGTGCAGAGCTTCTGCAGAGGTTTCTGCAGCGCTTTTTACTTACTATGGTAGCTTAACTAGATCCCTACCTCAGTCGCCCCTTACGAAATGCTTCGTAGGTCACAGTGCTACTATTCTTTGCTCAAAGCGTATAAAGAGGCTCGCTCCTTTTTTTCAGCCTGACGCCGAAAGGCAAAACAGAGATAGAGAATAGATAGTAATAGATTTCAGAGAAATAGAATTCATACCTAAGGAAGACACAGTCGAGTGTCACTAGACAAGCACTTGAGTGGAACCGACAAGGAAAACGAAAAGAGAACGCCTAAACAGACCTGCAGACGAAGTCTTCTTGAGGAACTAAAGAGTGCTGAACTATCCTGGGAGACCATAAAGAATACAGCCAGAGACAGAGAAGAGTGGCGAACAATGTTGAGGTCCTATACTCCACGAGGAGCGGAGAGGAATAAGTCAAATCAAGTCAAGAATTCAGAGATTAAGAGCAAAGAGAGCGGAAGAAAGAGAAAGAGAAAGAGAGGAGTTGAGATGTTACAAAGAAAACCCACACTTCAGAAAGTGCATGTAAACAGCATACAGTGGAGACAAGATATGCTTATACTGTTGTGCTTAACGCACCAAACATGATCACAATCAGAGGACTGCACTTTCTGTCACGTTTCTTGTAGTTTAAGTTTGCATACACACAAAATATAAAAGATAAGCAAGCGACATGTGGTAAGGGAAGTCATGCTACGTCGTGTCTCCTCACCTGGTGAGAGTGTTTATGTGATTGACTGGTTGTTATGACATATGATATATTTGTTATTAATTATCTACTCCAGTTATCTGGCAGGTAAGAACAAAGACAGAACAACTTAAACATGATGTTAAGCTAGACATATAACTTGAACCATCATCATCATCAAGTAGCTTGTCCTTTTCGGAATTTGGCTATCGTTCCAGCATATTCCCAGTGGCAACGTATGGGTGTGAAGCATGAACATTTAATAAAGCAGTGGAAAAACATATGTACTTTTGAATATAAGTGTTACAGAAGAGTCCTCCGTATATCTTGGACAGAGAAGAGAACAAATATATCTATCCAGAAAGAATTCAAAATCAAAGAAAACTGGCTGATGCTACAAATAAGAAAGAGAAAATTGAGATATTGTGGACATATAAAAAGACTTGAAGGGCTGGAGAAGACCATCATGGAAGGAGGCATACCGACAAAGAGAAGAAGAGGAAGACCACGGAGAAGATGGATTCAGGATGTAACTGATGGTTTGAACATGACGGCTGCAGAGGCAGGACATCTGGCCTATAGGAGAGAGAAATTCCGGAGGACTGTTGGGGTGGCAAAGTTCTGCTCAGATCAAGCTATTTGATGATGATGATGACAGAAGTGCAGAAAAACTCTAAAGGTCTTAAGGGTTTCAAAGCCGAAGGATTGACTTCATTACACCTGGTTTTACCCCATGTGGCTCGGTCCATCTCCGCAGAAATGACACGTCACCTGCAGAGAGTATCTTCACGACGAGAGGCGAGAATCTGACCTCTACAGCACAGAAATCTTTACAAATGTTATTAATGCGCGTGCGCGGGAACATGATCGCATATATAAACTCCTCTTTATTTATTGCAGTGACATTTGGCTTTTGACCTTTGTCCTAATATCTTGTAGAGATATCATTAACGAATTTATTCCTTCTTCTACTTCTTCTTCTTTTGTCGTCACACTACTACCGGGTTTTTGCCCAGTGTCGTCACACTGCTACCGGGTTGTTGCCCAGTGTCGTCACACTGCTACCGGGTTGTCTGCCCAGTGTCGTCACACTACTACCGGGTTGCGTCTGCCGTTCAGTGTCGTCACACTGCTACCGGTTGTTGCCCAGTGTCGTCACACTGCTACCGGGTTGTTGCCCAGTGTCGTTACACTGATACCGGGTTGTTGCCCAGTGTCGTCACACTGCTACCGGGTTGTTGCCCAGTGTCGTCACACTGCTACGGGTTGTTGCCCAGTGTCGTCACACTGATACCGGGTTGTTGCCCAGTGTCGTCACACTGCTACCGGGTTGTTGCCCAGTGTTGTGCTTTTTTGTTACTTGCCTTGTTCTAGTGGCTTGGGTGATAGCTATTTTTGAATTCACGAATCCACGACCAAAAAAAACAAAAAAACCCCACTATCTTACCGAATTAATATTAGTTCAAATCGTTCTACTTAACAAAATAGATAGATTATATCCAATAAACACATTTTTACTACACTCCCAAACACACCACGATTTAGAACTAGATATCCTTGCTGTTGACGAAGAACGAAAATTGGATCAGAATGCAGTGGTGCACATTTAATACTAATTTTACATGAAACAATGCTTGACGAAGTGTATGACAGTTAGGTTATTTTAATAGACAATGCTGACGCACCCTGCGGCAATTCGTATAGAATGAGTTAAGAAATTTAGGTGTGTGTGAGTTTTCTACCAATGTCGGACAGAAGCGAGAAATGAATCGCTCTAACAGTTGGTCTTAACCCTTTGAACCCTGGTCACCTGTGCCTTAAAATCCCTTCCCCGGAGCGCCTATGAAAAAAGGCCATATCAGTGTTATATTAAAACACGATAATTTAGCACATTTAAGTTCTCTATAATTTGTTATTGACTTACTCCATAATCTCCGTTATTCCTGCTTATTATATATTTGCAGAATACTAAACTTTAAAAGTGATTTGATTTAATATGTGGCTGTGGCCACGAATACTCCTGTATATGTCGATTTTTCTCCAGATTGAACATATATATGATCTCGTAGCTTGAATATCAATCGATTAAAACAATATTTGTTTATCTTGTTTTTCTCATATAGAAGCACTTGAGCTTTCAAATCTTCGGCTCGGTGCCATGGACATCGTAACCCTTCGGTTCGGTGCCACGAACACCGTGAATCTGGTGAACCTGTGGCTTTTCTGCCAGCTCGCGGAATTGAACTCGCACTCACAGAGGGCTAGTCACCCGCAGTCCAACGCGCTACGAACACGCTGGGCAGGCGGGAACTACAAGTTATACAGTGTAATAAAAAATTACGAATTTACTAATGCAATACTGTATCATTCCTAACTTATGGAACTCCAAGTTGTATAGTTTTTAAACAAAATTACAAAGTTTCAATTTATATGTCCTATCTGTCCGTGTGTTGCAGGGGTTCACAAGAGGAGCAAAGAATAGTAACACTGCTACCTACAAGGCATGTCGTAAGAGGAGCAAAGAATATTAACACTGCTACCTACAAGGCATGTCGTAAGAGGAGCAAAGAATATTAACACTGCTACCTACAAGGCATGTCGTAAGAGGAGCAAAGAATAGTAACACTGCGACCTACAAGGCATGTCGTAAGAGGAGCAAAGAATAGTAACACTGCGATCTACAAGGCATGTCGTAAGAGGAGCAAAGAATATTAACACTGCGACCTACAAGGCATGTCGTAAGAGGAGCAAAGAATATTAACACTGCTACCTACAAGGCATGTCGTAAGAGGAGCAAAGAATAGTAACACTGCGACCTACAAGGCATGTCGTAAGAGAGCAAAGAATAGTAACACTGCGACCTACAAGGCATGTCGTAAGAGGAGCAAAGAATAGTAACACTGCGACCTACAAGGCATGTCGTAAGAGGAGCAAAGAATAGTAACACTGCGACCTACAAGGCATGTCGTAAGAGGAGCAAAGAATAGTAACACTGCGACCTACAAGGCATGTCGTAAGAGGAGCAAAGAATAGTAACACTGCGACCTACAAGGCATGTCGTAAGAGGAGCAAAGAATAGTAACACTGCGACCTACAAGGCATGTCGTAAGAGGAGCAAAGAATAGTAACACTGCGACCTACAAGGCATGTTGTAAGAGGAGCAAAGAATAGTAACACTGCTACCTACAAGGCATGTCGTAAGAGGAGCAAAGAATAGTAACACTGCTACCTACAAGGCATGTCGTAAGAGGAGCAAAGAATATTAACACTGCGATCTACAAGGCATGTCGTAAGAGGCGAATGAGGTCGAGGACTAGGGAAGCTACGCTAGTAAATAAAATAGGATCGCAAAAATCGGAAGTGCTGGCCTACTTGAAGGCGCTTAACTGGCACAACGCACAATCGCTCTTAGGCTCAGATCACATACAAATCACACAGAGTAGTCGATGTAGAGAGCTGGAAGTAGAAGAGATAGAAGAAATGTTGTATTAATCCTAACATATGCCAGCGAAAGAATTGAAAGTGACTAAAGATATAGAAAGCAAATTGAATGCATTTCAAAATAGATGTCTGAGAAAACTAATGAACATAAAATGGGACGAATTCAGGAGAAGTGATGATATCAGAGAAAGACTTGGTCAAACACTAATAGCAACTGTTATGAGAGAAAGAAAATGAAGATATGTTGAACATGCTGTAGGAAGAAATGTTCAAAGAATCACAAACAGACATTAAAGTGGCAGACAAATGGCCTAACAAAGAAAGAAAACAATAGGGAAGGTATGAGATGAGCTTTACAGAGAAAGAGAAAAATAGGACTCAGTTCCATGTACGAGATTTCTAGTATAGAGCGGTATGAAGAAATTGCTTGTCGGGCTTCTCTCTCTCTCTCTCTCTCTCTCTCTCACGATCACCGCTTAGACTGATGTACCAGATTTCCCCACAAATGCTGCTGTTGTTATTAGGGAATCCGTCACTCCGTACAGCTTCTTATTTAACTCGGTATTTATTGGTCAGGTTTAGTTTCTCAGGCAGTGGGCAGTCTTGCAGTAAGTGCTCTGCCGCCATGTCCTCCTTTCCACAGTGGCACAGTCTAGTTGTGTCAATTTAAAATTTGTTGTAAAGGTTGGACCAGAGCCTGTTATGGCCGGTACGGGGTCGGAATATGACAACTTGTGTCGGGTCTATATAAGATGCAATGGTACATGGGGATTATATCAACCATCAAATAGATTGCCCTGAGGAGAACTTTGTCACTCTAATATTCCTTTGAAATTTCTCTCTCTCATAGGCTAGATCTGTCACTTCTGCAGCTGACATGCTCAAATCATCAGTTACACCCTTAATCCATCTTCTCCGTTGTCTTCCTCATTTCCTGGATGTCCTTTCACAAATGTCTTCTCCAACTTTTTTTATTTGTCCAAAATACTTCATTTAAATGTCATTCTCTCTCTCTCTTGCTCTCTCTCTCTCTTCCTCTCGCAATCACCGCTTAGACTGATGTACAAGATTTCCCAATAAATTCTCTTATCCATGTGAAAATCTTGATTTATGCAACCTTAGCATGGGTGTATTTCGTCACATCTGTAGCGTCATTTGAAGCTCTGGTGCTTATCCTTAGAGGATGTGTCCCGGTTTCAGTCAGCATTTACTGGGTTCACTCTCCGTCAGCATTGGGCTGTCCCCATTCGACCTGCATGGCAGCAGGTTATTTATATTTCAAAATGGGATCTCTAAGACGAAGTGGTTAAGAAGTATGTCTGGCATTCTAAAGGTTGTGGATTCGAACCCGGACCGAGTCACATGTGCAACTTATTTTATGAGATCCCTAGGTTTATTGATAGAGCTACGGAGTTCTTGCTTTGTGCAACACTCTCAGCAGATGGTTAGCTATATCTGCAAACAGGGACGGAACCGTATGGTTAAACACGAACAGGCCACTGCAGGCTCAACCACCACATGCACAGATTACAGCCTGCTGAGACTGCACAGTGTGCAAGCCAAACAGAAACACAGACTCCAGAGCACAACCTGCAGTCATGTCCATCATACATACAACAACGAAACGAAACATGGCCTCATGAACGAATCTTACAGAGAACTCTCGAAGAACTCCAATTGACATGCAGCTTCATAAAGTCAACCCATCTCATGGTTTAGATGAGCATACGAAACCGAACGCAAAGAAGAAGAAGAAGATTTATATTCAAAAGTAAATGTAGTCTTTTAAACTGCCTTGCCATAAATGTTCATGCTTCACATCAATCATCATCGGGTGTCGTGCCGGCTGGCGTAGACGATCATGGATCTCCACAAATCTCTGTTTCTGGTGTTTGTTATCATCTCAGATGTTGACGCTCTACCGTGCCATGACGTCAGGCTATCTAAAATTTTCTCTCTCTGTCTTCCTCTATCTTGTCTACCCTCGATTTTACCAGTTGTTACAACAATGTGTTCTAAATCTCCCTTTCTCAGCACATGTCTAAAAATGATGACTGCCTCTTTCTTATATTGATGATAAGCTTTCTCTGTGACCTCATTCAACACCTCAACATTAGTCATTTTAGCAGTCCATGGGATTCTCATCATTCTTATGTAAACCACATCTCTGTGGCAGCCAGAGATTTTTCGATCTGTTTGTTTATTGTCCATGACTCGCATCCATATGTCAGTATTGGTTCTATGTAGCACTGTATAACTCTCATTCTCATCTCAATTGTCTATCTGTTTGTTTACTGTCCATGACTCGCTTCCGTATGTTGGTATTGGTTCTATGTAACACTGTATAACTCTAATTCTGATCTCAACAATGTACACCAATACCCTACATATATCAATAAACATGCAACATCAGCGAGAACACCACTCCAAAAAACAAAAAAACGATGATATGAACTTAACAATAAAAACAAGAAAACAAATTATTTTCTGTATAAATAAATCAACAGGAACCAGAAAAATTGTGAAATGAAAATGACATGTAACGGTAGGAAACCTGGCACATGGAGACATAGAAACAAAAAATGTTTTCCTCTAGTTTCGGCCAGTTTGTCGCCTAGCAATTATGTACGGTTTGTATGCAATGCAATCGTTTGAGAGATAGCCAGATAAATATGAAAACATGAAATCAATGTTTCGTATCTCCACATACAGCGTTAATGTCATGATTTGGCATGTTATTTGTCTATACAGGGTTGTGAATGCGTGTTTATTATTTGAGTAATCTGGAATGAGTGTGACATATCAAATTATGGCATACCTCTGTGCGCAGTTGTAGTGCAATGGGTTCAACCCCAATCGTCACAAGTTCAATTCTTTGTTCGGCTGTGATGAAGCAATCCTACGGTGAGTACCCATAATTTATAAGTTTCGGGAACATTTGGAATTGTCGCCGGTGCTACAATGTAAGTGTTGAGGGGTACATTATTTAGCTAGCTCGAAAATGTCATCCGATATTTTGTCGTGAAGAGAACTTAACAACTTGAACAATTCCTCGTAATTTCTCTCTCTCTCTTTCTCTTTCTTTCTCTCTTTCTCTCACTTTCTCTATATCTATTTCTCTTTCTCTCTCTCTTTCTCTATCTATTCTCTCTCTCTTTCTCTCTCTCTCTCTCTCTCTCTCTTTCTCTATCTCTATCTCTCTCTTTCTCTCTTTCTCTCTCTCTTTCTCATCTATATCTCTCTTCTTTCTCTCTTTCTCTCTCTTCTCTATCTTATCTCTCTCTTTCTCTCTTTCTTTTTCTCTTTCTCTATCTATATCTCTCTCTCTTTCTCTCTTTCTCTCTCTCTATCTCTATCTCTCTCTTTCTCTCTTTCTTTTTCTCTTTCTCTCTATTTCACTCTTCATCCCTCTTATTCTCTCTCTTTCTTTATCGCTCTTTCTCCTATCTCTCTTTCTCTCATTTCTAGCTCTCCCTCTCTTTCTCGCTCTCTCTCTCTCTCTTGTTTCCTGCACTCCCTCTCTCTCGCTCTATATCTCTCTCATACGCCAGAAGTTCAATCTCTGCTGTCGTACTGCTCATATCATCAGTCACATCCGGAATCCATCTTCTACGTGGTCTTCCTCTTCTCCACTTTGCCAAGATCCCTTTCTCTAATGGTCGTCTGTATCTTATGTAGGGATTAAAGAGCGTCTCTGTGGTTAAGTGGTTAACCCCTCGCGTTCCGAAAGTCGAGGGTTCAAATCGACGTTCTGTTCACGAGTGGGTTTTTTCATAGTTGCTGGAGCTACGGAGTTCGTACTTTGTGCAATACTCTCGACATATGTCGTGCCATTTCTGCTGAGAGGGACTGAGCCATATTGGGTAAAACCCGGTGCAGTGAAATCAATCCTACGGCTTTAAACCATTTTATTTAGTAGGGATTCAATCCTCTTTAAGCCGAGGCACGCCTGTTTCAACCTAAGGACGAGCCTTGCTTTGGTTATATCAGAGCATGTAGGCCACAAAAAATAAGAATTAATCTCTTTCTTAGAATCCAAGCACGGACTCTTCGGTGGCTTCCCATAACATAAGGCTGACGGGCACTCGTAAAAACTCTTTAAAACTAGATCACAACCCTCGCGTGATCCTCGTATTTCAGTGCTGATATATATATAAAAACGAATTCATTGTAAATACAACACAACATACTAAATCAAGGTTATATTATGTCACAAGTTCAGTTGAACTCTAAGGAATATCAGTATTATTAACACTATTTCTTAATAAATAACCACAGACTCGTAGAATTGTGTGAAATTGTCGAACAGTTTACAGTTTTCTATCAAACACAAATAAAAATCAGCCACCATTAAACAAAACTTTTGATCTCCCGTCTGAGCTAGTCGGCCGTACGTTGCCGGCGATGATGGTCTTTTCAACCCTTCATATTTTTATAACCCCATGTGAAAATAAGATTTGCCTGAATGGTGATGGACATTCGTGGTAAGGAGAGATATCCTTCAGCACAAAATCAGTCACAGGCGCCACATTAGGCGCACATAAGGCGCATTGACTACGACTAAATTCATATCGGGTGAATGCAGTGGCGGCTCGTGCTCATTTTTGTTGGTTGGGCCAGACACAATTTTTCGGAAAAATCATGGTTTTAGGTTAGGTTATATTTTAATTTATAAAATAATAAATACACGTTACACATTATTTTGGTGTGGCCAGTCCCACTGGCCCTAATGACGAGCCGCCACTGCGTGAATGTAATTTTTTTTAAAATGTCTTTTCCTATGTTAAAAATATTTCAATTCTTTCTCTCTTTGTTGAAGCTATGACGCCCGTGTGTTGCTGGGGCCAGGGAAATACATCACGTACACGGAGCACACTAGAGCCTGTTTTACACTTTTCTTCTCGTTCTGACGCTGTGTTACAAAACAGGATCAAAGAACAGGAAGAAGAGTATCACCATAATCTATGGACAGAAAAAGAGACGGGAAATGCAATCGTTTCTGTGTCTAACATCGTTTAAGATCTTCATAATCTTTTTCTTTCTTCTTGTAATGTTGTTGGCTCTGGCAATTCTTGAAACACAATCATTTTAAAAATATGCTTTGATTAGCAAAAAGATGTTTGTCTTGAATATAATTGTCCATCAAGAATGATGCAGCGTTAAAGTCAAACGTCCAAGCAAATGATCAAAGAAAGAAATCAATGCGTGTTAGAGGAGATGGGTTGTAGAGGATTCCACTTGGACGAATCAAAGACATCGTACAGTCTAACTAGGCAGTGAGGATGTGGCCTAAACAAGCGTATCCCAAACTGGGTGCCCGCGTAATGCCGGTGGTCCGCTAAGTATCCATAGGGGGTTCTAAAGTGCCTGAAGAAATATTATGATCTTTGATATTTCAAACAGAAAAATCAAATTTTAAAACATATATAAAAACAGTGGTAAACTAGTTCGTCTGTACTAGTACATCAAACTAGTACATCAAAGCACCCGGACCATACCGGAGTCTAAATGTCTGACAGGACAAAATGAAAGAGCATTTGAAGTTTCTCGCGGTCTGAGAAATTGGAGTCTGCTTAACTGTTGGTGGGGTGTAATACTAACTCCATCGCTAGAAGACTGAAATTTAAGTAAGTAATTAGCTGAAACGATCTTGGGAAAGATAGAGTAAATAACGATGGCGAGCATTGGATTTTTGCTACAATACATTTTAGCTGAGCTTCAGGATGGATCTCTGGCTGAAATTGAAACGCAAATGTACTGATGACGCTAATGATGGGCGTCTTGTTCAAGGCAAATTAAACCTCTTCTTCTGTTTATTAAAATATTAGATTGCAGACATTGAAAGATATGATAAATAACGATGGCGTGGATTGGATTTGTACAATACATTTTGGCTGAGATTCAGGATGGATCTCTGGCTGAAATGAAACGCAAATGTACTGATGACGCTAATGATGCGTCTTGTTCAAGTACAATTAAACCTCTTCCTGTTTATTAAAATATTAGATTGCAGACATTGTTTACTATTTTAAAATACAGATAATTCATTTCTATCTATTTTCAAATTTATAAAGTTTTGGTGTCGTGCAAGCAACATGTATTATAATTGGATCCGTGTAATGAACATTTAGGAACTGCTGATATAAACCGATAGAGTTATTGTTCTTATAATATCACTTGATAAAGGCTTTTTTTGGAGAGATTTCCTCTTAGCGGGATGATGGAAGAAGATAGCCAGCAGACAGTTACAACTATGATACATGATAGAAGAAGATAGCCAGCAGACAGTTACAACTATGATACTGATGAAGAAGATAGCCAGCAGACAGTCACAACTATGATACATGATAGAAGAAGATAGCCAGCAGACAGACAAATATGATACATGATAGAAGAAGATAACAGCAGACAGTTACAACTTGATATATGATGAAGAAGATGCCAGCAGACAGTTACAGCTACGATACATGATAGAAGAAGATAGCCAGCAGACAGTCACAACTATGATACATGATAGAAGAAGATAGCCAGCAGACAGACACAACTATGATACATGATGAAGAAGATGCCAGCAGACAGTCACAACTATGATACATGATAGAAGTAGATAGCCAGCAGACAGACACAACTATGATGCAGAAATTCAGGCAATCAAGGTGACAACTGAAAACTGTTGAATACAGACTGATCCTCAACCTGTTGTATTTTTGACTGATGCAAAATCAGCACTCCAAGCACTCCAGTCCAGAATATTGCCAGGTCTACAGACCCTACTGTCTAAATTGTCCAAGCATCGCAGGTCGTCTTGCAGTGGATACCTCTCACTGTGGAATACCAGGAAATGAAACAGCAGACCGATTGGCCAGGAAGGTGCTGCAGGAGAGCAACCGGATGTGCCAGTTACCTACCACCAAAGAAAAGGATGATTAAATCAATGAGAAAGCCACAAATCCAACACCAGACGATTATTATAATATGGCAGATTGGAACAAGTTGTCATTCTGCGCCTTAGAACAGCAGACTGCAGAGCACATACTCAAGACTGCCCGAATATGATACACTGAGGCAAACTCATGACATAAACTCACGTACTTCTGTGTGAGCAACAAAAGACAGTGAAGTTTATACAAGAAACAACATTGAATATATAGACAAATTGCAAGCGAACGAAAGGAAGAAACCAGCAGACTAGGATAACCAGCAGACTAGGATAACAACCAGCAGACTAGGATAACCAGCAGACTAGGATAACAACCAGCAGACTAGGATAACACCAGCAGACTAGGATAACAGCAGACTAGGATAACCAGCAGACTAGATAACAGTAGACTAGGATAACCAGCAGACTAGGATAACCAGCAGACTAGGATAACCAGCAAACTAGGATAACAACCAGCAGACTAGGATAACAATCAGCAGACTAGGATAACAACCAGCAGACTAGGATAACAACCAGCAGACTAGGATAACAGTTGATGTTTCATGAGGAGATTAGATTCATTGATAAGTGATACAACACCTTGATTAAAAAACAGACAGACAGACAGAGAGATATATAGATATACAGATAGACAGACAGACAGACAGACAGAGAGATAGATAGATATACAGACAGACAGACAGATATATAGATAGATAGATATAGACTGCACATAACTAAATATTTTATCATGTTTGCTAATTTGTTTGTTTTACGAGCTGTTTGACAGACATATTGAATTCCTCTCAATCTGTCTTCTTATCTTTTCTTATCTATATATTTTATCTTTCTAAAACGTCTCGTCTTACGATTTTGCTGGCGTCGCTTCGTGGGCATTCCAGAATAGAACTAACTATGATTAGGAGGGGGTGAGAGAACCATACATTCATAACAATTTTTCATGTTAACATTTTAACAGTGGAATACTGTACAACTTGGGGCACTCGCAGGTAAGCAAAGCGACTTCACAGGGGCAACAAAGCAGAGGACGACGGGACTCAATAAACAGACGACTTACTTGTTTGCATGCAAGAAATCTAAGATGCGTTTCAAGTCCTGCCAACTTTTTCTGTTTAAATGTAGCGGTCGGTAAGTAGCTCGATCACAATCCAAGTGTACCTGGTTCAAACCACAGCCTGGCTCTAGCACAGGCCAGACAACTGACCGGGTATTCCCTAACCTAGATAAGAAAAGGGATCTGAAAATTACAGATGTTTGATAGAACACTGCAAGCTTTTTGCAATTTTACTCAATTCTGTGAGTCTATGGTTATTTATTGCTGAAAAATATTCATAATATTGATATTCCTTATTGTTAAACTTAACTTGTTGCATAATATAACTTTGAGTTAGCATTTTGTGTTGATTTTAAAATGAATTCGTCTATATACACCAATACTGGAATGCAAAGTCACGTGGTGTAGTTGGGGTCTGATTTCCCACAATTCTTACATGAGCCCGAGGGACCAGTAGTTTATAGTTGGCTCTGTTCAAACCCAACGGCGGGCAGTGGGAAAGCAAATTTACTACAGTGGTAAACGATAAAATAGACCTCACCGTTCAGAAAGCAATGACAAACTACTGAACGTATAAGTGGTGCCTAGAAAATCAAAGACTCATTTACTGTGGTTGATGGAGAAGTCGGGTACGGATATGCCACGATTTTTAAAGAAACGAACAAAAGTGGGGCTCACCAGGAAAGATAGACTACGAAACGAAGACATCAGAAGAAGAGTTTGTATAACTTCATGTACCGAATACATCGAAAGACAACAAATGTAGTGGTTTGGACATTTCTTGAGAATGGAATACAAGGAATCACTAATAACAGCATACAATAAAAAAGAGTTCGGGTACTAAAGCTAAGGGAAGATTAAGAAAAAAAAGATGGATAGACAGTATTAAGACCAGACTAAATAAACACGGACATAACACAACAAAGGCCACTCATCTGACCCTGGAACGCAAAGTAAAGCCCCCACCACTACGCTTAATGGCAAGACTGGATAACCAATTCCATCATTCACCTTATCATCATCAAGGTGTATCCTTTATAGGACGTTGCCTGCCCAGCGTGTTCGTAGCGCGTTGGACTACGGGTGACTAGCCCTCTGTGAGTGCGGGTTCAATTCCACCGGCTGGCAGAAAAGCCACAAGTTTCCCAGATTCACGGTGTTCGTGGCACCGAACCGAAGAGCTGAAAGCTCAAGTGCTTCTGGATCAAAAAAAAAGGACGCTGCTCTGTTTGCAGGACATCTGAAATTCACTCTGTCTCTAGCCAGTTCACCCACTTCGTCGATGGTCATATTCATGGTTTCTTTAATATCTTGTAGCCATGTTTTTCTTGGTCTGCCTCTGCGTCCTGGGACCCTGCCGTCTAATATTGTTCTCTCCAGGCCATCGTGACGCTTGATGTGACCAAAGCATCTAATTTTTCTGTATATCATCCACATGAGGAATGGAAATAGACAATATGAAGACAATACTAAATAAGCACGGATATAACTCAACAAGGGCGACTCATCTGGCACAAGAACGCAAATTAAAGCTCCCACCCTTACGCTTAACGGCAAGAGTGGACAACTAATTCTAACATCTACCTGGGGATAGACACAAGAAAGAAAGATTACAAAATGGGAAATGAGATGTATACGAAAAGCTGTCAACGTTACAAGGAGAGATAGAGTGAGAAACGAGAATATCAGAAGCATCGTTGGTACTATACCATGCATACAGTACATCCAGAAGCAAAGAATCAAGTGGTTCGGCCATCTAATGAGAATGGAACCACATTTACTACCATCAAGTGCCTATAATAATCGACACTCATCGCGCAGAGCACGAGGCAGGCCAAGAACATGATGGATAGATAACATCTCAGAGTCCCTGCGAAAGCATGGACTGACAACGTCAAGCTCAACATACCTGGCACAAGATAGAAAACTAACTCTCCCCACGCCGCTTCACGGCAAATGTGATTAAGATAATATAAGATAAGATAACCTGGGGATAGACAATAGTAAAGATACAGATGTTCAACAGAATAATTAAACAAGGAATAGTCGACAGAAATAACCGTATTCCTCAAAAGAACTCACGTGAAAGGATTTCTTTACTTTTTGTTTTTAAAGAAATTTGTAGGAATCAAAATGAGTTAAGTTTCAGGGAATTGAATATAATCAACACCGCATTGAATCACAACACCAATGGATATCTTCAGGCCTTAATGTCCACAAACAGAGACGCACACACACAAGGCTTTCTCACAAAAGGCAATGATCCATAGACCAGGTCGAGATACCCACTGCTCGTGGACATTTTCTCAGGCTCTGTTTGTTCTCATTGTTTAAGTATTTCGCTGATGGTACCAGCATGAGGGCCAAATATAGCAGAAAAGTACTGTTCTATTTTAAGATGCTTGACAAATTTTGTCGAAACATGTAAAAAAAAAGTATTGTAGCTCTGTCTCCGTCGTTTGCCCCCATCTCAGACGCCGACGCGCTTCCGTGCCATGAAGTCAGACTATTCAACATTTTCTCTCTGTCTTCCTCTGTATCGTTTCCCCTTCAATTTACCAGTTGTCACAATGTGTTCCAAACCTCACCTTCTCATCATACGACCGACAAATGATGACTGCCTCTTTCTTATATTGATTATAAGCTCTCTCTGTGTCCTTATCTCACCCATCACGTCTACATTAGTCACTTCAGCAGTCCAAGGGACACTCACCACTCTTCTATAAAACCACATCTCTGTGGCCCTCAGAGACTTCTTGAACCCCTGTCCACGACTCACTGTAGTTTTACAAAGTACAAAAACAATGACAATACACGTCGATGTTTCGACCAAAATGCCTTTATCAAGCAAAGGATACACCAGAAGTGAAGAAATCTACTTTCCTATAAGGCAGACATAACATATACAATTAGAAAATGTTCATTTTGTTTGGACATATTTTTCATTTTAGAGCAGTTAGGGATTTATTGTCCAATTGTATATGGAATGTCTGTCATATAAGACGGAATTTTCCCTCTACTTCACTCCCCATTCTCTACCTCCCCTACTTCACTTCCCATACTCTACTCCCCCACTTCACCCCCATACTCTACTCCCCCCACTTCCCTCTCCATACACCACTCATCCTATCTCACACCACCTACTCCACTCCCCTTTCGTTCCACCACTTACCCACATCCCCCTAGTCACCCCTTCCCTTCCACTTTCTTTCACATTCTCCACTCCCCCTACTTCACTCCACTGTGTTAATCCATTTCACTCCACTTACTCCACCGCACCTACTTCACTGCCTTCACTTCGATACCACTTCCTTCCCTCCTCCCACTTCACTCCACCTAGCTAGCTCTCCACTACTTGTCTCTACCTACTTAATTCCACTTCACTCCCCCAGCTAACTCTCCACTACTTGTCTCTACCTACTTAATTCACTTCATTTACTGTCCTTGCCAGCAATCACCCAGTCCATCAACTCCTTTTCACATCCCATAATTTCTTCCACTTCACTAACTTTCATAGTACACGAGTCACTCATACCAACCTCTTCTATATCGCTAGAGCCTTCACGAGTTGTCAGCCCCTATCTCAATATACTAACGGAAGAAAACGCGAGGGTTTCTATTCTACGGAACATCTCGAGGGCCATAAATAAACAAATGTAAAAATGTAAACAAGCTGTTCTAATGAAAGTCGAATGCTATGGGAGGAGTAAAACATCATTAACAACTTTCTAACTGTGGCAAATGTTGTTGAACATATAACCGATTCTTTTGTTGCTCACTTTGTTAAATAAATATACTCTAGGCGATAGATTCCCAAACTTTTTCGGCTCAACGCCCACTTTGCACGACATATACTTTGTAACCCCCAACCCCTCCCCATTATAACAGTTAGCCAACGCCCCCTCTCATATATATACATGCTCTATTTTCACTTTGACATAGAAAATTGATATATATGTCTGTCATATATGGTTAATTTTCAAATGATTATTTACATGAAATAGAAAATTGATGAAAAAATGGATCGTGTAAGATATGACAAAAGATGAATTAAAATGCAGATATCAAATATTTAATGATTATTCAATCGCAAAATCACGAAAAAAAACTTCCTCCAAATGCTTCTGAACCCATTATCACACCCCTGGAAGATTTCAGCGCCCACTAGGGAACGGTACCACCCACTTTGGGAACCCATACTTTAGGCAAACTATGAATCGGAGCGAATCAGGTGCAGTCCTGAAGTTACTGGTTGTTCTTCTCGTGAAGTCCCATGAACTCAGAATACACACAGAAGTTAATTTCTCGTTTAGATGTTTGGAAAGATCAAATGAAAGACACGCACATGTGATACCAGGCCCCGCAAGAGAAGGGAAGAATAGTACCACTGCTGCCTACAAGGCATGTCGTAAGTCGCAACCGATGTAGGACCTATGGAAGCTACCCTAGTAAATAAATAGCGTCGCAGGCATCGGATGTACTGGTTTACTTGTAGGTGCATAATTAGCTTAACGTACAATCACTATTAGGCTCAGATCACATACAAATCACACAAAGTGGTTACAAGTATCGATAGTTGGCATAATAAGAGAAGAAGAAGAAGATTATAGCAATGGAACAAATAAAAATGTACATTTGGTTGGAGCATGGGAGTAGTCAACTGGCTTGAAAGCTGTAATAGCTGAATGTATGGAAAGCTGTTTGTGAAATAAGACAGGAATCAGCTGTCGGTACACGCCCACTCCAGTCGAAACAATTTAAAAATCAATACGCGTATCCGAGAATTAGGGACCAAGCAATTTGCAAGGAAGCAAAGTGTCAACCTTTCTCTCACGTACTGGCGTGTAGCTCAGTGATGTCTTTAACAATTCATGTCCCCTGGGTAGTCTATGTTACTTGGATGCAAGATGATCACCTTTCGCTCGAA
This sequence comes from Arion vulgaris, assembly GCA_020796225.1. Classification (NCBI taxonomy): domain Eukaryota; kingdom Metazoa; phylum Mollusca; class Gastropoda; order Stylommatophora; family Arionidae; genus Arion; species Arion vulgaris. The sequence goes on along the minus strand of CM036755.1, from coordinate 10,001,053 downwards.
AGGTATTTGGTTTACTTCCCAAGTGGAACGATGAGCATATTTTCCTCAAACATCTACTTAACTTATTTCTATACATTTAGTCATGTTCAACTCTCTGCTAGTATATGTTAGGTTTTCCCCAAACATCTACTTTAACATACGCTTCTATACACTTTAGTCATGTTCAACCTCTCTCCGCTAGTATATGCTAGTTTCCTTAACATCTACTTTCAGCATTACTTTCTATCACCTTTGTCAGTGTTCCATCTCTTCTCCAAGTATATGTGAGTTTTCCCCAAACATCTACTTTCAACTTACTTTCTATACCTTTAGTCATGTTCCAACTCTCTCGCTAGTATATGTTAGTTTTCCCCAAACATCTACTTTCAACTTACTTTCTATACCTTTAGTCATGTTCCAACTCTCTGCTAGTATATTTAGTTTTCCCAAACATCTACTTTCAACTTACTTTCTATACCTTTAGTCATGTTCCAACTCTCTCGCTAGTATATGTTAGTTTTCCCCAAACATCTACTTTCAACTTACTTTCTATACCTTTAGTCATGTTCCAACTCTCTCGCTAGTATATGTTAGGAGTGACACGATATTTCTACTTATTCCTCGAACTTTTCATATCGACCACTTGTTTACCACTCTTTGTGATTTGTATGTGATCTGAGCCTAAGAGCAATTGTACGTTGTGCCAGTTATGCGTATAAAAGTAGGCCATCACGTCCGATTTATGTAGTGATTTTTATTTACTACGGTAGCTTCCTAGGCCACTACCCAGATCCAATTATACACTTATGGCAATCGAACTCGGTAAGAATTATGGAAATCAGACCACAACTACACCACGTGACCTCGCATTCCAGTATTGGTGTATAGAGACGAATTAATTTTAAAATCAACACAAAATGCTAAATCAAAGTTATATTATCAACAAGTTAAGTTTAACAATAAGGAATATCAATATTATGAATATTTTTCACCAATAAATAACCATAGACTCACAGAATTGAATAAAATTGCAAATAAGCGAACAGTGTTCTATCAAACATCTCTAATTTCCATCCCATTTTCTGATCTAAGGAGTCCCTGGTCAGTTGTCTGTTCTAGTTATCTAGAATTGGCTGTGCACTACCTCAGTCGCCTCTTACGACATGCCTTGTAGGTCGTAGTATAACTATGTTTTGTTTCCCTTGATGACTTCGACAAGACGGGCGATTTCTCCAGTGATACCTGATCTAAGTGTAGCTGAGATCGTGTTCCTAGTCTTATCGGAGACTGACGTTAAAATGTAAGTCCCGTGTATATCCTATAAATATATATCATCCAATATACTAAACAGCATTGGCGCCCACCTTTCCTTTTCCCTAGCGGGTCCTGGAGACAGCCTATTCTAGTTGAACTGAAGGGTACTGGACTCTTCTGGTTAAACAAACCGACTAGAGATAGGAAAAGTGGGGACAAATGTTTGAGGCCGAATGCTCAACGTTGAGCGGAGAGAAATATCTAAATAAGAAAGGGTGGTTAGTGGTATGGAATGGGTTAAAGATAACCCACATAGAGAAATGTGATTTGGAGAAATGTGAATAACTGGATTAGGCAGATTTATTGTTTATTGCGAGCGTGTAAACGACCCTGGCGAGAGATATATTTTTGGTTTGTATAATGCTTACATGAGATAACATTACACATGGTATGTATATGACCAGAGATCCTTCTTTCCTTCCTTTCGTTCGCTTGAAATATTGTCTATATATTCAATGTGCATAAACTTCACTGTCTTTTGTAGCTCACACAGAGGTCCGTGTAGTTTTCTGTCCAGTGACATTTCGTTAGGCCAATGAGTTTGCCTCAGTGTATCATATTCGGGGCAGTCTTGAAGTATGTGCTCTGCAGTCTGGTGTGCCTGTCCACGTGTACACATGGCATGACAAGAGATAACATTGCACGTGTTATGTATCTGTGGAATTGATAAGGAAAAAGAGGTAGCTTAATAGCAGTGGCGGCTCGTCATTAAGGGCCAATGGTGTCGGGCTCCACTAAGAAAAGTGAAAACGAGCCGCTACTGCATGATAGTATATGGAAACAGGGGCGTCGTCATACATTTTTTAAGAAGGAGCAAAATGAATTACAAAAATATATTAGTTTGGATATTATAAGAAATGAGAAATCATACTGTAATTCAGAAACTCATTTTTATTTTGAAATCTGATTAATGCTAAAGCAGGAGAATAGAAGAGGGCGCCATGGATATAACATACCGGCGCCATGGCGCCAGCAGGAACCATGTTGGACAGCGCTGATCTAGCCTACTCAATATCGAAATGTAGACACGCCCATGTGTTGCCAAGGGAAGCAAAGAATAGTACTACTGTAACCTACAAGACATGTCTGGTAAGAGGCGACTGATGTAGGACCTAGAGAATCTACCCTAGTAAATAATAAACCTCGCAGAAATCGGATGTGGTGGTCTACTTGTAGGTACATAATTGGCACAACGTACAATCGCTCTTAGGCTCTGATCACGTACAAATCACAAAGAGTGGTTAACAAGTGGTTGACATGGAGCTTGAAAATATGTGACAGAAGAAGAGAAGAAGAGAGACAGAAGAGAGACAGAGAGAGAGACAGAGAGAGAGACAAAAGAGAGAGACAGAGAGAGACAGAGAGAGAACAGAGAAGAAGAGAAGAGACGAGAGAGACAGAGAGAGAGAGAGAGAGAGACAGAGAGAGACAGAGAGAGAGCAGAGAGAGAGACAGAGAGAGACAGAGAGAGACAGAGAGAGAGAAAGAGAGACAGAGAGAGAGCAGAGAGAGAGACAGAGAGAGAGAAGAGAGAGAGACAAAGAGAGAGGAGAGAGAACAGAGAGGGAAGAACAGAGAGGAAACAGAGAGAGAGAAAGACAGAGAGAGAGAAGAGAGACAGAGAAGAACAGAAGGAAGAACAGAGAGAGAGACAGAGAGAGAGACAGAAGGAATACAGAGAGAAGAGAGAGAATACAGAGAGAGAAGAGAGAAAGAAGAGAGAGAAGACAGAGAGGATAAACAGAAGGAGAAGAACAGAGAGGAGAAACAGAAGAGAGAACAGAAGGATAGACAGAAGAGAAGAGAGAGACAGAGAGAGAAGAAACAGAAGGAGAAATAGAACAGAGAGAAGACAAAGAAGAAGGAACAGAGACAGGAAAAAGAGAAAAAGAGAGAACAATAAGAGACATTCAAGATTGAAGAAAAGAAGAAAGAGGCAGAGAGAGACAGAGAGAGAGACAGAGAGAGAGACAGAGAGAGAGACAGAGAGAGACAAAAGAGAGACAGAGAGAGAGCAGAGGCAGAGAGAGAGACAGAGAGAGAGGCAGAGAGAGAGAGAGAGAGAGACAGAGAGAGACAGAGAGAGAGCAGAGAGAAAACAGAGAGAGAGACAGAGAGAGAGAGAGAGAGAGACAGAGAGAGAGACAGAGAGAGACAGAGAGAGAGACAGAGAGAGACAGAGAGAGAGAGAGAGAGAGAGAGAGAAGAGAGAGAGAGAGAGAGCGAGAGAGAGAGAGAGAGAGAGAGAGAGAGAGACAGCGAGAGAGACAGAGAGAGAGACAGAGAGAGACAGAGAGAGAGACAGAGAGAGAGACAGAGAGAGACAGATAGAGACAGAGAGAAAACAGACAGAAAGAGAGAGAGAGAGAGAGAGAGAGAGATTGAGTAAGAAAGAAAATGATACAAAGATAGAGAGGAGAAATTAAGATACAGGAAGAAACAGAAGGATAATACAGAAGGATAACACAGAAGGATATTACAGAAGGATAACACAGAAGGATAATACAGAAAGATAATACAGAAAGATAATACAGAAGGATAATACAGAAGGATAATACAGAAGGATAATACAGAAGGATAATACATAAAGATAATACAGAAGGATAATACAGAAGGATAATACAGACGGATAATACAGAAGGATAATACAGAAAGATAATATAGAAGGATAATACAGAAGGATAATACAGAAGGATAATACAGAAAGATAATACAGAAAGATAATATGAAGGATAATACAGAAGGATAATACAGGATAATACAGAAAGATAATATAAAAGGATAATATAGAAGGATAATACAGAAGGATAATACAGAAGGATAATACAGAAGGATAATACAGAAGGATAATACAGAAGGATAATACAGAAGGATAAAACAGAAGGATAAAACAGAAGGATAATACACAAGGATAATACAGAAGGATGAAATAGAATCAGAATTTTAATAACAAAAAATGAAAGCGATATCAAACAAGGAAAAAAGATAAAAAAGAGAAACAATAAAAACGACATTCAAGATTGAAGAAAATGAAGAAATGAGAAGAGTGGACACACTGTAATGTTTGTGATATTTTTAGCCCAGGCAAAAACAATAAAGGGAGACGACAATGTAATATTGAATTGCCCTAGAGATTGGCAGGTTGTATGAATAACTGGATTAATCTAGGACCCGCTATCCTGATAATTTAATGAGGGGAAATATCAACGTCAACACAGAGTGATGTAGTAGTTGCCTTGATATAGAATAAAACAGCATCAACACATATACATTTGGTATATTCTTCACATTTCAGCTCCCAACAGAGCATAGGTCTTCAACAAACTTCTTCCAGCTCTTCCTCTCTCTCTCTCCTGCCATACCTTCCAATTCTTTCCATGTTTTACCTATCCTTTTCATATCAGTCTCCAGGTATCTTCTAGAGGTATGTCTAGGTGTTACCCCCACTTCTCTTTCCCTGCTGGTTCCAAAACAGTGCCTGTCATGCAATGCTTTCGGTCGGTCTTCTCAATGTGTTTCCTATCCATCGCTAGCATCTCTTCCTTAACTTTTTCACCACTGGTATCTGATGAGTTCTTTCTCTGAGTTCCTCGTTCATAATCTTATCATACAATCTCAGAATCTCTTTTATACGTAAAGATCTATTTATGAAAGTCTCTAGTTTTCTGATGGACATTTTCACAAACATGAAAAACATTTTGTTATATTCCATAATTACTGGTTACTGGTTACTACACTGACGTCATTGCACTCCAGGCAGACCCATAGGTGCTCAGTCTCCCCCAACATAAATCGAAGCGTATGCATACTGATGGTTCCTGTGGCTCGCTGATTAAACACACCTCTCACTCTGCCTCTTAGGCATCCAGTTCGACTTGAACAACGGGTAATTCCAAACTGCTTAAATTGCTTGATCGATTCAAAATCGATTTTAGTGTCCTCATCCAACAGACAGTCGTGAAGAGACCGAAGAATATCCCCTTATCCATCTTCAACTCCCCAACAATCGATGCTGTTGATGCCAGCCTGTCCGCTCTCTCATTGCCGTAAACACCCGCATGCCCAGGACAGTATATCCACGTAAGCCGCTGGAGGTTAGAAACATTTATAGGCGACATCCACTCATACCGAAACCTGCCCTTCTGGATGTTGTGAAGCATCGACTGAGAGTCAGATACAACAACTGCCCCAGTAAATGAAGTCTATAATTACTGAAAGGGTTATCGAGACATCTTCCTAGTCTTTACTTTCTTTTCTGGCAGTCAGCATTAATTCTTGGATTATCCGAACGAAGTTAATTCCTATATTCCTATTTAAGATCAAAGTGTGGTGGCCACTTGATTGCGACGAAGGAGCGGGGTCTTTATTAAACGCCAAATCGCCCTTGTTAGATCTAGGACAGGCTAACTGGATTAATCTAGAACTCGCGATCATGAAAATTTGATGAAGGGAAATGTCAACGTCAACACACAGTGATACAGTAGTTTACAAGATATAGAATAAAACATCATCAGCTCGAATAATAATAATAATAATAATAATTCCTCTCCTACCGTTATACGTTACATAGGACCTGCAAGTAATTTCTCCATACCACTCTATCCTAGGTAACTCGCTCGATCTCCTCCATGGAACTGAGACCGATATTTCCTGCCTCTCTCAGCAAAGTTCGTTTCAGAGTCTCTTTAGGTCGACCTCTCTTTCTTGAACCATTTGCATCCCACTTCAATGCCTGCTTTAATATTCGTTGATCATTTCTCCTCAAGGTATGCCCAACATATCTCCATCTTCTCTTTCTTATAACAGTTGTCACTAGTGGTTGACCAGACATGTCTCTGATTTCATCACTTCTTCTGAATTCGCTCCATTTTATATTCATTATTTTTCGCAGACATCTATTTTCAAATGCATTCAATTTGCTTTCTATATCTTTAGTCATTTTCCAACGCGTATGCTTTTGGTTATATTCCTTAATCGCCTGTGTGTTGCTGGGTCTCAGAGGGGCAGCAAAGAATTGTATTTGCGACCTACACGGAATGTCGTAAGAAGGGACTGAGGAAGCTACCTAGTAAATAAAAAAACAGGGAAGAAATCGGATGTGCTGGCTTATTTAAATAACTGGCATAACGTATAAACTAAAATCACATATAAATCACAAAGAGTGGTTAACAAGTGGTCGATATGGAGAGTTCAAAGAAGATCTTACATAATTATTGTAGGGGTTATCTAGACATCTTCGTAGTCTTTGCTTTCTTTTCTGACATTGACCATTAATAATGATGTGTGCTCTCCCACTGCTGTTTATAACATACATGGATAACATAAGTAGAGAAGCAGGAATAGAGGAAGAAATAATATTTCAGAACTTTTATTTGCAGATGACCAAGTACTGATTGCAGAAAATGAAGAATCTCTCCAGAACCATTTGAGCTTAGTTAACATCAAGGGTGAGGAGTACAACATAAAAATAAATATAATAAAGACAGAGACAATGGCAATAAGTAGACAACCAGAAAGCCTTACAAAAACAACTCCAGAACGTAGACATAAAACAAACAATTGAGGCCAAATACTTAGGAGCAATTTTCACAGCAGATGGAAGTATCGATAGCGAAATCAGCAATCGTTGCATAAAAGCTAACCAGATACTGGGACAGTTAACACCACTGTTGTCACAAAAAGAGATACCGCTAACAACTAAAGCAAATCTCATAAGAACGATTTTCTGGCCAACACTATGTTACCAGTGTAAAACATGGCCAATAACAGCAGCTAATGAGCGGAAAATCATAACGACAGAGATGAGGTGTCTTAGAAGAGCTGCAGGTGTGACAATAAGAGACAAAATTAGAAAGGAAGAAATCAGAAGGAGACTGGATGTGAAACCAGTTATGCAATTCATAAAAGAACAACAGATTAAATGGTTTGGACACCTGACAAGAATTCTCTGGTCTCGCCTACCACAGAGAGCCACACAGAACAAGTATAATAAGTACAAAGCCAGAGAAGACCACACAAAAGATGGAGCGACGGCATCAAGAACAGCCTTACGAAAAATGAATATCAGCTTACAAAGTGCCTTAAAACAAGCACACACAAGATCACTACGTTTCACCCCCAACACTTCTATAAAGAAGTCAATGGTGGAAAGAACAAGCACAAGATCACACTTACACTATAAAAGAAATAGGAACAACACACAAGATCACTACGTTTCACCACCAACACTTCTATAAAGAAGTAAATGGTGGAAGAGAAGAACAAGCACACACAAGATCACTTCGTTTCACCCCAACACTTCTATAAAGAAGTAATGGTGGAAAGACAAGCACACACAGATCACTACGTTCAACACTTCTATAAAAGTAAATGAAGAGAAGAACACCACACAGATCATGTCACTCCAACACTTCTATAAGTAAATTGGAAAGAACACACACAGTCAACGTTTCCAACACTTCATAAAGTAATGGTGAAGAAGAACAGATCAATCATGTTTGGAAATGAAGAGAAGAACAAGCACACACAAGATCCCCAACACTTCTATAAAGAAGTCAATGGTGGAAGAAGAACAAGCACACACAAGACACTACTTTCCACCAACACTTCTATAAAGAAGTCAATGGTGGAAGAGAAGAACAAGCACACACAAGAACACTACGTTTCACCCCAACACTTCTATAAAGAAGTCAATGGTGGAAGAGAAGACAAGCACACAAGAAACAGTTTCACACATTCTATAAAAGTCAATGGTGGAGCCATACTGGAATACTGAAATGAATTAATTCCTATTTCCCGGTCTAAGATGAAAGTGAGATGCCCACTTGATCGTCGCCAAGGAGAGGCAGCTTTCATTTAAATGCGAATCGCATGTGTCGCCGAGCTCACGGGAAGCAAGAAATTCTAACACTTCAACCTACAAGAAATGTCGTAAAGCGACTGAGATAGGGCCTTGGAAGCTACCTAGTAAATTAAATTCGTCACAGAAATCGGATGTGCTGGCCTACTTGTAGACGCATAACTGGCACAACGTATAATCTCTCTAAGGCTCAGATTACATACAAATCAGAAAGAGTGATTGAACAAGTGAACGATATGGAGCGCTCGACAAAGAAGAAGAAGATATCTTATAATTACTGTAAGGCCATCTAGACATCTTCCAAGTCTGATCATGCTTTCGTTTATGGCAGTGACCATTCATTTTTTTTTTTTTTTTTTGGGGCCCTTACCCTTTAGTGCCGGACAGGGTGGTACCCGGTCACGTTGTAAAGGTGTAAAAAAATCCAGAACGTCGTCTTCCTTTCGAAAGAGAGCTGCTTGGAACTTTTGGTTTTGTTGCCTATTGGCTATATGATGGCTCCCGCCCATTGGCCGCGATCAAGTGGGCACTAACACTTTGATCTTAGCCAAAAGGCCGTGAATTTTTTTTTCCGTTTGTTGGCCTATACACTCTGATAGATAAATAAAAATGGTTCGTTCTCGGCCTTGTCAAGATCAAAGTGTGGTGATCACTTGGTCGCGCAATGGTGGGCACCTTCATTTAAACGATAAATGGCAAAATCAAAGCCACTCAAATTCATAGCTTTTCATTCAAAAAGAATGACAACGATTGGAGTTTATACTTTAAGTCGTAATGGGCCCACCCCTCTAGTTAGTTAGTTAGTTAGTTCGTTGGTTAGTTAGTTCCTTTCGTACCAAAGGCGGCTACAGAGATTTTATATCTCCATGTGATGCAGTTCGTTGCTAGCAGTTGGAGATCTTGTATGGTTTTAAATCCCAATAGTTTACTTTCTTGTTGGATTGTTCTTCGAAGAGTGGTCTTTGGTCTTCCACGTTTTCTTTACCCAACTGGTGACCACATAAGGACTTGTCGGTTTAGTCTCTTTTCGTCTGATCTAAGAACATGACCCAAATATTTCCACCTCCGTTTCCTTATAGCATTTGATACGGGTTGTTGCTGAGTTATGTCTCTCACTGTGTTGTTCGAAACGAAATCACTTCATTTCAATTTTCTTTGTTGATTTCCAACTTTCACAACCGTAGGTCAGTACAGCAATCACACATGACCTAAACAATTTAACTTTTGTGCATATTCTAAAGTCTTGAGATTGCCAGATACTTGTTAATTTAGTGAAGGCACTAGCTGCTATAGCAATATAAAAGTTTATTTCTCCGTTGTTTGACCCGTCTAGGGTCAATAAAAAATATGGGTTTTTTTCCCCCCATTAATTAATTAATTTATTGAGCCCTAGCCGGAAGTGCAACAACGAATGAACCCAGTTACGACTGAACGATTAAAAACTCCGAGCGTTGTGGTCCTTTCGAAAGGGGGCTGCTCGCAATTTTAGATATATTTAGTTGCTCTATTGGCTTTATGAAGAATCCCACCCTTTGGTCGTGATCAAGTGGTCACTACACTTAATCTTAGCCAAAAGGCAGAGCCAAAAGGCAGAGCCAAAAGATCTAATCCATTCGATCAGACTCTCCACGTCATTCTCTCTATCTCTCTCTCTCTCTCTCTCGCGATCCCTCCACGTCATTCATAAACCTCCTAAAAATGAGGAATAAAAATTAACTCCTTCGCCCTACTAAGCGGATACACAAGCTCGGTGTACTTTTAAAGCCTTTATATAGGCTAATTCACTGCACATGGCAACAGAAACGCGTCCAATTGCACAAACAAATTTCCGAATGAAAAAGTGAACAAAAGAAACAGAAATACAACAGTGACAACTACAATAAAACAGTATTAACCAGTGGCGGCTCGTGATAATTTTTGTTGGTGGGGCCAAACATTTTTACCCGGATGAATCATGGTTTTGGGTTGCTATATTTTAATTTATAAAATAATAAATACACGTTATACTTTATTTTTGGTGGGACCTGGTCCCACTAGCCCTTAATGACGAGCCGCCACTGGTATTAACCATTCAGAAAAAACATCACAGAGCAACACAAGACTATATAACGAGACAAAACAATAATAAAGATTTTAATGAATTAGAAAAAAAAAAACATAAAACATCAGATTGAAGTAATGATGTTTGAAGATCATCATAATAACATGAAAACTCAAACACATTTTTGAGATGTTTGCAGCAAAACATGCTATTCTTACAAAACAAAAAACGTTGAAGAAGAACAATCAATATAGTTCCTAGAAGAAAATAGAATGAAAGAAATCTGAAAGGCAAGAAATTGTAACAAAAATCACACACGGAAAACAAATTAGACTAACATGCAAAAACTTGCTTTGGCTTATTTTAAAATAAAATTGGTTATAAGGAATGGAGATGAATGGATAAGACAGGTAAATAGTTATAGAATTTTACATTGTGACAACAGAATTGGAAGGGGGCTCTGTAATTTAGGAGGTTAAGTGCACCCCTTACTGCTCGTGTAGTGCCGGGGCCCGCAAGGAAAGTAAAGAATAGTTCCACTGCGACCTACAAGGCATGTCGTAAGAAGCGAATGAGGTAGGGGCCTAGGAAGGTTATCCAAGTAAATAAAAATCATTGCAGAAATTGGATGTGCTGGCCTACTTGTAGGCACATAACCGTATCTATGGATCTGGGCAGATGACGCTCATAAGCCCGGGAGGGCAAGTCGTCTACGGGTCGCTGCCCTGAAAGAAAATAACCTGCTGCCTTGTGGGTTTTGGCTGGAGACAACAAAGGCTAACGGAGAACGAACCCAGTAAACGCAGGTTGAAATCGAACACACCGCCGAAGGATAAGCACCTGAGCTCCAATAGGTACTGAAAGCTGTGCACGTACATTCGTTCTTGATGTTTGGCTGCTTATATATAACAATCGAATGATAAAAGCGGCCTAAGAACGATCGCGAGAGAGAGAGAGAGAGAGAGAGTATATGTGGATTAGAGCACGGCTCTCATGCGGGGAGACCTGTGTTCACTTCACAATAAGGCCAAGGAGTTCTTTCGGTTGTGAGCATAAATAAAATATTATAACCTGAACCGCTTTGCGGCAATGGCACTAGTCATACGGCCATTATATTCCTCAGGCTCCCGTCCTACCTGTCCTAACCCGCCCTGAAAAACGGCACTACAGGAACTAACGACAGTTGTGTTTTATTTAAAGACATAGGTGACACGAGGCTGAGATATATAAATAGGCTCATCAATCAAAATTGAACTGGTAGGTTTAGTCACTGGATGCTGTTGGAGATATTGCCAAAAAGAACTTAACACATGGACATGTCCGGAATGCAATGAAAAAATTTCCAACTTGAAATTGAAACTGAGCGTATGTAATTTAATGACAGTGTGGCTAGTGCAGTCATCGCGAAATTGTTCAGGTTACTTCTTCTTCTTCTTTACGTTCATTCTTTACGACCAATTTTAATCACTCTTTGTGATATTTTTGATCTTTGCTAAGAACGTGTATACGTTGCACATTGGTTTGGTAGGCCCCTAAACGCATAGACTTCTACATGTTTAGGACACGTGCATCCGATTTCAACCAAACCTCCTTAATCGCCTCTTACGACATGCGTGGCAGGTAACAGTGGTTCTATTCTTTACACCCCAAATTTGGGCCCCGGTAACCACTCGGGCTGTTCGGGTTAAGATTTTTGGTCTATACCTCCAACAGAACAAAACTTATTGACCTTACCGAGGACCGAACCCAGCTTCCCGAATGGGGCCCGTGCTCTAACACATTCTATCAAAACGCTCGCTCCTCTGACATTTCAGCGCTCATATGTAGTGATGCTAATGGACTCGTAAATCATAACTCTCTGCCTTGTCTCTCTGAAACCCTTGACATAAATAACATTGAACGTATGTTTTGCTCTTTTCAAACGTAAAATAGCTATGCTATTAACACCAAGACTTGTGTTGACATATCTACACAACGGTTAGTCTTTGAGATATCTAATTTCTCATCATCTCTATCATCAGCTGCATCAGATGGTATTCACTGTCGTTCCCACGGATACGTACGCCGTCTCAGTTTTAAATTCTATCCCACAAGTACATATATATATATATCTACATTGAAAGCAGGAAGCAACGAACGGTGACCAAGATGGTTGTCTTATCTTTCTCGAGTTCTTGGTAAAATGTGGTTTTCATTGGACAACTGCGGCGGAAGGATGCGTTTCCATTTTATGTTTAGAAGTTAAAAGCAGCTGGTTGAAAAATGTGGTTTATAAATTAAAGGGGGGTATGATGAGTCGTTGCCGGGGTTTGGGGGAGGATCTTAGAATGAAGGGTGCGTTCGTTTTTTTAACTGCAATATTGTTAGTTTTTATTTAAAAACATGTGTGTGTGTGTGTGTGTGCAAGTGCGTGTGTTTGTTGCTTTGTACTCTTCTACTTCTTCTCTTCCACCATTTACTTCTTTATACAAGTTTTTGTTGGGGTAAGGGGGTTGGGGTTGGGGGCGAAGTTAGTTTTCTTGACGCCCTGTGTTGTCCTGGCTCACAGGAAACAAAGAATAGTACCACTGCGACCTACATGACATGCCGTTAGAGGCGACTGATGTAGGACCTTGGAAGCTACCCTAGTAAATAAAAAGCATCGCAGTAAGCGGATGTGTTGGCCTACTTGTAGGCGCATAACTGGCACAACATACAATCGCTCTTAGTCTCAGATCACATACAAACAACAAAGAGTGACTAACAAGTGGTCGATATGGAAGTTTGAGAAGAGAAGAAGAAGAAGAAGAAGAAATCTTGTGTGTGATTTTTCTAAGGCACTTTCTAAACTGTTATTCACTTTCCTAATGCTGTTATTTAGGCCGTCGCTCCATCTTTTGCTTGGTCTTCCTCTTGCTCTGTACTCGTTATACTTTTTCAGTGTGGCTCTCTGTGGTAGACGATACCAGGGCATTCTTGTCAGGTGTCCAAACCATTTACTCTGTTGTTCATTTATGAATTTATCCTTTTACAGGACGTATCCATCAACAACATTAAACGAGTTGTTGATTTTCTAGGCACCACTTATACGTTCAGTAATTTGTCATTGCTTTCTGGACGCTGATGTTTATTTTTTCCTTTTTCTAAAAATCCCACGGCCACGAATTTGCTTTCAAACTTGCCCACCGTGGGATTTGAACCAAGTACGCTTGGGTTCGTGATCGAGCTCACTACTGCTTGAGCTATAGATGCTCAAGAGGTAGCTTGGCCATGTTTGGCACTGGTAACATAGTGTTGGTCAGAAAATCGTTTATGTCTTTTTATTTGTGTTCAAGATGAATGTTAACTCTCTGAGGACTGAGCACTTCTAGCTGCGCAGTAGTGTCAGTATTTGTGCTGTTTGACCAAATTACAAAATAATTGTTTTATACATGAACTCTTTTCTTCAGTATTTGTTTTGCATTGCACACTGAACTAATCTAGTATACTGTCTTTGCGTCATCTTAATAAATACTGGAAGCCTGTATAATTGTACAGGAGATCGAAATAGTTATTAGTTACTAAACTGACGTCAATGCACTCCTGGCAGACTCATAGGAGCTCAGTCTCCCCAACAGATATTGAAGAGTATGTATACTGATGGTTCCCGTGGCTCGCTGATTAAACACACCTCTCACTCTGCCTCTCAGGCATCCAGTTCGACTTTTACAACGGGTAACTCCAAACTGCCTAAATCGCTTGATTGATTCAACATCGATTTTAGTGTCCTCATCCAACAGACAGTCGCGAAGAGACCAAAGAATATGCCCCTTATCAATCTTCAACTCCCCAACAATCGATGCTGTTGATGCAAGCCTGACCGCTCTCTCATTACCGTAAACACCCGCATGCCCAGGACAGTATATCCACGTAAGCTGCTGGAGGTTAGAAACTTCTATAGACGACATCCACTCATACCGAAACCTGCCCTTCTGGATTTTGTGAAGCATCGACTGAGAGTTAGATACAACAACTGCCCCAGTAAATGAAATCCCATAGATTAAATATTGTAATAAAAATATGGAAGTATGATATGTTGTTTTACATAAATTTGTATTGTTAATTTGCATAATCTTTGTTTTGTATCTAACAGGTTGACCGCCATGACCACTTGACCAATGGTCACTTTATTTCGGAAAACAAGTATACATTATATTATAACGCAGCTGTGTGCCATCAACTTTACTAAAATGATCAATTGCGGGAAAATGACAGAACAAAATATGACTAAACTGTTTAATTTTAATACAACCTGTTTGCAAAAGGTTTTACACTTGTTCTGGTCAAATACTTTCCCTAACCAAGTACTGCTTGCACAGTGTCAACAAGAGAATATAAACATCATTATTCAAAAGAGACGCTGGAGATGGATCAGAAATATTATAAACATGGAGACTAACTTTGCCATGAAAACTGCACTGAGGTGGACACCAGAGGGTAAACGAAAACTTGGAAAACCCTAAACGATCTGGGCTAGAATAGTAGAACAAGAACTGACAGAAATTAGTAATAGCTCGAACAGAATACAGAGAATAGAGAAGAACTGAGTGCGTTTATTGCTGCTCTAAATACTAGGGGTTTTACAGGTTTAAGAGAATGAAACATCTTCTTCTTCAATGATCTAGCGGTATTTGCAAATTTGCCCTTCGGCCAATGCTATGTGGTGGTATCTGCATGTCTTTGTAAGTTGTTCTTTTGTTCCGTATAATGTGTTCCAATTTATCTGGTCTTGGAGGAAGGAAGATCTTCTTGATGTCTTCTAGTGCTTGACACTTGAAGAGGTGGTGGTGAACAGTTTCATGATGATGTGCACACAGTTGGCACTCTGGAGTGTGTTGTGATTGAATTCTGTTCAAGTAATTATTAAGTGTTATGTGTTGGGTTCGAGTCTAAAAATGGTGCTCTGATCTCTTCTTGTAAGGTGGTTGATGTTGTCAATGGAGTTAGGGTTTCTAAATGTCTGTAAAACTCTCTTCCCGTGTCTTCCATGGTTCATATGTTCAACAAAGTTTCTTATTTGTTGTCATTAGGATTTTACTTTGCTGTATGGAGAGTTGTTGCTGTGATTGGTTGTTCCTGTGTTGACCCTTTTTTGGCTAGCCTATCTGTTTTATCATTTCCAGGTGTGTTTGAATGTCTAGGGATCAACTGCATAATTATTTTGATGTCATGTGATGTAAAAAGTTTGTCAATATCTAGATCTAGATGTTTAGAGAGAAAGTAATATCGAAACATGCACAACTGGACAAACAATGCACAACTGGACAAACAATGCACAACTGGACAAACAATGCACAACTGGACAAACAATGCACAACTGGACAAACAATGCACAACTGGACAAACTGTGAGAAAGTTCAAGTGAAATTTGAACGTGTCGATGTCTTGACTAAGGAAGGCAGCGTAAAAGAGCAAATTTACCAACCTCTGTATTTTCAGGAGGTCAAAACCCTCATACAAATGATGGGCCTCAGAGATAACAGAGGCGACGAAAGGCACTGTTTATGAAGCGCACACAAAAGGCCGTTCTAGAAATCTCTTCTTACCCTGAAGCTATGAGGCAAATCAGGATTGGAGAAGAGAAAGAAAGAAAGACGAGGCGCATAGAAGGCTCACTCAGGTGTCTCCTGTTTCGGCCTGACGCTGAAAGGCAACACGTGATTATAGAATATCTAGAAAAAAACCATACAGAGAAAATCTACAGTAGACTGGAAGACAAACACTGGATATGATTATGAGAAAATCTGCAGTAGACTGGAAGACAAACACTGGATATGATTATGAGAAAATCTACAGTAGACTGGAAGACAAACACTGGATATGATTATGAGAAAATCTGCAGTAGACTGGAAGACAAACACTGGATATGATTATGAGAAAATCTACAGTAGACTGAAAGACAAACACTGGATATGATTATGAGAAAATCTGCTACAGTAGACTGGAAGACAAACACTGGATATGATTTTGAGAAAATCTGTAGTAGACTGGAAGACAAACACTGGATATGATTATGAGAAAATCTGTAGTAGACTGGAAGACAAACACTGGATATGATTATGAGAAATCTGTAGTAGACTGGAAGACAAACACTGGATATGATTATGAGGAAATCTGTAGTAGACTGGAAGACAAAACACTGGATATGATTATGAGAAAATCTGCAGTAGACTGGAAGACAAACACTGGATATGATTATGAGAAAATCTGTAGTAGACTGGAAGACAAACACTGGATATGATTATAGAAATCTGTAGTAGACTGGAAGACAAACACTGGATATGATTATGAGAAAATCTACAGTAGACTGGAAGACAAACACTGGATATGATTATGAGAAAATCTGCAGTAGACTGGAAGACAAACACTGGATATGATTATGGAAAAGACTTCCTCAAAAACCTAATAAGAACAGACCAGGTCATTATATTGTGTCTACCTACCCGACACTGTAAACTCAACAAACACTTATATAGACTAGGAATAAGTCAAACAGCTCTCTGCCAGTGTCAGCAGGCGGAACAGACACCGGAGCATGTCGTGCAAGACTGTCCTCTCCTGTGTGAGCTGAGAAGAAAGATGTGGCCACATCAAGTCGAACTATAAAACTTGAAGTAATCTGACAGGCTGAAGCTGACTGCCAGTTGTGGTCAACAGTAAACTGCAGACCAGAGATCACTGAAGAAGGGAACATGACAGACCTGAAGCTGACTGCCCAGTTTGTGGTCAACAGTAAACTAAGCTCATGACCAGAGATCACTGAAGAAGGAAACATGACAGACCTGAAGCTGACTGCCCAGTTTGTGGTCTACAGTAAACTAAGCTCATGACCAGAGATCGCTGATTAATAAGAAGACAAACATAAATTACAATAGAAATGGGAGGAAGAGAAGGTCAAGGGTGAGCTGTAGAAGGAAGAATTATTATCTTTAAATTTGTTTACTGCGCGTGCGTATTTCTTTCTGCACGTGTTTAAAATGAATGTTAACCAGGCACATATGTTCACAGTAATCATCGGCTCTCAAAGAATTCTAGGAAAAAAAACAGAGAGAAAGAATAGTGAAGAATTAAGTAAAGAAAAATGAGAGGATTATAGATGAGATAAAAAGTTGAAGTAGGACACAGAGAAGATGTGGGATATGAAGAAAGAAGAAGATTCTGGAGAAGTGGATGGAGGGGAGGTTGAATGGGTAGTAGTGTGATGACATATATATCGAAAGTAGAGAGGAAGGAGAATTAACGTAAGCGAGAGAGATAGAGAGATAGAGAGATACGAGACAGAGCGAGACGGAGAGAGAGATGGTGGGGCAATGGATCAATAGATGAGGAAGCTATAGACAGCGTGTGTGTATATGTGTGTGTGTATGTGTGTGTGTGTATGTCTGTATGTTTGTGTGTGCCGTGTGTATCTATGTGTGTGTTGTGTGATATGTGTGTGTGTGTGTATGTTTGTGCATATGTGTGTATACACGTGTGTGCGTGTGTTTATGTGTGTGTGTGTGTGTGTATGTGTGTATGTATAGTGTGTATATGCGTATGGGTGTATATGTGTATATATGTCTATGTATGTATGTGTGTGCACGTTTGTATGTATATGCGTTGTGTGTTATGTGTGTGTGTATGTATGTGTATATATGTGTGTGTGTGTATGTATGTCTGTTGTGTGTATGTGTGTATATATGTGTGCATATGTATGTATGTATGTATGTATGTATGTATGTATGTATGTGTGTATGTGTATATATGTGTGTATGTATGTATGTATGTATGTATATGTATGTGTGTATGTATGTGTGTATGTGTATATATGTGTGTATGTATGTGTGTATGTGTGTATGTGTATGTATGTGTGTATGTATGTATGTGTGTATGTGTATATATGTGTGTATGTGTATGTATGTGTGTATGTGTATATATGTGTGTATGTGTATGTATGTGTGTATGTGTGTGTTAGTCAAATGTAATACACAATAAGGACGGATGACCGGATGGACTGATAAAGGGATGAAGGGTGAGTAGAAAGATAGATAGATAGATAGATAGATAGATAGATAGATAGATAGATAGAAAGATAGATATATAGATAGATAGATAGATAGATGGATGGATAGATAGATAGATAGATAGATAGATAGATAGATAGATAGATAGATAGATAGATAGATAGATAGATAGATAGATAGATAGATAGATAGATAGATAGATAGATAGATAGATAGATAGAAGATAGATAGATAGATAGATAGAGATAGATAGATAGATAGATAGATAGATAGATGATGATGATGATAGATAGATAGATATATAGATAGAAGATAGATAGATAGATAGATAGATAGATAGATAGATAGATAGATAGATAGATAGATAGATAGATAGATATAAGATAGATAGATAGATAGATAGATAGATAGATAGATAGATAGATAGATAGATAGAAGATAGGATGGATGGATGGATGGATGGATGGATGGATGATGGATGGATGGATGGATGGATGGATGGATAGATAGATAGATAGATAGATAGATAGATAGATAGATAGATAGATAGATAGATAGATAGATAGATAGATAGATAGATAGATAGATATATAGATAGATAAGATAGATAGATAGATAGATATATAGATAGATAGATAGATAGACAGACAGACAGAGGGACGGATAGACGGATAGACGGATGGATAGTACGAGTAATATGCAGACAGAGGGAAAGACGGATGGATAGAAATATACAGACATGGACAGACGGATAGATAGACATGGACGGACGACGGCCGAGAGGACGGATGGATGGATGGATGGATAGACATATACATACAGACAGACAGTCAGACAGACGGTCAGACAGACGTACGGACAGACTGACGGATGGATGGAAGTGGAAGGACAGACAGATAAATATAAAGAAATGAAAATCAACAGAAAGGACAGCTCGTCAGGGGAAGGTAGCCTTAATTACTTGTACTCTAACAAAAAACTTTCCAGGCTGCACAAATTCCATTTCCCATTACCAGACCAACATCCTTAAGTTAATGCATGTACTTAACACAAAAACACAACTTACAGCTTCCTACATTTTCAAAGCTCGTTACTTAAGAAACTTAACAGAAAAACGAGTGGGAAATTTTATATTTTTTTGCAGAACAGGGAATACAAAATGGCACTCGCATGTTAAGTGAAAAATATTGACAAACTTAAGAGATAACTAATTGTGTGACCTAATTAGAGGTCATGAGTGACGTACGTGTACCAGATGCCAGGCACCTACATATAATTTCCTGTTACAGTGTATTATTAGTAACAGCCAAAATAGCGGGAGAAACATCAGAATGGTTCGGGGTGCAAAAGGAAGTAAGACAAGGATGTATACTCTGTCAATATTTATTCAACATTGGCCGAGTGGGTTAGAGCGCGGCTTCCATGCTCGAGAGACCTGTGTTTAATTCACGGTAAGGACAAGGATTTTTTTCTGTTGTGGGCATGAATGAAAAATCCTAACCTGAACAGCTTCACGGCGACTGCACTAACCATGCGGCCAATAAATTCTTCAGGCGCACGTCCCATATGTCCTACACTGCCTAAAAGCGGTACAACTTGTACAAATTGTAATTTCAAACTCCTTAAATCGCTGTCGTGATTCAACATCAATTTGAGTGTCTTCATTAAACAGTAAGAAGCTAAGAGACAGAAAAAAACCCCCACAGCCCTCACCCCACTTTCAACTCCCACAATCGATCCAACTCCCACACAATCGATCCAACTCCCACACAATCGATCCAACTCCCACACAATCGATCTCTTCAGGGACTAATTGTTACTTGGAATTCAAGTATAAATCTTCTTCTTCTTCTTCAAAGATCAAGCAGCAATTGAGATCTTGCTCTTCGTTCCAATGTTATGAAGTTGTTACTGCATGTGTTTGTAAATTGTTCCTTTGTTCCGTATAATGTATTCCGTTTATTTAACCTTGGATGAAGATCAAACTTGTGAGTTTTCTCTTGGAACGAAAAGACAAAATTAAGTTCTCTATCTATCTATTCTCTAATCCTGTTTGTCTTTCAGCGTCAGGTCGAAAAAGGAGACACCTGGAGCGAGCCTATGCACCTTGTTTTTTTCTTCTTCAATCCTCATTTGTCTCACAGCTTAAGGGTAAGACGATATTTCTAGAACGGGCTTTTGTGGGCGCTTTATAAACAGTGGCTTTCGTCGTCTCTGTTATCTCTGAGGTCCACCTTTTGTATGTGCCGGTCTTTTGCTTTGTATCCACTGTATCAGAGAAATATTGCTTTCTGTAGCGCACTTTTAGTTATTAGTTATTGGTTACTAAACTGACGTCTTTTCACTCCGGGCAGACCCATAGGTGCTCAGTCTCCTCCAACAGATATCGAAGAGTATGCATACTGATGGTTCCTGTGCCTCGCTGATTAAACACACCTCTCATTCTGCCTCTCGGGCATCCAGTTCGACTTGTACAACGGGCACAAATTAGACAGCAATGTAAACCTGAAAACAAAGAGCATGTAAAATTATAATTTGTGAAAACGTATAAATTATCTGTTAGTAATCTACTTATAAGGTGGAACCTTTTAATTTGTTGTTTCTTGATGAAGGCCAGTACTGATGTTGTACCCACACTAAGTTATTTTTAGAAACAAAATGTTGAACGACGAAACTAAAGAATAAAAACGTACTCTGTACCGTAAATGCACTTCATTTTACGAGTTTTCAAATTCCGAACCACATCTATTCAAAACTTTATATATTCACAACACTGCACTGGGCCAGGCAGAAGTGTTCACCACCGTTCCTGCCACTCACACGACGCTCACTTCCACATCAAAACTTCCGGTAGCAGTTTCAACAGCCGGCATTCACAACAACTGCATCATCACAGAACGAGGTGGTGTGTGAAACAGATTTGGTTTCTCCATCCTTCATCTCTCTTCCCTTGCCAACACCTGTCCCTGTCAGTCTTCCATAACTCTTGGCAGTAATGGACCGTGCATTGACGTGTTCCCTTAAGTAAAATGATAATTCTTAAACGATTTGCCAGGAAGACTTAAATATTTCTCGCGGTTTCCAAATGGACGGGCCGTGTTCTGCCGTCGCTATTAATCGCTTTAGTCAATCTTTGGTTTGACTAATTATAAAAAAATATTTAACATTGCATTATTTTATTTTTAGAAGTAGCGACATATGCCAGGAAGTCGTTTCCGTACGTGTTAACCGGAACTGACAAATAGAAAAGCAAATTTAGTGCGTACTTGCCTATGCCAGAATTTTCTAACAATTAAGGTAAAAGAAAATAAGTGTTTTGTAATAGAACGAGGGAATATGGATCAAGGTGAAGGCTGACCACTGACTTAACACGAGCGATAGACTGGGTCTTCTTTTTCATTCTTTTCTTCAATCCTGTTTACCTCACAGCGTCAGGTCAAGAAGAGATTTCTTCAATCCTGTTTGCCTCACAGCGTCAGGTCAAGAAGAGATTTCTACAATCATGTTTTCCTCACAGCGTCAGGTCAAGAAGAGATTTCTTCAATCCTGTTTTCCTCACAGCGTCAGGTCAAGAAGAGATTTCTTCAATCCTGTTTGCCTCACAGCGTCAGGTCAAGAAGATATTTCTTCAATCCTGTTTTCCTCACAGCCTCAGGTCAAGAAGAGATTTCTACAATCCTGTTTTCCTCACAGCGTCAGGTCAAGAATAAATTTCTTCAATCCTGTTTTCCTTACAGCGTCAGGTCAAGAAGAGATTTCTTCAATCCTGTTTTCCTCACAGCGTCAGGTCAAGAAGAGATTTCTACAATCCTGTTTTCCTCACAGCGTCAGGTCAAGAAGAGATTTCTAAAACGGGCCCTTGTATACGCTTCGTAGATAGTGTCTTTTGTCGTCTCTGTTATCTCTGAGGTCCATCTTTTGCGTGGCCGGCCTTTTGCTTTTGTACCTATTGTATCGGAGCAACATGAGCAGTACTATCTGTTGGTAATCTGCTTACGTGGCCGAACCATTTAATTTGTTGTTTCTTGATAAAGTCTAGTACTGATGTTGTACCCACTTTTTCCTGATGTCTTCATTTCTCAACCGGTCTCTTCTTGTTACACCCAGTATTCTGCGTAGACACTTCATTTCTGTCGTGACTAGTTTTCTTCTATCATTTGTTGTCAGCGTCCAGGTTTGGTACTGGTAACATAATGTGGGGAGAAAGATTTTGTTGAACATTTCTCTTTTTGTGTTTATGGTGACATGTTTGCATTTTAAAATTGGCTCCATTTGCCCTATCATTTGATTTGCTTTGTTGCATATGTGTTGAATTTTATTAGCTATTCTTCCGTTTGGTGAAAGAATATAAACTGGGTAGTTGCTCTATAAGACGAGCCTTGCCAACCATCTGCCTGCATTGTCGCTCAGTGTCACGAGACAAGAAGAAGACGAAGATTTATTGATTGATTGGTAGAATCATCATCACTGCACTTCCCCGAGTAACTATGTATGCTTCGATCTCTTTCTTACACCGGAAGATATCAGTGGCAGTGCATGACCTCCGTAGCACCATCGAGGATCCTCTATGTAATTTATAAGATTGTGAAAATAATTCATAGGAATTTTATGTTTTAAAATTTTTTTAATGAATGTTGCACGGGCAGCGTCTTTCCAGCCTGCTCTTCTCGATTTTGAGCTGCTAAGGGTTGTTTTACATGCTCAACTTGAACACGGAGCCGCTGTAGCGCAGTTGTTAGTGAACTCGCTTCGCAAGGCTGGTGGTCTGGGTTCAGCTCCGCAATGTGCGTGGAATTTTTCCCGACCACGACGGCTCTCAGGTCGACCCAGCCACAACTGGGTACCAGACATGCTCTGGGAAAGTAAAGGCGGCCGGCGTGATGCTGACCACATCACCCATTGTGTGCCGACGGTCAATGAAAATACAGGCCTAACACTGTATTGACCTATATACCAGGAGGTATGAAAGGGTTCCTTTACTTTTTACTTGAACACGGGACCTACACTTTATCGTCCGTCTCCGATAGGACTAGGAGCTCCCCCTCACCTGCACTGAGATCAGGGATCTCTGACTAAATATCGTAATGGCTTTACGCAATGGTTTCAATTCTAACCATAAAACTAACAGGTTCATCAAAATAACACAATATAAACTAAGATATAAACATCAACTTAAACACTCACAGCAACAACAACAGTATCACCCTAACAGATTAAACACTCACAGCAACAACAACAGTATCAACCTAACAAATTGAACAAAACAGAAACACAAATATATTTGCATATTTACATGCTACGCCATTAAAAAACCGTGCAAACACAAAAATCCCCCAAAAAGCAATTTGATCACATTTACTTTTATATCATGGTTGTCAGGTTTGCCATCTTCACGGATTGTTCCCAACGGTCAGTGATCAAGTCTAGGCTAAAAGTGATGATTATATATTACAAAAAACAAGAACATTAAGAAATGTCAAACATTTAGAATGAAATCAATACAAAAATATCTAGAAGATGAAATTGAATCCCTCGAGATGTGAATTTACAAATGAATGGGGCTTTTCTTACAGGGTGAGGACAAATGAAAAGAAATTAGAAAAAAATGTTATTGATATAAATGTAGAAATATCAAAATGGATGTTGAAATGATAATACATAGTAAAAAAAGTTTAAAAGTCGAAGGATTGACTTTTAGGGCAAGATTGAAGCAAATTCGTTTCCGTGGGATTTTTACAAAAGGTTAAAATAGACCTCACTGTTTTGAAAGCAATGGCAAACTACTGAACGTATAAGTAGTGCCTAGAAAATCAACGACTCGTTTACTGTGGTTGATGGCTACGTCCTTTAGGATATGCCACGATTTTCATTCTCTGAATACTTTATTTCAGAAAACAGAGGTGGATTAACTGGAAGAGGAAGTAGAAATTGGAAGATAACAGTCAGAAATTGTAGTTGTGTCCATAGAAAAACACATTTCTTTCTACAGGTGTTTCAAGATCAGAATTCTAAGACCATGCATATTACCAATGGCAACGTATGGGTGTGAAGCATGGACATTTAATAAGGCAGTGGAAAAACATATATGAGCTTTTGAATATAAGTGTTACAGAAGAGTCCTTCGTATATCATGGACAGAGAAGAGAACAAATAGATCTATTCAGAAAGAAATCAAAATTAAAGAAAACTGGTTGATGCTACAAATAAGAAAGAGAAAATTGAGATATTTTGGACATATAAAGAGACATCTTCTTCTTCTTTGCGTTCGTTCTTTACGACCAATTTTAATCACTCTTTGTGATGTTTGATCTTTGCCAAGAATGTGTATACGTTGCACATTGGTTCGGTAGGCCCCTAAACGCATAGACTTCTACACGTTTAGGACACATGCATCTGATTTCAGCCTAACCTCCTTAGTCGCCTCTTACGACATGCGTGGCAGGTAACAGTGGTTCTATTCTTTACACTCCAAATTTGGGCCCCAGTAACCACTCGGGCGTAAAGAGACATGAAGGGCTGGAGAAGACCATTATGGAAGGAGACATACCAGCAAAGAGAAGAAGAGGAAGACCACGGAGAAGATGGATTCAGAATGTAACTGATGGTTTCAACATGACGGCTGTGGAGGCAGGACATCTGGCCTATGAGAGAGAGAAATTCCGAAGGACTGTTGGGGTTACAAAGTTCTGCTCAGGACAAGCTATTTGATGAGAATCA
This sequence comes from Arion vulgaris, assembly GCA_020796225.1. Classification (NCBI taxonomy): domain Eukaryota; kingdom Metazoa; phylum Mollusca; class Gastropoda; order Stylommatophora; family Arionidae; genus Arion; species Arion vulgaris. Next base: position 9,976,122 of record CM036755.1, on the reverse strand, counting down.
GATAGTCAATTGTTTCTTCTTCTGGGAACGCTCTACATTGACCACTTGTTAAGCACTCTTTGTGATTTGTATATGATCTGAGCATGAGAGCAATTGTTCGTTGTGCCAGCTATGCTCCTACAAGTAGACCAACACATCCTATTTCGGCTTCACAAGATCCAGAATGGCAGGTTTCGGTATGAGTGGATGTCGTCTATAGAAGTCTCTAACCTCCAGCGTCTTACGTGGATATACTTTCCTGGGTATGCGGGTGTTTACGGTAATGAGAGAGCGGACAGGCTTGCATCAACAGCATCGATTGTTGGGGAGTTGAAGATGGATAAGGGGGATACTCTTCGGTCTCTTCGCGACTCTCTGTTGGATGAGGACACTAAAATCGATGTTGAATCGATCAAGCGATTTAAGCAGTTTGGAGTTACCCGTTGTTCAAGTCGAACTGGAGAGGTAGAGTGAGAAGTGTGTTTAATCAGCGAGCCACAGGAACCATCAGTATGCATACTCTTCGATTTCTGTTGGTGGAGACTGAGCACCTATGGGTCTGCCCGGAGTGCAATGACGTCAGTTTAGTAACCAATAACCAATAACTAATCCGATTTCGACTACGCTTTTTATGTACTAGAGTAGCTTCCCTAGACGCCTATCTCATTCACCTCTAATACATGCCTTGTGGATTGCAGTGGTGCTATTCTTTGATCCTCAAGCCCCGGCAACACACGGGCGGGCGGGCGGGCGGGTGCCCGATGTAATTTAGACGATAGTGAAAATGTTTGAAAAATTACAATTATAAATATTGCATCTCTTCATTGTTAGGTTTTTCTTCTATCTGTAGAAGGATACAGCCAGCACTAGAAGATGCTGGCAAACCAGTTGACGATCTGAGCGACGAAATGTAGTGAGATAGTACATAAGAGGTCATGCACACCAAAGACTTGTTGCGCAGCGTTCTAGAATAGTTAAGTCTAGTAAAACGGAAGTAAAACGGAGATTGACAACAAGATTGTTATAGTTCGTTACAAATTTCGTGAACATCTTTACCGACCGATATAAAATCATCCACTTGACATAAATTCTTGATTTTTACATTTTATATAGGTAACAGTGACGACGTTCCAAAAGTATTTTTGCCCACCCAAACCTTTAGTTCTGTAAGATTTTTTCACAGCGATATTGATCTGTATACTTGCGAAATTTTACATACGATTGTCAAGTTTGTCTATAACTAAGCATTTCCGTGTTACAAATGCAATTCAGTGCAAATCAAAATCGGGAATCCGAGAATTAATCAGTTCACAATGTTTCCTACCGACTGTCATTGGCGTATGTACGCAACATTTACTTTCATTTATAGAAGTGGAAGGTATCATTTGTTCACTATGTGACCTTTCTTTTTATAATATGTAATAGGGATACGCCTTTGCAAACATTCGCCACCATTTTGTGTATTACTGTAAATTCTAAACTTTGGTTACCATTTTGTTGTGCTTATGCAAAATTATATAACAAATAACGATTTTGCATCAACTAAGCTACCTACCAATTAGTTAAACATGGATTCGTAACGTCGTGAGGTATATAAGACTGCATGCAAAAATTTACTTTTATCCATCAGGTAGATTTCGTACAAATTAAACTTTAGTGTGATCACGAATTTTGAAACAAACTATAGGAGATTAGTGACGGGAGAGAGAGAGAGAGAGAGAGAGAGAGAGAGATAAACAAGACTGGACCAACACTGACATATAGTCAGTCAGGCTAGAATAAGAGAAGACAGTAGGAGTTGAGGTCAATCTGTGTAATGATTAATAAACCTCAGAACTATCAAAGGTAGTTTGTATTATTTACATAGAGGGTGTTTACGGTAATGAGAGAACGGACAGGCTGGTATCAACAGCATCGATTGTTGGGGAGTTGAAGATGGATAAGGGGGATATTCTTCGGTCTCTTCGCGACTGTCTGTTGGAATAGGACAATAAAATCGATGTTGAATCGATCAAGTGATTTAGGAAGTTTGGAGTTACCCGTTGTTCAAGTCGAACTGGATGCCTGAGAGGCAGAGTGCGAGGTGTGTTTAATCAGCGAGCCACGGGAGCCATCAGTATACATACTCTTCGATATCTGTTGGGGGAGACTGAGCACCTATGGGTCTGCCCGGAGTGCAATGACGTCAGTTTAGTAACCAATAACGTATAGAGCATCTCGTATTGATCTATCATGGTACAATATTAGCAATCAATTCAACAACTTCAACTCGATACAGCCATACTGACAACAAATACTAATCGAAGTTGTTTACCAACAACAATCATTCTGCATTATACAATACCTAAGTACAAAACAACAATCATTCTGCATTATACAATACCTAAGTACAAAACAACAATCATTCTGCATTATACAATACCTAAGTACAAAACAACAATCATTCTGCATTATACAATACCTAAGTACAAAACAACAATCATTCTGCATTATACAATACCTAAGTACAAAACAACAATCATTCTGCATTATACAATACCTAAATACAAAACAACAATCATTCTGCATTATACAATACCTAAGTACAAAACAACAATCATTCTGCATTATACAATACCTAAGTACAAAACAACAATCATTCTGCATTATACAATACCTAAGTACAAAACAACAATCATTCTGCATTATACAATACCTAAGTACAAAACAACAATCATTCATATTATACAATACCTTCATTACAAATAAAGTCATCGCATTGAAACATCCCAATTTCAACAAAATATTCTAAACTTATGATAATACCATTAGTAAATAACAATCATTATTATACAAACCTAAGTACAAACAACAATCATTCTGCATTATCAATACCTAGGATTAAACAACAATCATTCTGCATTCAAAAACTTATTTACCAACAGAATTTCTCAAAAATTATACAATACCAAGTACTTAAACAAACATGCATGCATTATACAATACCTAAGTAAAAAAACAATCATTCGAGAGATAACAATACCTGACAAACAACAATCATTCTCATTACAATACCTAAGACAAAACAATCATTCGCATTATCAATACCTAAGTTAAAAACAACAATCATTCCAAATATATTCAATACCTAATAAGAACAAAATCATTTGAATTATACAATACTAAGTACAACAACATCATTCGCATTATACAAACTAAGTAAAAACAACAATCATTTTTCATTTTCAAACTCTGTTGAAAATAACAATATTCTGCATTATACAATACCAAAGTACAACAGAATCATTCTGTTATATCAAACCCTAAGTAAAGCAACAATCATTTGATTATACAATACCCAGAAACAACAATTCATTCTCTTATACTTCGTAGACAAAACAACAATCATTCTGCATTATACAATACTAAGTACAATAACAACAATCATTCTGTCATTATACTACAGGGTACAAATACAACAATCATTCTGCATTATATACACATACCTACAAAAAATAACAATTTTCCATTATACAATACCTAATACAAACAAGAAATCATTCTGCATATTATACAATACCTAAATACAAACTTCCTACAACAATTTGTTGTCAAAAGTGTCATGATATTCTTCCAGCTGTTCTGTATATCAGTCACATTTCGAATCATCAATTTATTTTGTCCTCTATGTGTTCATTACCTACCTCTCACGCTTCATGATACAGTAATGAATATATCTCACACTTGATGGGTCTTATTTGATGTTCTCTGCTTATTTATGTTAATAACTTTCTCATTCTCTTTCTCGCCCGAGTGGTTACCGGGGCCCAAATTTGGGGTGTAAAGAATAGAACCACTGTTACCTGCCACGTATGTCGTAAGAGGCGACTAAGGAGGTTTGGTTGAAATCGGATGCATGTGTCTGCTAGGGAATGCTAACCCGAAACAAATGCTTGCAGGAAAACGGATGCACCAGGCCGTAAGGCGCATAACATGGTGCAACGACCCTCACAATGAGGAATGGGATAACGGATTCTACTGTCGCCAATCTGCCTCGGAGATTTAGCCAGGCAATAAGAATGTCAGACTTACCATCACGAGGGTGGCCAAAACTTACTGCGGGAAGGGGTCGGCACAAAATGGGAAGCAGAAATCATATGAATTATATTCTACAGAACTGCCCACAGTGTTCAGACTTGAGAAGAAATAGGTGACCCACTTACACTAGCGTCCAAGACAAACTGTATGACGTGGCTGATAATCTGAGGCAGACGATTGCCTTTATTAGAGAATCCGAAATCTCAATCTAGTGAGAACGCAGAAGACAAACTGTATGTCGTGGCTGATAATCTGAGGCAGACGATTGCCTTTATTAGAGATCGAAATCTCAATCTAGTGGAGAGTCTCAGAAGACAAACTTATGTCTCTATAATCCGAGGCAGACGGGCCTTTGTTAAGAATGAAATTACTGAGAGCAGAAGAGCATCTGTAGTGTGGTTGAAATCGAGCATGCGTCTGCTATGGAAGTATCCGAAATCAATGCTTGCAGGTGAGGGAAACGCAAAGACAAACTCACTGGGTGATAAATCTGAGGCAATCTGCCTTAAATTAGCAAAAACAAATGTCAGATCTAGCTCAGAAGGGCAAAACTAACTGTGATGGGTGGCTATAATCGAAGCAGAAATCATAGCTTTATTAAGTACTCCAAGTTCGCGAAAAATAGGGACAACACAGCGAAGACAAACTGTATGGCGTGGCTGATAATCTGAGGCAGACGACTGCCTTTATTAGAAAAAACCGAAATCTCAATCTAGTGAGAACGCAAAAGACAAACTGTATGGCGTGGCTGATAATCTGATGCTGATAATTCGTTGTTGTCACTACGTCGCTAAGCAGTACTATAGTCTGTCCATTAATTCGTGAGCACGTTTGAAATTGATGTTCTCGAAAACTACCTGTTGGATCTCAGTGATTTTTTGCAAGCAGCCTTAGAATATCCATGACGCTAGAGAAATATTTTTGTCCAAGAAAATTTGATGTAGTTTGAAATATTTCTTCTTCAGGTTATATTAAAATCAACCTCACCGGATTGTACACAATAGTAACAGATCTACGGTACACAGACGCGTTGTTCTAAAAATACATTATGGTAACATTGAAATATCGTGAGTAAACAACAATTCACGAAATCCCGTGCACCTAACCCAGTCGACTTTGAAAGCGGAAAGCATATGACGTTATAATTGGGATACCGTTGTATAGTTATAGGCGTATCTCGCTATTTGTATGAAGCTATTGTATCATATTTTTTGGGCTTATCAAACTGACATTGATATCACATTCATAATGAGTCTGAAGTGCACATTTATAACAATGCAGAAGGTTACAGTTTTACTATACCAACACTTCCGTAGGGAATCTAAGAGAGGCCATCTATATTGCGATATTCATAACCTGAGAAACGAACGCAACTGGCGCTTGGTCTGAATAGAGAATCCTTTTCCCGATGGATTAAACAAGACACAAAGTGCACTAATGTCAAGCAAGGAAGGAAAAGAACAATTGACGACTTTGACATAGATGTCATAAGACGGGAGCTCTTGAAAATGTTTGCGACAAATCAACTTGTTACTCTCAGGAAACTGAAATTAAAACTGCAATCAGATTGCAGCATAGACATTTCTAAAAGTACTCTATGGAAAAGTGTAAGAGCCGCCGGCTTCACCTTCAGAAAAACTATAGGCGGCAGGAATATTATTTGTGAAAAGCCACATTTAATTGCTGCCCGAAGTAAATACCTGAGGCAGATCCGTGAGCGGCGGAGGCAAGGCTATGATATTGTATATTTGGACGAATCCTGGGTCAATGCTCACCACACCAATGCTAAAGAATGGCAATCAGTAGACGGTGAACAGAAAAGAAAAATACCAAGCAGCAAAGGCCAGCGTATTATACTAACACATGCAGGAAGCAGTGAAGAAGGTCTTGTCCATAACGCTGGACTTATTTTCCAATCAAAAAGTACCGACGGTAGGGACTACCACACCGAAATGAATGGACATATTTTCAGGCACTGGATGGAGAAAGATCTACTTCCAATTCTAAACAGACCATCATGCTTGGTAATGGATAATGCATCCTATCACAACGCAGTATCAGCGGAAGACAAAGTACCAACTGCATTAAATACAAAAGATCAAATTAGGACTTGGCTTGCTAAGGAAAATGTTAGCTTCGATGATACATATTTGAAACCCGAGTTGTTGCACCTGGTGAGGATGACAAATAAGACAAAGGTGTTTCATATTGACAAAATCATTGTGGAATACGGCCACACGTCTTTGCGACTACCTCCATATCATGCTCACCTCAATCCGATAGAGCTTGTCTGGGCTAAAGTAAAAGGGCAAGTTGCCGAACAGAACAGGACGTTTAAAATGTGTGATGTTGAAGTTCTGACACGTAAGTCCCTCTCTAGCAATTTGAAGAATATCCACACCGAGATGGATTACAATTTGTCCAGCCAGTAACAATTATCAACCTCATGGAATCGTCAGATTCGGGATGATACAAATCATATTTTGATTACAGACTGAGAAATAGCAACGTATACATTTCCATATCCAAATGCGTCTACCATCATACAATTTGTGGTGAAGTTAAGACACCCTGGGGTCTAATGGTGACCGAAGGGAGGACTAACTGTTGCATATTGTATCCAAGTTCACGATTGCACATAAAGGGCAACACACTTAATTACTTGACCTATCAAGTTAATATGGAGATACACCTATGAATAGAATTGACATGGACAAATTCTAGGATACTGTAAAATCTAAAATTTGAGCCCCCGTATTTGCAATTGTCATAAAGATCAAAGGAATTCGCCGATGTGCAAAATCCGTATCATCTATGGACTACTGGTTAGCTTTATTTTAGCGTCATGGATATTCTAAGGCTGCATGCAAAAATCACTGATATCCAACATGGGAGTTTTCGAGAAAATCAATGTCAACCGTTCTCACGAATTAATGGACAGACTATAACAAATCTACGTCAACTAGTTTCACTACTTCAATGCCTCGTTTTAGTGTTGCTATCTGCTAGTAGTGGGCAGCTTTGGTGTGCAAACACTATGTTCTCAACCTATCTCATTTCTACAAACTTATCTATCTAAACTACCTGTCTAGTCTGTTAGATACTACCTGGGGCTGGGGAACGGTCGTACGTGGTCCTGGTACACTGATCCTAGCACATATTCATGGTTTCTTTAATATTTTGAAGCCATCTTCTTTTTAGTCTGCCTCTGCGTCCTGGGACCTTGCCTCTAGTATTGTTCTCTCCGGCCATCATGACGCTTGAAAATGACCAAAGTATTTAATTTTTCTGTATACTATGTTGTTTATCAGTCCAAAACAGGTGAAACCGACAAAACCAAGAAACTACAGATTATAATTTGGGAAATTGTTGTCTAACCAAAAGATGTCACTTCATTTGAGAATAAATTGAAAAAGAATATCAGAAACTTATCGTTGACTACTATCCATGCATCAATGTATTCAGTCAGAAGAAGAATGATACACTGTGACCTACAAGATTTGTAAGAGAATGGGAGAACTATGTAACTATCTCCTAGTAATAATTAGCGTCCAAAATCGGAGCTATGTATCTTGCTAGGTGACACTGGACAAACGTAATCCTCGGTTCAGGCTCAGATCACCCTAAAGTCAGAATGGTGGCTTTTGCCAATCGCGAATTGAAACCGAAAAGAAGAGGATAGTCACCTGAAGTCCAACGCGCTACAGAGCAGCTGGGTGCAGACGGGCAAATCAGTGACCCATATGCATCGCCACATATCAGGGGCGCAAGCAGCGAAAGGCAGGCCAGAAACGCTGGATGAAATAGACATTCCAGGTAGCCTGAGCAAATGGTACTGAACGTCAGACGAAAATTGAGTCACAAAGGGTGGAAATCAACTTCCTTCCAATTCGGATCACCTAGGTTTAATTGTAGAGATCTATAGGATAAGTAATATGTGTTATTATCAGCTCAATTATCTTTAACAACAGTGAATCCGGACACCATAGAAACTACTCAGATATATATTTGGTATATATTGTTGTCTAACCCAAAAGATGTTCTTCTATTTTTGTGTAACTAGTTTGAACAATTATTGTATATGACGGAATAAACTTACTTGTTGACTTATCTTATTTCTCTCTCGCAAGTGTATTTCCAGGGCTCAAAGGAGCAAAGAATGATAACACTGTGACCTACAAAGTATATTGTAAGAGGCGAATGAGGTAGGAAACTAGGGAAGCTACCCTAGTAAATAATTAGCGTCGCAAAAATCGGATGTGCTGGCTTACTTGTAGGGACATAACTGGCACAACGTACAATCCCGCTTAGGCTCAGATCACATACAAGTCAGAAAGAGTGGCTTGCCAAGTGGTCGATATTGAGCTTTCGAAGAAGAAGAAGAAGAACTATATGTGTCAAGAATTTGAAGAATTACACATATCTTCGTTTCAGTCACATGGGGTCGTTGGCAATGAGAAAGCAGAATGCATGTAGTACCGCAGTTTGCATCTGCCATCATATCAGGGGGTGGGCACAGCAAAAGGCGAACGGAGAGCGAACCCAGTAAACGCTGGTTGAAATCAGACACTTCACCGAAGGATAAGCACTAGAGTTCCAAATGGTACTGAACGTTGTGACGTAAAATTGAGTTCTTGGACAAAGGCTGTGCATATATCACAATTAGTTCCTTCCAAAATTCGTGATCACACTAAGGTTTAATTTGTACGAGATCTATCTGATGGATACAAGTAATATTTTGCCTGCCGTCTTATATACCTCACGACGTTACGAATTCATGTTTAACTAATTGGTAGGTAGCTTAGTTGATGCAAAACGTTATTTGTTATATAATTTTGCATAAGCACACAAAATGTACAAAGTTTAGAATTTACAGTAATACACAAAATGGTGGCGAATGTTTTCATAGGCGTATCCCTATTACATATTATAAAAAGAAAGGTTACATAGTGAACAAATGATACCTTCCACTTCTATAAATGAAAGTAAATGTTGCGTACATACGCCAATGACAGTCGGTAGGAAACATTGTGAACTGATTAATTCCAGGGATTCCTGATTTTGATTGATTGAATTGCATTTGGAACACGGAAATGCTTAGTTATAGACAAACTTGACAATCGTACTGTAAAATTTCGACAAGTATACCAGATCAACATCTCGGTAAATTTAATAATAACATATAATAAAATTCTTACAGAACTAAAGGTTTGGGTGGGCAAAAATACTTTTGGAAGGTCGTCACTGTTACCTATATAAAAATGCAAACATCAAGAATTTCTGTCAAGGGGATGATTTTATATCGGTCGGTAAAGATGTTCACGAATTTTGGAACGAACTATAGGATGATAAACATGGCTGAAAAAGAACGATCGTGAGAGAGAGATATCAGGAGGTCAACCAATGAATAGAGCTGACATTCTGAACGTCCACATAGAGTGTGGCCGCAAATAAGATTTTCATTTAAATCATTCTAAATCTACTACTAGATTGCAAGAGCTGGGACTGAAGATTGGAGTGACCAGAAAAGAACAGCACAACACGTACATGAGAATGCGCGTCAATCAACAACAAACTGGTACGGTCAGTCGCTGGACTCTGTAGGAGATATTGCGAAGGAGATCAGATCACATATGGACATGTCCGTGGTTCAATGAAGATATTCTAAACTGAACTAATACAGTAGCGAATGCTGGTAAATAACCCAACACAAATACACAAGTTGGAGATATTTCAGAATAAATGTTTAAGAAGAATCTTGCAAATTTTCTGACCAAATACCATAACAAATGAGGGGCTTTTGAAACGAACAGACTGCATCCTCGGAGACCATCATTTAGAGACGAAGAGGGAGATGGTTTCGACATGTATGTCATATGCCAGTGGGGGCATTAGCAAGGACAGTTCTCAGATGGACAGCGGATGGGAAGAGAAGGCCTGGACGTCCAAAGGAAACATGGAGAAGAACGGTGAAAAGAGAGTTGAAGGAGTGTGGCGTGAGTGGGAGATGGTTGATAGAAAGGTAGCAGAACGGCAACAGTAGAAGTCTCTTGTGAAAGTCTTATGTGTCAATCGGAAAACAAGAAAGATATATATAGATAGATTCCAAACTGAAAATAAACGTAAGCAGAAAAACTTGAAATAAGAACATTATATTCTTGAACACATTGCCTGTTATTACTATCTCCTGCAAATACAAGAACATTATATTCTTGAACACATTGCATGTTATTACTATCTCCTGCAAATACAAGAACATTATATTCTTGAACACATTGCATGTTATTACAATCTCCTGCAAATCTTTTTCTTGCGCATTTTGCGTCCTTGTCATAAAATTATTCTTTTTACCATCTATTTTTTTTTCCTTGTTGCTCACTGTATTTCTAGTTTGTTTCATTGAAATTCCTCATTTACTTTACATGTTCGTGACTTTTTTATTTTCTTCATTTTCTACAAAATGTTCACTTCTTTTCTTCTGTTTTCTTTTTGTTTTGTTTCCTTTTTATTACCTGTTCAATTATTTGTGAAATGTTTTTACTTGTATTTTAACTGTCTTCATTTTCGTATATGTCAGTTATTGTATCATCTCTCTCTCTCTCTCTTTCTCGCTTTCTACCTCTCTTTCTCTCTCTCTTTCGCTTTATATCTTTATAGCGATATTTTTTGTCCATTTTCTTTATTGATTTATCTTCGTTGATTTCCCTGCACTTTCCTGCACATTCGATACCTTATCGTGACCTCTGCTATTCATCCCTGCCCTAGCTTTTCATCTATTCATGTGTTTATTTTATTCCTCTTTTCATCGCTCCTCTTGTGTGTTGTTATTTTATCTTTAATTATTCCTTTCATAAATTGTTAATTCTTTTTTTTGTTTATCCCTTCTTCGTTTCCTTCCGATATCCTTCTGTATCTCTTGACATTTTATTTGGTATTTTTCTTCTTTAAGATTAGTTTTCTGTTCATTTGTGTTCTCGTAACTCATCTCACTACATTTAATAGAAGGAAAAAATAGAACAAATTAACAAAAACTGCACAATTAATGGAATAATGAAACTTAAAAAAATAGAACGATTGATTTAAGAAAATTACGGTACAGTAGGAATATTTCTGTAGAACGATGCGACTTTGCAATCATGTTTTCTTCTTCTTCTTCTTTATCCTCGCCGCCAAGGAAGCATATGTCGCAACTATAGCCTTGCAAGTCTCTGCAAGGAGACATATGTCTGCAACTATAGCCTTGCAAGCTCTCATGCAAGGAGACATATGTCTGCAACTATAGCCTTGCAAGCTATCATGCAAGGAGGCATATGTCCGCAACTATAGCCTTGCAATCTCTCATGCAAGGAGACATATGTCCGCAACTATAGCCTTGCAATCTCTCATGCAAGGAGACATATGTCTGCAACTATAGCCTTGCAAGCTCTCATGCAAGGAGACATATGTCTGCAACTATAGCCTTGCAATCTCTCATGCAAGGAGACATATGTCCGCAACTATAGCCTTGCAAGATCTCATGCAAGGAGGCATATGTCCGCAACTATAGCCTTGCAAGCTCTCATGCAAGGAGACATATGTCTGCAACTATAGCCTTGCAAGCTCTCATGCAAGGAGACATATGTCTGCAACTATAGCCTTGCAAGCTCTCATGCAAGGAGACATATGTCTGCAACTATAGCCTTGCAATCTCTCATGCAAGGAGACATATGTCTGCAACTATAGCCTTGCAAGCTCTCATGCAAGGAGACATAAGTCTGCAACTATAGCCTTGCAAGCTCTCATGCAAGGAGGCATATGTCCGCAACTATAGCCTTGCAATCTCTCATGCAAGGAGACATATGTCTGCAACTATAGCCTTGCAAGCTCTCATGCAAGGAGACATATGTCTGCAACTATAGCCTTGCAAGCTCTCATGCAAGGAGGCATATGTCCGCAACTATAGCCTTGCAATCTCTCATGCAAGGAGACATATGTCTGCAACTATAGCCTTGCAAGCTCTCATGCAAGGAGACATATGTCTGAACTATAGCCTTGCAAGCTCTCATGCAGAGGCATATGTCTGCAACTATAGCTCTTGCAATCTTCATGCAAGGAGCATATGTCCGCAAATATAGCCTAGCAATCTCTCATGCAAGGAAGCATATGTCCGCAACTATAGCCTAGCAATCTCTCATGCAAGGAAACATATGTCTGCAACTATAGCCTTGCAAGCTCTCATGCAAGGAGACATATGTCTGCAACTATAGCCTTGCAAGCTCTCATGCAAGGAGGCATATGTCTGCAACTATAGCCTTGCAATCTCTCATGCAAGGAAGCATATGTCCGCAAATATAGCCTTGCAATCTCTCATGCAAGGAGACATATGTCTGCAACTATAGCCTTGCAAGCTCTCATGCAAGGAAGCATATGTCCGCAACTATAGCCTTGCAATCTCTCATGCAAGGAGACATATGTCTGCAACTATAGCCTTGCAAGCTCTCATGCAAGGAGACATATGTCTGCAACTATAGCCTTGCAAGCTCTCATGCAAGGAGACATATGTCTGCAACTATAGCCTTGCAATCTCTCATGCAAGGAGACATATGTCTGCAACTATAGCCTTGCAAGCTCTCATGCAAGGAGACATAAGTCTGCAACTATAGCCTTGCAAGCTCTCATGCAAGGAGGCATATGTCTGCAACTATAGCCTTGCAAGCTCTCATGCAAGGAGACATAAGTCTGCAACTATAGCCTTGCAAGCTCTCATGCAAGGAGGCATATGTCCGCAACTATAGCCTTGCAATCTCTCATGCAAGGAGACATATGTCTGCAACTATAGCCTTGCAAGCTCTCATGCAAGGAGACATATGTCTGCAACTATAGCCTTGCAAGCTCTCATGCAGGAGCATATGTCGCACTATGCCTTGCAATCTCTCATGCAAGGAGACATATGTCTGCAACTATAGCCTTGCAAGCTCTCATGCAAGGAGACATATGTCTGCAACTATAGCCTTGCAAGCTCTCATGCAAGGAGGCATATGTCTGCAACTATAGCCTTGCAATCTCTCATGCAAGGAAGCATATGTCCGCAAATATAGCCTAGCAATCTCTCATGCAAGGAAGCATATGTCCGCAACTATAGCCTTGCAATCTCTCATGCAAGGAGACATATGTCTGCAACTATAGCCTTGCAAGCTCTCATGCAAGGAGGCATATGTCTGCAACTATAGCCTTGCAATCTCTCATGCAAGGAAGCATATGTCCGCAAATATAGCCTAGCAATCTCTCATGCAAGGAAGCATATGTCCGCAAATATAGCCTAGCAATCTCTCATGCAAGGAAGCATATGTCCGCAACTATAGCCTAGCAATCTCTCATGCAAGGAAGCATATGTCCGCAACTATAGCCTAGCAATCTCTCATGCGTTTGATTGTGGTATTTATAGCTGAATATTTGTACAGGGTGGAGTAGCTAATCCCATGATAAACCTCAGTTATCGCTGTATACAGCAAGTGGTAGGTAATAGTGGTTCTATTCTTTACACCGAATTACGGCCCCTGTAACCACACGGGCGTCAGTTTTGTATTGTTTAACGAACAGTGAAAAGAAAAAAACATAGTCATGCTTTGATTAATATTTGAGACAAGCGTTTATAAACACAGGAGACCTTGTTTTTACACTTTTAGAACCGTTATCGATTTATTGAGAAGGATGTTTAGACACGGTAACTAGTCATTTACAAAAATTTAAACCAAAAACAACAGCGTGGAACGGAACTGATAGAAAAACAAAGGTCAGGATACTAAGAGCGTGCATATTCCCAGTGCACCGAGTATGGGTGTGAAGCATGGACATTTAACAAGGCAGTGAAAAATGAGGTGTTTAGAAGAGCTGCAGATGTGACAATAAGAGACAAAATTAGAAATAAAGAAAGAAATCAGAAGAAGACTGGATGTGAAACCAGTCATGCAATTCATAAAAGAACAACAGATTAAATGGTTTGGACACCTGACAAGAATGCCCTGGTATCGCCTACCACATAGAGCAACATAGAAAAATTATAATGAGTACAAAGCAAGAGGAAGACCACGCAAAAGATGGAGCGACAGTAACAACTACAGCCTTACGAAAATAAATATCAGCTTACAAAGTGCCTTAAAACAAGCACACACAGGATCACTACGTCCCCCCCCTACCCTCCCCTACCCCCATACCTCTATAAAGAAGTAAATGGTGGAAGAGAAGAAATAAAAGTGGAAAAACATAAATGTGCTTTTGAATATAAGTGTTACAGAAGAGTCCTTCGTATATCTTGGACAGAGAAGAGAACAAATAGATCTATCCAGAAAGAACTCAAAATCAAAGAAAAACTGGTTAATGTTACAAATAAGAAAGAGAAAATTTAGATATTTTAGACATATAAAAAGATATGAAGGGCTGGAGAAGATCATCATGAAAGGACGCATACCTGCAAAGAGAAGAAGAGGAAGACCACGGAGAAAATGGATTCAGGATGTAACTGATGGTTTGAACATGACGGCTGCAAAGGCAGGACATCTGGCCTATAAAAGAGAGAAAAATTGTAAAGGACTGTTGGGGTGGCAACATTCTGCTGAGGAACACACTATTTGATGAGGATGAGATTATTTCTTCTTCTTCCATCGCTCTAAATCGACTATTTCTTAATCATTCTTTGTGATTTCTATGTGATATGAGCCTTAGCGATTGTACGTTGTGCCAGTTATGCGGCTAGCAAGTAGGCCAGCACATCCGATTTCTGCGCTGCTTTTTATTTACTAGGGTAGCATGCCTAGGACCTACATCAGACGCCTCTTACGACATGCATTGTTGGTCGCAGTGTTACTATTCTTTGCTTCTCTTGCGGGCCCCGGTACCACACGGGAGTTCTCACGAATCAAAACATTAAACAGAGACAAATTATTCACAAAACTCATTAGCTATTTGTATCTAATACTTTGTTGAGTATGATAGATGAATTTATGAAAGCCTCTTCGCCCGTCTGCCCAGCGTGTTCGTAGCGCGTTGGACTACGGGTGACTATCCCTCTGTTTGTGCGGGTTCAATTCCGCGGATGACAGAAAAAGCCACAGATTCCCCAGATTTACGGTGTACGTGGCACCGAACCGAAGGGTTATGATGTCCATGGCAGCGAGTCGAAGAGCTGAAAAGCTCAAGTGCTACTGGATCTGAAAAAAAAAAAAAATGAAAGCCTCCTCCATAAGTCACTAAATGCGTGCACAAATGTGGCTTTAGTGTGTATATACTAGGGGTACATGGAGAAACAAAGAATGAAGTGGTTTGGCATCACTGAGGTCAGAGACAGCCCGCCGATATGGCGAGGCACACTGATAAAAAGGGAAAGCAGGTCTTCACGCAAAAATCAGTCAGCAGCGCTATACCAAACCCCTGACTATACCTCAATTCATAGTGGGTGAACGATAGGAAAAAAAATTACTTTGGCCACTTAATAAGAACTCCACAGTTTAGAGAGTATTTTACAACAGAACATCAGGAAAGTAGGCGAGAGGAAGATCACGAAAAGATGGTTAGATGACAGGGAGAATCCGGTCAAAGAGCAAAAATAACAATTACCCAAGCCACCAAAACAGAGCAATACAAAAACAGAAAACCACGACACTGGGCAACAACCCGGTAGCAGTGTGACAACACTGGGCAACAACCCGGTAGCAGCGTGACGACACTGGGCAACAACCAGGTAGCAGTGTGACGACAAAAGAAGAAAAGAATACTAGGAGTTAGTGGGCGTCTGTAGCTTTAGCGGTAGTGTGCTCGTTCACAACCCAAGCGTAACTAGTTCAAACTCTGCGGTGGGCAAGTGTGGAAACAAATTCGTTCCCTTGGAATTTTACAAACATCAAACAAACGTCCAACTGTTCAGAAAGCAATGACAAACTACTGAACGTATAAGTAGTGCCTAGAAAATTGACGACTCATTTACTGTGGTAGATGGCTACGTCCTGTAGAGAAAATGCCACGGGTCTATACTAGAAGTTAAGATCAGAGATTTTATAATTATTTCTCGATCGCCTGCACGCTGAAAACGCACCGAATTCCCTTGGAACAAGAAGTACCTTGTCTCTACCCCACAGAATCATACCTTCAACTACTAACATGTTTTTAATTATAAAAAACGTTATATTCTCTATTCTATATATAACTTGGCAACATTTAAACAACATATGCCATCAATCACAATAACTTGTCATTTTCTGATCGAACATTTGTTATCGTTCATTGCGAATTCTCAGATGTTAGACTTCCTTTTCCGCATCCAGGTTCCGGTGCATAGTTCAAGAGGTTAAGTCGTTCCTAGTGTCACATCACGGGCTTTTCTATTTCCTGTCACGATGTTTATGTTTATTTTAAAGTTCTAAGTTGTCCTCACGATTTATTTCTTTTGTGGATTATTTTATTCTTCTTCTCTTCTTATATTCTCTGGATTTGGGATATGTGTAAGGTAGAGGTTTTAGCACATATGGATATGAAAAACATGTATGTGCTTTTGAATATAAGTGTTACAAAAAGTCCTTCGTATATCTTGGACAGGGAAGCGAGCAAATAGATATATACAGAAATAACTCAAATTCAAAGAAAACTGGCTGATGCTTCAAATAAGAAAAAAAAAATTGAGATATTTTGGACATATAAAAAGACACGAAGGGTTGGAGAAGACCATCATGGAAGGAGGCATAGCCTACTGGCAAAGAGAAGAAGAGGAAGACCACGGAGAAGATGGATTCAGGATGTAACTGTTGGTTTGAACATGACGGCTGCAGAAGCAGGACATCTAGCCTATAAGAGAAAGAAATTTCGGAGGACTGTTGGAGTGGTAAAGCTATTTGATGATGATGAGAGGTTATGTGCTCGCTTCTTGTTCCAATGGTACCTGGCTCGCTACCTCGTGGAGCCAACCGGATATTTTTCCAGAGATACCTGATCTCAGTGTAGGTGAGATCGAGTCCTAGTCCTATCGGAGACGGACGATAAAACGTAGGGCCCGTGTTCAAGTTGAGCACGTAAAAGAACCCACCGCAGTTCAAAATCGAGAAGAGTAGGCTGGAAATCCACTGTCCGGGCAAAATTTATTACACAAATTTTTTAATGAAATTCCTACAAAATATCTTTCTCATCTTGTAAATTACACCGGGATCCTCGCCCGGTGCTTCGAAGTTTGTGTACTGCCACTGAGCTCTTTCTGTGGTTAAAGAAAGATAATCGGCGACATATAAATGGTTATTTAAAAACTTCGAAGGCAAGGATGTGGCTATCAATCAAACGGCGATCCTCATTATTGTAATTTTACCAGTAGCTGGACCAGGAGGAACAATTATCCTTTTGTACTGTCGGATTGTTATTCTACGGGTCATTGTAATGACAACTGGAAGACCAGGAGACAACTGGCAATCTGATCTCTCATTTAACCCTAGTACTGTCTGGTTATCCTGTCGGCATTGTTCTACGGTCATTGATGCCCACAAGCCATCTCCGCCCTCCATCACTACAAGGTAATGTTCTCAGGGTAATGTTCTCATGGGTAATGTTCTCATGGTAATTTCTCATGGGTAATGTTCTCATGGGTAATGTCTCATGGTAATGTTCTCAGGGGTTAATGTTCTATGGGTAATGTTCTCATGGGTAATGTTCTCATGGGTAATGTTCTCATGGGTAATATTCTCATGGGTAATGTTCTCTGGGTAATGTTCTCTGGTAATGTTCTCATGGGTAATATCTCATGGGTAATGTCTCATGGAATGTTCTCATAGGTTTTCCCATGGGTAATAATGTTCCATGAGAATGTTCTCATGGAATGTTCCAGGCAACTATTCCTCATGGCAAGTTCTCAGGATCCATCATGGGTAATGTTCAAGGTAATGTTCTCATGGGTAATGTTCTCATGGGTAATGTTTTCATGGTAATGTTCTCATGGTAATGTCCATGGTAATGTTCTCTGGGTAATGTTCCATGGAATGTTCCATGGGTAATGTTCTCATGGGTAATGTTCTCATGGGTAATGTTCTCATGGGTAATGTTCTCATGGGTAATGTTCTCATGGGTAATGTTCTCATGGGTAATGTTCTCATGGGTAATGTTCTCATGGGTAATGTTCTCATGGGTAATGTTCTCATAGGTAATGTTCTCATGGGGTATTAACCATGTAGTAAAGCTGAAGGATTAATTTTATTGCACCGGGTTTTACCCCATATGGCTCGGTTTTTCTCCTCAGAAATATCACGTCACCTGATGAGAGGGTTGCACAAAGCACGAACTCCGTAGATCCAGCAACAATCCTAGAGGTCTCTGAAAAAACTGCACTTGTGAACAGAACGGTTGGGTCCGGATTCGAACCCAAGACCTTCGACTCACAAGATAAAAAGGCTTAACCACTCAGCCACAGATACCTCCCCCATCCCGAAATACTGGGATTTCTAAAGATTTTCTACCGGTCCCGAACAGATGCCAGAATTAGACTGACCTAGTTAACGATGGGACTCTGGGCTGTATAACTTTATAAATACTCAGGGTAGGGTTCACCGTGCTAATTCACCGCCACCATACAACCTGCTGGTCAT
This sequence comes from Arion vulgaris, assembly GCA_020796225.1. Classification (NCBI taxonomy): domain Eukaryota; kingdom Metazoa; phylum Mollusca; class Gastropoda; order Stylommatophora; family Arionidae; genus Arion; species Arion vulgaris. The sequence continues at coordinate 9,957,475 of CM036755.1, read as the reverse complement.
GCCGAGTTACATCTAATATTTTGTTCACCTGATTAAATTGCTCCATTTTGAATGCCCAAAATTGGTGATTTGTCTATTTTTCGATCTATTTCCCCATTTTCTTTTCATTTCCAATTTTTATCAGGAATTTATTTCTTTGTTTCTGCACCCATTATAAAAATAACATACATGTACTCCAAGTTCTCATAAAATTTTCATCCTCTTGTATCCTTTGCTTGATAAAGGCCTTTTTGTCGAAACGTTGCTGTGTATTGTTATTGGTTTTTGTATTTTGTAAAACTACCGACCTTGTTTTTACGTGTTTCGCTATAAATTTTGAACACACATAAAGTACGGAGTCACACAATAAAAAAATAAGTGACTGACAGGCCGGTCAAAATACTGAGACGTCTGGTCTAAGAATTATGCCTTAAAGGAGGTCCAGTGCGTACAGAACTCATTAAGTTCTGAATGTAAAATAGAATACTACTAGAACGGTCCAAGTACCTCTTACAGATCGTCAAAACAAACCGGACGACTTTGAAACAATACACCGCATTTTCTCATTTCGCATTGATTTAAGGAAATGATGTCACAGTTGGAATATTTCTGATGAAATAGCGCGACTTTACAATGATGTTTCACCATCATCATCAGGTGCCGTGCCGGCTGGAGTAGGCGATCATGGATCTCAACAAATATGTCCCTAGTATATGCTATCTTCTCAGATGTCGACGCTCTTCCGAGCCATGAATTCAGGCTGCCTAAAATTTTCTCTCTCTGTCTTCCTCTGACTCGACTCCCTGGATTTTACAGTTATACAATGCGTTCTAAACTCCTTTCTCTTTATATGTCGGAAAAATGATGACTGCCTCTTTCTTAAATTGATAATACATTTTCTCTGTCTTGTCCTCATTTGTCACCTCCACATTCATCATTTTAGCAGTCCATGAGATTCTCATCATTCTTCTGTAAAACCACATCTCTGTGGCCTCAGGAATGTATTCATTCAGTTTTGTACCGTCAATACATTCCGTATGTCAGTATTGGTTCTATGTAGCACTGTATAACTCGTATTCGTATGTCAGTATTGGTTCTATGTAGCACTGTATAACTTGTATTCGTATGTTAGTATTGGTTCTATGTAGCACTGTATAACTCGTATTCGTATGTTAGTATTGGTTCTATGTAGCACTGTATAACTCGTATCCGTATGTTAGTATTGGTTCTATGTAGCACTGTATAACTTGTATCCGTATGTTAGTATTGGTTCTATGTAGCACTGTATAACTCGTATCCGTATGTTAGTATTGGTTCTATGTAGCACTGTATAACTCGTATCCGTATGTTAGTATTGGTTCTATGTAGCACTGTATAACTCGTATCCGTATGTTAGTATTGGTTCTATGTAGCACTGTATAACTCGTATTCGTATGTTAGTATTGGTTCTATGTAGCACTGTATAACTCGTATCCGTATGTCAGTATTAGTTCTATGTAGCACTGTATAACATTCCTTCTCATCTCAATAGACAATGATTTGTTACTTATAATGTTTCTCATTATCTGAAACGCAGAAGACAACAATATTTAGTCGCGGTAAATAGTCAATTATTTGAATACTAGTAACATTTAGATGGCGTCTGTGGCTTAGGGGATAGTGACTCGGTCTATTAACCCCGACGCTCTGAGTTCGAATCCCGCTGCGGACAATTTAGTTGTAAATTGTTTCGCATGGATTTTTACAAAAGGACGATGGCACCACCCGTTCAGAAAGCAATGGCAAACTACTGAACATAATAATGTCTAGAAAAATCTCAAATAGCGTTAAAAAGCTGGGGTTGATTCGCAAAGTCATGTAAAGGATACGCAGTTAAATTTTTTTTTAAATAGTCAATTATTTGAAGACTGGTAACATTTTAAATTATAAAAATTTTGAAAAAGTTGACTGTTTGTTAAGATTTGTGTTAAGTTAGCGATTGTGTTAAGTTAGCGATTGTGTTAAGTTAGCGATTGTGTTAAGTTAGCGATTGTGTTAAGTTAGCGATTAGTGAGGGTCATCAACAAAGCAGCCTGGACAGTTGTATAGATATTGTCAATTTCTTCTTTTCCCCAATCTTATTTGACCTTACATCGTCAAGATAAGAAGATTTTTCTAGAACGGGCTTTTGTGTGTGCGCTTCATAAATAGTGTCTTTCACCACTTTTGTTATTCCCGAGGTCCACATTTTGCGTATACGGCCGTTTGCTTTCTATCTACTGTATCGGAGTAGTTAGGGCACTCGATTCTAAGGAGCGAGGTCCGGTTTCAATTCCTTAGAGGGAGGGGGGTTAATGTTTTCCAACTTATAACGGCTTTTAGGTAGACCCAGCCGTAATTGGGAAGCAAGAGGGTCTGACTCTGCCCACATTATCCGCAATGTCAATGCGCCACAGTATCCGTAATGGTCATGTGTCCACAGTATACGTCAATGGTCAATGAAACATACGGGCCTTACACTGTTTTTCCCATGATACCTCACGGTATCATAAAGGGTTTCTTCCTTGTAACATCACACGTTAGTAATTTCACATATACTTTACTTAGGGAATCTAACTTACATGTACCTCTGAAGTTGGGGAAGGCTCGCCTGAAAGACGAGGGACTATGATAATAAGGAAAGCATGCATTCTCGCAATAATCATTCAGAAGCACAAAACTAGTTGCTCCGTACTACTGAATTCATATAGGAAGAACGAGACGTAGACGAAGTTTAGTTTAGTCGTCGGGTCATCGTCACTGCATATCGAACCAATTATTCTATAAGTGCTCCGATCTCCTTCTCAGTATGTCTCTCAGGTTAGTTTAGTCGTCGGGTCATCGTCACTGCATATCGAACCAATTATTCCATAAGTGCTCCGGTCTCCTTCTTAGTATGTCTCTCAGGTTAGTTTAGTTTAGTCGTCGGGTCATCGTCACTGCATATCGAACCAATTATTCCATAAGTGCTCCGGTCTCCTTCTTAGTATGTCTTCAGTTAGTTTAGTTTAGTCGTCGGGTCATCGTCACTGCATATCGAACCAATTATTCCATAAGTGCTCCGGTCTCCTTCTTAGTATGTCTCTCAGGTTAGTTTAGTTTAGTCGTCGGGTCATCGTCACTGCATATCGAACCAATTGTTCATAAGTGCTCCGATCTCCTTCTCAGTATGTCTTCAGGTTGTTTAGTTTAGTCGTCGGGTCATCGTCACTGCATATCGAACCAATTATTCTATAAGTGCTCCGATCTCCTTCTTAGTATGTCTCTCAGGTTAGTTTAGTTTAGTCGTCGGGTCATCGTCACTGCATATCGAACCAATTGTTCATAAGTGCTCCGATCTCCTTCTTAGTATGTCTTTCAGTTTCGTTTAGTTTAGTCGTCGGGTCATCGTCACTGCATATCGAACCAATTGTTCTATAAGTGCTCCGATCTCCTTCTCAGTATGTCTCTCAGGTTAGTTTAGTTTAGTCGTCGGGTCATCGTCACTGCATATCGAACCAATTATTCCATAAGTGCTCCGGTCTCCTTCTTAGTATGTATTTCAGTTTCGTTTAGTTTAGTTGTCGGGGCATCATCACTGCACATCAAACCTATTATTCCATAAGTGCTTCTATCTCGTCCTCAGTATATCTCTCAGTTTAGTTTAGTCATGGGATCATCATTACTGCACATCGAACCAATTAGTCCACCTCAGTATATCTCTCAGCGTATGGCAACTAACGACACCAGTGATATGTTGGTTTACTATTCTTCTTTAGCTACCAGTATAGTGCTCTTGTCTAGCTACACCACATTTGACTTGGTATTCTTGCAGTCTGGGTTGGGTTGTAGATTTACCACTATTACTTTAGAGAAGAAAAAATAACAGCACATAAAAGTAACATCACATACTTTACACATTATTAACACCGCACATTCGTAACGTTACAACTGACTTTGTCGACCGCAAAATGTAGATAGTACATAAATGAGAGGTCATGGGTCACCGTCCATCACTGGATGTCCATGCATACTAAATAAGTGGACGGAAGCTGGTCGGATCAGATTGTCTGGACAGGAAACGAGATAAAGTCCTGAATCTCAGACTATGGCCGAATCAGTAACACAAGTCGCGTGTTGGTAATGCAAATCGCAATGACCTGTCGACGCTCCAGACAGTAATAAAAACATAAGGTGTTGGATATAAAGATAAATGTTGAACAGAATGGATATAGAAGAGATGATGGATAAGTTATGTGAACAAGATTCTGAAATTAAAGTGGATAAGGAGTGGATATACGAGTCTAAAACGGGGTTTGGGATAAGAATTTGAAATGTGTACTTCTGGATGTAGAATTCTTGACATTAGTCTGGGCAGGGGTGGATGGTCTTTATGGGCATTGGGGCCCGGCCCCACCAACAATAATGAGTAACGTGTATTTATTATTTTTTAAATTATTTGTACATAATTATTACTCTTAACGGGATACTGATTAGTTTTGAAAGTTGATATATCACGCAAATATATCGCATACAGTTAGAAACTCAGCATCTTTCCTCCCTAATTAGTAAATTCATGCATTTCCAGCGCACTATTTTCACACCTGCAGCTCTTCTAAGGTACCTCATCTCCGTCGTTATAATTTCCTGCTCATGCATCATTAAATAGCTTGTCATAAGCAGAACTATGCCACCTCAACAGTTCTCCGGAATTTCTCTCTCTCATAGACCAGATGTCCTGCCTATGCAGCCGTCATGTTCAAACCATCAGTTATACCCTGAATTTTCCTGTGGTCTTCTCTTCTTCTCATTGCCGATATGTCTCCTTCCATGATGGTCTTCTCCAGTCCTTCATGTCTTTTATATGTCCAAAATATCTCAATTTCTCTTTCTTATTTGTAGCATCAGCCAGTTTTCTTTGATTTTCATTTCTTTCTGGATAGATCTATTTGTTCTCTTCTCTGTCCAGATATACGAAGGACTCTTCTGTAACACTTATATTCGAAAGCACATATATGTTTTTCCACTGCTTTATTAAATGTACATGCTTCACACTCATACGTTGCCACTGGAAATATGTATACCCGCTCATTCGCTGCTAGTATTGGCCATGTTTTACACTTGTAACATAGTGTTGGCAGGCCCGAGTGGTTACCGGGGCCCAAATTTGGGGTGTAGAGAATAGAACCACTGTTACCTGCCACGCATATCGTAAGAGGCGACTAAGGAGGTTTGACTGAAATCGTATGCATGTGTCCTAAACGTGTAGAAGTCTATGTGTTTAGGGGCCTACCAAACCAATGTGCAACGTATACACGTTCTTGGCAAAGATCAAACATATCACAAAGAGTGATTAAAATTGGTCGTAAAGAACGAACGCAAAAAAGAAGATAGTGTTGGCCAGAAAATTGTTCTTATAAGACTTGCTTTAGTTTTTAGCGGTATCTCTTTATGTGACAACAATAGTACCTGGTACCCCAGTACCTGGTTAACTTTTGTGCATCGAGTGCTGAATTCCTTTATTGATACTTCCATCTGCAGCGAAAATTGGTCCTAAGTAGATGGCCTCATTGGTTTGTTTTATTTCTATGTTCTGCACTATTTTATGAAAGCATTACTAATATCGACAATCGTCTACTAAATCAAGTAAAAGACTTCACATACCTGGGGAGCATTTTTTCACCAAACGGAAGAATAACTAATGAAATTCAACACAAATGCAACAAAGCAAATCAAATGATAGGGCAAATGGCGCCAATTTTAAAATGCAAACACGTCATCATGAACACAAAAATAGCATTGTTCAACACAATCTTTCTCCCCACATTATGTTACCAGTGCCAAACCTGGACGCTGACAACAAATGATAGAAGAAAACTAGTCACGACAGAGATGAAGTGCTTACGCAGAATACTGGGTGTAACAAGAAGAGACCGGTTGAGAAATGAAGACATCAGGAAAAAGTGGGTACAACATCAGTACTAGACTTCATCAAGAAACAACAAATTTATTGGTTCGGCCACGTAAACAGATTACCATCAGACAGTGCACCTCAAAGAGCAATGCTGCTTCGATACAATGGGTGCAAAGCAAAAGGCCGGCCACGCAAAAGATGGACATCAGAGATAAAAGAGGCGACGAAAGAGACTATTTACAAAGCGCATACTAGGCCCGTTTTAGAAATCTCTTCCTGACCTGACGCTGTGAGGCAAACAGGATTCGAGAAAGAAGAAGAAGAAGAAATTAAGATTGCCTTAGAAACACAGATTTGAACTGGTTTCCCACGACTACAGACGCCATTTTAGTTTCTCAACCCTTGTCATTGTAAACACATCATAACCGATGCCCTTTTCTGATAGCTCAAACATTTAGCAATGACTTTGGGGCATTAATCCATCCACACAGAAACAAAGTCGCATAAACCAACAACTCTATTCCTACTCTCATCTGCTAACTCTAGAATTTTCTAAAAATAACACGCACTAAGACATCCTCATTTCTAGCAACCGGTGTTGCCCTTCACGACAGGAAGTGTGGCTGTTTAACCTATTCTTCCATATCCCGTCAAACGTCTTGCAACTTGAAAGTGGTCGTCGGAGTATTTATTTATGCTTAGAAAAGGGAGAATTGTTGTCGACATTTTCAAAAGCTTTATTTTGAAGAAGGAATGCTTTATTAATGGGAGTCTTCAAGAGATGAGATTCTAGTTTGACACTTCGTGTGCATGTGGTCTGTGTTGTTTTACAAGAGACCAGTTGGTAGAGATTGCTGATTTATTCTACAAGGGAGAACAGTTCAACTTTTTGTTAAAATAAATGGTAGTTCAGTCTCGTTAGGAAAAGGTAAGAGCCCTTCCTTATACTCAATGGTATAGCCCGCCTGCCCAGCTTGTTCGTAACGCGTTGGATGACGGGTGACAAGCCCCCTGTGTGTGCGGTTTAATTCTGCGGGCTGACCAGAAAATCCCCAGGTTCTTCAGATTTACGCTGTTCGTGACACCGAATCCATGGCACCGAGCCGAAGAACTGAAAGCTCAAGTGCTTCTGGATCGGGAAAAAAAACCACATGAAGAATACGGCCTAATACCGTAGTAACCTATATACTATTAGGCCGGTATTCTTCATCGACTGTCGGTGCTAAATTTATTAGAAAACAAATTCAAAATAAAATTCTTACAAAAATATCTTCATCATCTTCAAAATTTCATCCTCGGGGACACTCGCCGGTGCTATGGAGTTCGAGCAGTGCAGATGCTATCTTTCTGTGTAAGAAAGAGATCGGAGCACACGTGGTTACTCACTGAAGTGCAATGATGATGGTCCTATCAATCAATCAAATCTTGCAGTGGTGAGGTAAGTGTCCATCGAATGCCTCTGGTGTTATCCTTCATGGTCTCTCTTATCAGCCAGTTTATAGCAATGTTATCCTTCATGGTCTCTCTAATCAGCCAGTCTATAGCAATGTTATCCTTCATGGTCTCTCTTATCAGCCAGTCTATCGCAATGTTAAACAAAAATTGTAAAAGAATTTACCTCTTTCTAACTCTTGTTTTGAACTTGAAACTCTCTGTCCCAGAAGCTTTTGAGACTGAAAGTCTGCATATAATACTTTCATTACCGTAAGCATTTATGTTGATTATCCATAATACATGAGCGAATTCCATAGAGATTCCATGTGCATACTATCAGATACCTTTCCAAAGTCAACAAAAATTATGTAGACAGAACCAGCGGCTCTCAAACTTTGCATAACAGCGGACCCTATTTTAAATACATTTTGCCGCCTCGACGCGCCAAAAGTTTATATATATATATATAAATCTTCTAACGACGGAGTTATTATTACACCACACCAACAGTCAAGCTGGCTCCAATTACTCAGACTGTGGGAATTTTCAAATATTCTTTCATATTGTCATGCCAGACATTTAGATTCCGTTCTGGTCCAGGTACTTTGATTTCGCAACGGAACTAGTTTACCACTGTTTTTATACATGTTTTTATACATGTTTTTATACATGTTTTTATACATGTTTTTTTTACATGTTTTTATACATTTTTTTATACATGTTTTTATACATGTTTTTAAAATTTATTTTTCTGTTTGAAATATCAAAGATCATAATATTTCTACAAGCGCTTAAGGACCACCCTGTGAGTACCGACATTACGGACCTCGGGGGTTCGCTGACCCAAGTTTGGGAAACGCTGGATGAAACTATTACACGCATTTGTTAAACTATTTGGTGAAAGATAAAATGTGATCTAACACGACTTTCCTTTCCTAAAACTCACTTTTTCTTTCCTAATTTTGTTATCCAAATCTACCTAAATTTTGTGAAGGATTGCTTTCCTAGATAAGTTACTCATTAGTGATAACAAGATTATTCTTCTCCATGGGATAACATTTCTTATCGTCTTCTTTTTGGTAACTCGATAATACAGCTGATTCTCAATTCCTCTAGAATTATTTCTTGATTTCAGCGGCGTTTTTTTGTTTCAAAGTCTTCATCAATGGGGGTCTATGTAGCTTAGAGGTTAAGTGATCATCTCTTGTTCCAAAGTCTTCATCAATGGGGGTCTATGTAGCTTAGAGGTTAAGTGCTCATCTCTTGTTCCAAAGTCTTCATCAATGGGGGTCTATGTAGCTTAGAGGTTAAGTGCTCATCTCTTGTTCCAAAGTCTTCATCAATGGGGGTCTATGTAGCTTAGAGGTTAAGTGCTCATCTCTTGTTCCAAAGTCTTCATCAATGGGGTTCTATGTAGCTTAGAGGTTAAGTGCGCATCTCTTGTTCCAAAGTCTTCATCAATGGGGTTCTATGTAGCTTAGAGGATAAGTGCTCATCTCTTGTTCCAAAGTCTTCATCAATGGGGTTCTATGTAGCTTATAGGTTAAGTGCGCATCTCTTGTTCCAAAGTCTTCATCAATGGGGGTCTATGTAGCTTAGAGGTTAAGTGCTCATCTCTTGTTTCAAAGTCTTCATCAATGGGGTTCTATGTAGCTTAGAGGTTAAGTGCTCATCTCTTGTTCCAAAGTCTTCATCAATGGGGGTCTATGTGGCTTAGAGGTTAAGTGCTCATCTCTTGTTCCAAAGTCTTCATCAATGGGGGTCTATGTAGCTTAGAGGTTAAGTGCTCATCTCTTGTTCCAAAGTCTTCATCAATGGGGTTCTATGTAGCTTAGAGGTTAAGTGCTCATCTCTTGTTCCAAAGTCTTCATCAATGGGGGTCTATGTAGCTTAGAGGTTAAGTGCTCATCTCTTGTTCCAAAGTCTTCATCAATGGGGTTCTATGTAGCTTAGAGGTTAAGTGCTCATCTCTTGTTCCAAAGTCTTCATCAATGGGGGTCTATGTAGCTTAGAGGTTAAGTGCTCATCTCTTGTTCCAAAGTCTTCATCAATGAGGGTCTATGTAGCTTAGAGGTTAAGTGCTCATCTCTTGTTCCAAAGTCTTCATCAATGGGGGTCTATGTAGCTTAGAGGTTAAGTGCTCATCTCTTGTTCCAAAGTCTTCATCAATGGGGGTCTATGTAGCTTAGAGGTTAAGTGCTCATCTCTTGTTCCAAAGTCTTCATCAATGGGGGTCTATGTAGCTTAGAGGTTAAGTGCTCATCTCTTGTTCCAAAGTCTTCATCAATGGGGGTCTATGTGGCGTAGAGGTTAAGTGCTCATCTCTTTTTCCAAAGTCTTCATCAATGGGGGTCTATGTAGCTTAGAGGTTAAGTGTTCATCTCTTGTTCCAAAGTCTTCATCAATGGGGTTTCTATGTAGCTTAGAGGTTAAGTGCTCATCTCTTGTTCCAAAGTCTTCATCAATGGGGTTCTATGTAGCTTAGAGGTTAAGTGCTCATCTCTTGTTCCAAAGTCTTCATCAATGGGGGTCTATGTGGCTTAGAGGTTAAGTGCTCATCTCTTGTTCCAAAGTCTTCATCAATGGGGTTCTATGTAGCTTAGAGGTTAAGTGCTCATCTCTTGTTCCAAAGTCTTCATCAATGGGGTTCTATGTAGCTTAGAGGTTAAGTGCTCATCTCTTGTTCCAAAGTCTTCATCAATGGGGTTCTATGTAGCTTAGAGGTTAAGTGCTCATCTCTTGTTCCAAAGTCTTCATCAATGGGGTTCTATGTAGCTTAGAGGTTAAGTGCTCATCTCTTGTTCCAAAGTCTTCATCAATGGGGGTCTATGTAGCTTAGAGGTTAAGTGCTCATCTCTTGTTCCAAAGTCTTCATCAATGGGGGTCTATGTAGCTTAGAGGTTAAGTGCTCATCTCTTGTTCCAAAGTCTTCATCAATGGGGGTCTATGTGGCTTAGAGGTTAAGTGCTCATCTCTTGTTCCAAAGTCTTCATCAATGGGGTTCTATGTAGCTTAGAGGTTAAGTGCTCATCTCTTGTTCCAAAGTCTTCATCAATGGGGGTCTATGTAGCTTAGAGGTTAAGTGCTCATCTCTTGTTCCAAAGTCTTCATCAATGGGGGTTCTATGTAGCTTAGAGGTTAAGTGCTCATCTCTTGTTCCAAAGTCTTCATCAATGGGGTCTATTGGCTTAGAGGTTAAGTGCTCATCTCTTGTTCCAAAGTCTTCATCAATGGGGGTCTATGTAGCTTAGAGGTTAAGTGCTCATCTCTTGTTCCAAAGTCTTCATCAATGGGGTTCTATGTAGCTTAGAGGTTAAGTGCTCATCTCTTGTTCCAAAGTCTTCATCAATGGGGGTCTATGTGGCTTAGAGGTTAAGTGCTCATCTCCTGTTCCAAAGTCTTCATCAATGGGGTTCTATGTAGCTTAGAGGTTAAGTGCTCATCTCTTGTTCCAAAGTCTTCATCAATGGGGTTCTATGTAGCTTAGAGGTTAAGTGCTCATCTCTTGTTCCAAAGTCTTCATCAATGGGGTTCTATGTAGCTTAGAGGTTAAGTGCTCATCTCTTGTTCCAAAGTCTTCATCAATGGGGTTCTATGTAGCTTAGAGGTTAAGTGCTCATCTCTTGTTCCAAAGTCTTCATCAATGGGGGTCTATGTAGCTTAGAGGTTAAGTGCTCATCTCTTGTTCCAAAGTCTTCATCAATGGGGTTCTATGTGGCTTAGAGGTTAAGTGCTCATCTCTTGTTCCAAAGTCTTCATCAATGGGGGTCTATGTAGCTTAGAGGTTAAGTGCTCATCTCTTGTTCCAAAGTCTTCATCAATGGGGGTCTATGTAGCTTAGAGGTTAAGTGCTCATCTCTTGTTCCAAAGGTAATTGGTTCGCTCCCTCGTGAAGCCATCGGGATATTTTTTTAAGAGATCACTGATCTCAATGTAAGTGAGATCGAGTTCCTAGTCATATCGGAGACGTGTTCAAGATGAGCACGTTAAAACAAGTAGAATACATACGATAAAACGTAGGCCCCGTATTCAATTTGAGCAAGTAAAAGAACCATTGGCTGTTTAAAATCGAGAAGAGCAGGCTGAAAATCAGCTGCCTGAGCAAAATTCATTAGAAATATTAAAAGGAAGATTCCTACAAAATACTTTCATCATCTTCAACATTGCACCGGGGACACACTGTGCAGGAAGGAGGACTGGACTCACCTTAATGCAATGATGAGTGTCCTAGCAATCAATCAATCAATCAATCAATCAATCAATGTGATTGTGTAGAACATTAGCCTTTCTCAAAATATTTTGCTCCTATAGTTTTTCATATTTATTTTATTTGTTGTATTTAGTCACATATTTTATTTGTTGTATTTAGTCACATATTTTATTTGTTGTATTTAGTCACATATTTTATTTGTATCACACTCATAAATTCTTCTTCTTCTTCTTCTTTGCGTTCGTTCTTTACAACCAATTTTAATCACTTTTTGTGATATGTTTGATCTTTGCCAAGAACGTGTATACGTTGCACATTGGTTTGTAGGCCCCTAAACGCATAGACTTCTAAACGTTTAGGACACGTGCATCCCATTTCAGCCAAACCTCCTTTGGCACCTCTTACGACATGCGTGGCAGGTAACAGTGGTTCTATTCTTTACATTCCAAATTTGGACCCCGGTAACCTCTCGAGCGACTCATAAATTAATCTTTCCTTAAGTCTGTTGTCTAGAACCGTCGCCTTGTATCCCGTGTTGCTCTTGCACTCTTTACTTCATAATGGTCTTTTGGTCGATGAGAAGCCAGTTTCTATGTGCACCATACTTTAGTCACCAGAGAAGCACAAGACAAAAACATAAAACAACGACACTGGGTTAACAACCTGGTAACTGTGCTGACAAAAGTTGAATCCTGCCAGGGAACTAAGAAAACCATCACACAAGTCATCAGAGAAGCACAAGACAAATACATAAAACCACGACACTGGGTTAACAACCCGGTAACTGTGCTGACAAAAGTTGAATCCTGCCATGGAACTAAGAAAACCATCACACAAGTCATCAGAGAAGCCTCAAGACAAATACATAAAACCACGACACTGGGGGTTAACAACCCGGTAACTGTGCTGACAAAAGTTGAATCCTGCCAGGGAACTAAGAAAACCATCACACAAGTCACCAGAGAAGCACAAGACAAAAACATAAAACAACGACACTGGGTTAACAACCCGGTAACTGTGCTGACAAAAGTTAAAGATGATTGCAGGTGTAGAAAAATGTATTTTTTTAAACAATGGTTTAAACGTGAGGATTGACTTCACTGCATCAGATTTCCTTATAAGGTTCCGTCTTTTTTTGGCAGAAATCTCAAGTCATCTACCGAGGGTGTTGCCAAAAGCAAAAACTCAGTAGCTCCATCAACAGCGTCAAAGAGTTCCTGAAAGTTTACTTTAGTTGTCGGAGCAACACCACTGCACATAGAACCAAATAGTCCATAAGTGCTCCAATCTCCTCCTCAGTATGTCTCTCAGCATGGGGCAGCTAACGATACCATTTATTTGTTATTTTACTATTCTTTCTTGGCTACCAGTATAGTGCTCCTGTCCAGCTACACTACATTTGACTTACTATTCGTGCAGTCTGGCTAGGGATGCAGATTCACCACTTTTACTTGAATCATTTACACGTCTTCTCTCCCTTAAGGAATGCCATAGGGTCTTCCTGAAAGAAATGCATGCCCGCGTGCCCAGCGTGTTCGAAGCGCGTTGGACTACGGGTGACTAGTCCTCTGTAATTGCATGTTCAACTCCGCGGACTGGCAGAAAAGCTACAGGTTCCCCAGATTTACGGTGTTCGTGGCACTGAGCCGGAGGGTTACGATGTCCATGACACCGAGCCGAAGAGCTTTCAGCTCAAGTGCTTCTGAATCGAAAGAAAAAAAAAAATGCACAGCGAAAATAAACTACACCGGACTCGAACCCACAATCTTTTCAAACGCAAGATAAACATCTTGGCCATTTCACCACAGTGATACCGTTCATTGCATCGACACTATTGCAGTCAACCTAAACTTTCTAACATAACTGTATGTTCTTTAATATGATACAGATGAAAGTTGCTTCCCTTTGTTCTTATATTTGTTATCTCGTATTACCAAATATGCAACCTTTCGTCGGTAGCCCGGTCCAGGGGTCATCAAAATAGAATGATCAATTATTCTGTTGTAGATCTGTTACGGATAAGGTCAACTAGAATGTTATGTATATGTTGGTCATTTTGATGAGTTGTTAAAAAAGATGATAGCTTATGAAGGATGTTTTTACCAGTTGATTGGTTGATGTATGTATGTCTGGGACTTGAAACTACCTATGGTTAATGCATGCATGTATGTTATATGTGCATACTTGTGTGTGTGTGTATGTATGTTATGTGCATACTTGTATGTGTGTATGTATGTTATATGTGTATACTTGTGTGTGTGTATGTTATATGTGCATACTTGTATGTGTGTATGTATGTTATATGTGTATACTTGTGTGTATGTATGTTATATATGTATACTTGTATGTGTGTATGTATGTTATATGTATTTGTGTGTGTGATTTATATTGCATACTTGTGTATGTGTGTATGTAGTTATATGTGATATACTGTTGTATGATGTTATATATGATACTTGTATGTTGTGTATGTGATTTATATGTAATGTGTGTTATGTTATATGTTGGTATGTGTGTATGTAGTTGTTATAATGTGTATACTTGTATGTGTATATGTATGTTATGTGTATACTTGTGTGTATGTATGTTATATATGTATACTTGTATGTGTGTATGTATGTTATATATGTATACTTGTATGTTGTATGTATGTTATATATGTATACTTGTATGTGTGTTTTATGTTATATATGTATACTTGTGTGTGTGTTGTATGTTATATTGATATTTGTGTGTGTTGTGTTGTTATTGTGATACTTGTGTGTGTGTGTGTATGTTATATGTGTATACTTGTGTGTGTGTGTGTATGTTATATGTGATACTTGTGTGTGTGTTGTATGTTTTATGTGATACTTGTGTGTGTTATTGTATGTATATATGTGTATACTGTGTGTTGTATGTATGTATATGTGTATACTTGTGTGTGTATGTATGTTATATGTGTATACTTGTGTGTGTGTGTGTGTGTATGTATGTTATATGTGTATACTTGTGTGTGTGTATAGCATATGTGTATACTTGTGTGTATATTGTATATGTGTATACTGTGTGTGTGTATGTATCATATGTGTATACTTGTATGTGTGTGTGTAGTATATGATACTTGTATGTGTGTGTGTATGTTATATGTATACTTTTGTGTGTGTGTGTATATATGTATACTTGTATGTGTGTGTATGTATGTTATATGTGTATACTTGTATGTGTGTGTGTGTATGTTATATGTGTATACTTGTATGTGTGTATGTATGATGGTGTGTCGTCTCATTACTTCTTTCTTCCTTTGTCTTCACACACTCCATAACGACCACCTGTTAAACCACGTTTTGTGATATGTATGTGATGTGAGCCAGAGCCAACTATAAACTTATGGGCCTTAGGACTTGGATAACAATTATGGGAAATCAGACCACAACTACACCACGTGATCTCACATTCCAGTATTGGTGTATATAGACGAATTCATTTTAAAATCAACACAAAATGCTAAATCGAAGTTATATTATGCAACAAGTTAGGTTTAACAATAAGGAATATCAATATTATAAATATTTGTCACCAATAAATAACAATAGACTCACAGAATTGAGTAAAATTGCAAAAAAACTTGCACTGTTCTATCAAACATCTGTAATTTCCAGCTCCCTTCTCTGGTCTAGGTCAGAGAATCCCAGGTCAGTTGTCCGGCCTAGTTATCTAGAGTTGGCTGTATCTGAGCCCACGAGCGATAATACGCCGTACCAGTTATGCGCTTACAAGTAGGCACATCAGAATTCTGCGATGTTTTTTATTTACTAGGGTATGGCGTCTGTGGCTTAGGGGATAGTGACTCGGTCTATTAACCCCGACGTTCTGAGTTCGAATCACGCTGCTGACAGTTGCAAATCGTTTCGAGTGGATTTTTACAAAAGGACGATGGTACCGAGTGGTTACCGGGGCCCAAATTTAGCAGCCCATCTACGCCCGAGTGGTTACCGGGGCCCAAATTTAGCAGTCCATTACGCCCGAGTGGTTACCGGCGCCCAAATTTGAGGTGTAAAGAATAGAACCACTGTTACCTGCCACGTATGTCATCAGAGGTAACTAAGGAGGTTTGGCTGAAATCGGATGCATGTGTCCTAAACGTGTAGAAGTCTATGCGTTTAGGGGTCTACCAAACCAATGTGCAACGTATACACGTTCTTGGCAAAGATCAAGCATATCACAAAGTGTGATTAAAATTGGTCGTAAAAAACGAACTCAAAGAAGAAGAGGTCCATTGGATTCTCATCATTCTTCTGTAAAACCTCATCTCTGTGACCCTCAGGTCTAAAAACAAGGATACCCACTCACAAACGAACGATATTTTAACCAGACGTCAAAATGTCGGAACTAATCATATCCAAATGAAACTGGGTTAGATTTCTGAAATAAATCTGTGCACATATTGGAGATTTACATAAACTGGATAGTATACATTCTTCTCGTACCTATCGCCTGCAAACAATTTGTTCTTCTTCACATTTCAACTCCCAACGGAGCACAGGTCTTCAACAAACTCCTTCCAGCTCTTCCTCTCTCCTGACATGCCTTCCAATTCTTTCCATGTTTTATCTATCCTTTTAATATCAGTTTCCAGCTCTCTTCTTCTCGTAAGTCTAGGCCTTCCTCTACTCCTCTTTCCCTGCAGTCTTGCAACGCTTCCAGTCGGTCTTTTGAATGTGAGTCCTATCCATCGCCAGCGTCTCTTCCTTAGCTCTTTCTCCATTGGTATCTGCTTAGTTCTTTCTCTGAGTTCCTCGTTTGTAATATCATCATTGTTCATTGAAGGATCATCTTCATCGCACATCGGACATGTCCATAATTGCTCCGATCTCCTCCCAAGTATGTATCTCAGTGTGTTTAGGCTAACAACTCCCGTTCTGTGTTGACTGATATAGTACTGGGTGGTTTTCCAGTCTTGCTGCACCTATTGGTATGCAGAATTTAGGCAACCAAGATAGAGAATAACCTTTATCTTCGTCGTTGAAATCTTCAGAGCGTATGTTTTCTCTGAGAGCGTTGATGATGTCACCAAAAATAATGATTAAAAAAATGGATGAATTCAGGAGAAATGTCTGGTCAACCACTAGCAACAACTGTTACATAATATTATCATACCATCTCAGTTCCTCTATTCTACGTAAACATCTATTTATGAAGGTCTGTAGTTTTCTGGTGGTTTCTTTTGTTGCACTCCACGTGTGTGAGTCATAGAACAGCACTGACTTCACATTTGATTGAAAGATTCTCAGTTTTGTGTTTAGTTTGATCTCCTTTGACTTCCATATCTTACTCAATGCAATAAAGTTTTCCCTTGCTTTTTGTATTCTTATCTTGACATCTTTGTATGTTCCCCAAACAATTTCTTCTTACCGCTTTATCCAGGCAACTCGTTCAATCTCATATAAGGAATTTTCATGTACGAGGGCTCATTGAAAAGTAATGCCTCCAAGTCCATAACTTTGTTAATATACATAATTTACAAATGAAACATACATTTTCAGAAAGCTTGAGATGTCCACTACACAATAGATGCATTATTTTTCGACATAGTCACCTCCACGTTCCACACACACGCCAACGTCGAACTAGTTGTTGCATCCCGTCGAAGAAAAAATCTGATGATTTTTCACGAAGCCAGGTACGCACATCTGCTGCCACATCCTCGTCAGAAGCATATCTGTTTTCCTTGAGATGTTCCTTGAGCTTTGGGAACAGGAAAAAGTCACAAGGTGCCAAATCGGGGCTTTATGGTGGGTGCGCTAAAATGTCGTCAAAATTGAGACGCTCTAATGCTGCCGCTGTTTGTCTACTGGTGTGTGGACGAGCATTGTCATGTTGAAGGACTGCGTGTTTTCCAGGACGAACACGTAGCAGTCTTGCCCGTAGTTTCTTCATCGTTTTCACATACCGATCAGAATTGACAGTATTGCCGCGTTCCAAAAATTCTGTATGGATTACGCCCTGGCAGTACCAAAAAATGGTCATCAAACTTTTCCCGCTGACGCGACAGTTTTGAATTTTTTTGGGGTGGTGAGTTTTTGTGCCTGTATTCCATAGACTGGCGCTTGTTTTCAGGGTCGTAATGATGCACCCATGACTCATCGCCAGTTGTTGCTAGTGGTTGACCAGATATTTCTCCTCAATTCATCTTATAACAGTTGTTGCTAGTGGTTGACCAGACATTGCCTCAATTCATCTTATAACAGTTGTTCTAGTGGTTGACCAGACATTGCTTCCTCAATTCATCTTATAACAGTTGTTGCTAGTGGTTGACCAGACATTGTCCCCTCAATTCATCTTATAACAGTTGTTGCTAGTAGTTGACCAGACATTGCCCCCTCAATTCATCTTATAACAGTTGGTGCTAGTGGTTGACCAGACAGTGCTCCCTCAATTCATCTTATAACAGTTGTTGCTAGTGGTTGACCAGACATTGTCCCCTCAATTCATCTTATAACAGTTGTTGCTAGTGGTTGACCAGACATTGCTCCCTCAATTCATCTTATAACAGTTGTTGCTAGTGGTTGACCAGACATTGTCCCCTCAATTCATCCCTTTTAATATTCACTATGTTTGGTGACATACATTTTCAAATATATTTAATATATCTTTAGTCATTTTCCATCTCTCTCTGGCATATATTAGGACTAAACGTTGGAATTGAAAATTAGTAATTTAGTTTTTTAACTAAAGAACTTAACGTTACATATTTTATTTAGACATTATATTGGGGAGGAGGGGGTTTCATGTGGCTAAATAGTTGAGCCGCGTTGCCTTGCGTTCTGAAGATCATTGGGTTTGAATCCGAACTGCGTGTTGTTCTGTTCATGAGTGCACTTTTTCAAGAGATCTCTAGGACTGTTGTCGGAGCTAGGAAGTTATGGTAGTAGTAATAATAGCAGCAACATCAGTAGAAGTATCAGTAGCAGCAGTAATAGTAAAAGTAGCAGTAGTAGTAATCGTAATATTAGTAGTAGAAGTAGTAGTAGTAGTAACAGCAGTATTAGAAGTAGTCGAGCAGGAGCAACAGCGATAGAAGTAGTGACAACATCAATAGTTATTATAGTATTATTAATAGTAGTAATAGCAGTAGCAGTAGTAGTAGCAGTAGTAGTAGAAGCAGTGCAGTAGTAGTAGTAGTAGTAGTAGTAGTAGTAATAGCAGTAGCAGTAGTAGTAGCAGTAGTAGTAGTAGCAGTAGTAGTAACAGTAGTAGTAGTAGTAGCAGTAGTAGTAATAGTAGCAGTAGTAGTCAGTAGTAGTAGTAGTAAGAGTAGTAGTAGCAGCAGCAGTAGTTGCAGTAGTAGCAGTAGCAGTGCAGTAGTAGTAGAGCAGTAGCAGTAATAGTAGCAGCAGCAGTAATGTAGCAGTAGTAGTGTAGAGTAGTAGTAGTAGTGAGTAGTAGTGGGCAGTAGCAGTAGTAGTAGTAATAGTAGCATTAGTAATAGTAGTAGTAGTAGTAGTAGTAGTAGTAGTAGTAGAGTAGTAGTAGCAGTAGTAGTAGCAGTAGTAGTAGTAGTATTAGTATTAGTAGAAACAGTGCAGTAATAGTAGTAGCAGTAGTAGTAATAGTAGCAGTAGTAGTAGTAGTAGTAGTAGTAGTAGTAGCAGTAGTAATAATAGTAATATTGGTGGTAGTAGAAAGTAGTAATAATAATAGTAGTAGTTGTAGTAATAGTAATAGTAATAGTAGTAGTAGTAGTAGTAGTAGTAATACAATCGTGAATGTGTGCGTTCGTGTGTGCGCGCGACAGAGAATAAATACACCATTAAAGTACCCAGATTTCACTTCCTAAAACGAAAAGACACATTCCAAAAAAGCAAACATTCTGAATATCCGTAATGTTGCAAATATAAAACACATAGAATGTTTGTCTATAAGCCCGTCAAAGATGGTCAGATACCATACGGACGTTGATATAAAGGGAAAGCATCTAATCGAAATGAGAAATCTTACCGTCTCATTGTTAAGGTATCATATAGAGACACAATTATACAGAAAATGGCATCATTTCATTGAGTTATAACGGGATCTGACACGTTGGACGCGGATAAAATGACATTCGTTTCGAGAAAACATCCGATAAACAGACGTTGCAGTTATCTGATATCAATTTTGGAAATACCAGCTTTGACGTTTTCGGATAATTGCAAATGTTGTTTATAATATTGTAAGTTGAGATGGTTAGGTGAGATGGTTAGGTGAGATGGTTAGGGAGATGGTTAGGGGAGATGGTTAGGGAGATGGTTAGGGAGATAGTGTAGGTGAGATCGAGTGCCCTAGTCTTATCAAAAACGTAGGCCCCCGTGTTCAATTTGAACACGTAAAAGAACCCTTGGCAGTTACAAATCGAGAAAAGCAGACTGGAAAGCCGCTGCCCGGGCAATATTCATTAAAAGTTAATTGCATATCCTTTACAGGACTTTGCGAATCAACCAGAGCTTTTTAACGCTATATGTGATTTTTCTAGGCATTATTACGTTAAGTAGTTTGCCATTGCTCCCTTGAAAAATATACCCTATACATTGATCCCTGGAAAAATATCCAAACTGCAAGAATATGAAATAAACACTGAATGACTCACAGTGAATTCAACATCATCGGGTGTAGTGAACCCATTAAAGATAACCTTTTGTGTAAAATAAAATATAAAATTAGATTTGTTGCGAGACAGACAAGCAATGGAAAGCTAATTTTTCCAAATTTTTGCAGCTAAAAATAGATTTCGATTTTTCGAAAGTTCTGAAGGAGACGGAACTCAGTGTCATATATCGACGTGTATAGAAGTTTCTAACCTCCAGCGGCTTACGTGGATCTGCTGTCCTGGGCATGCGGGTGTTTACGGTAATGAGAGAGAGCGGCCAGGCTTGCATCAACAGCATCAATTGTTGGGGAGTTGAAGATGGATAAGGGGATATTCTTCGGTCTCTTCGCGACTGTCTGTTGGATGAAGACACTAAAAATCGATATTGAATCAAACAAGCGATTTAGGCAGTTTGGAGTTTCCCGTTGTACAAGTCGAATTGGATGCATGAGAGGCAGATTGAGAGGTGTGTTTAATCAGCGAGCCACAGGAACCTTCAGTATGCATAAAAAGTAAAGGAACCCTTTCATACCTCGTGGTATATAGGGCAATACAGTGTTAGGCCTGTATTTTTCATTGACCGTTAGCACACGATGGGTGATGTGGTCAGCATCACGCCGGCCGCCTTACTTTCCCAGAGCATGTCTGGTACCCAGTTGAGGCTGGGTCGACCTGAGAGCCGTCGCGGTCGGGAAAAATTCCACGCGCATTGCGGGAGCTAAACCCAGACCACCAGCCTTGAGAAGCGAGTTCACTAACAACTACGCTACAGCGGCTCTCTTCAGTATGCATACTCTTAGATATCTGTTGAGGGAGACTGAGCACCTATGGGTCTGCCCGGAGTGCAATGACGTTAGTTTAGTAACAATAACGTATGAAGAATATGGTTATAGGTTTTTATACGGTATTAGCGGTTTCTGTGGCGTAGAGGTCCGTCTCTTTTATTATAGGTACAAGGTTTTATACGTATTAGCGGTTT
Source organism: Arion vulgaris (assembly GCA_020796225.1). Taxonomy (NCBI): domain Eukaryota; kingdom Metazoa; phylum Mollusca; class Gastropoda; order Stylommatophora; family Arionidae; genus Arion; species Arion vulgaris. The sequence continues at coordinate 9,936,354 of CM036755.1, read as the reverse complement.
CTGTGGCGTAGAGGTCTGTCTCTTGTATTATAGGTACAAGTTTTATACGTATTAGCGGTTTCTGTGCGTAGAGTCCGTCTCTTGTATTATAGGTACAGGTTGCCTCCTGGAGCCATCTGGATATTTTTACAGAGATCCCTTATCTCAGTGTAGGTGAGGTCGAGTTTACAGTCCTATCGGAGACAGACGATACGAGGTAGGTTCCGTGCTCAATTTGAGCACGAAAAAGAGGTCATTGGCTGTTCAAAATCAAGAAGAATAGTCTGGAAAACCGCTGTTTCCCGCCTGTCCAGCGTGTTCGTGGCGCGTTGGACAAGCTCCCTGTGACGGTGACAAGCTCCCTGTCCAGCGTGTTCGTGGCGCGTTGGACAAGCTCCCTGTGACGGGTGACAAGCTTTCTGTGAGTGCGGTTCAATTTCGCGGGCTGGCAGAAAATCCACAGGTTCTCCAGATTTACGGTTTTCGTGGCATTGAATCGAAGGGTTACGATGTCTATTGCACCGAGCCGAAGAGCTGAAAGCTCAAGTGCTTGTGGATCGCACAAAAAAAATGTATAAGGTAAATTAAAAATGAAATTTCTACAAAAATATCTCCACCATCGCCACAATTAAATCGGAGACCCTCGCCGTTCCTTCGGAGTTTGTGCACTGCAGCTGAGATCTTCCTGTGTAAGAAAGAGATCGGAGCACACATGGTTACTCTCACTGAAGTGCAATGATGATGATCAAATCAATAAATCAATCATATCTATTGCAACTTGAACTTGACCCGATTCAAAAATAAATTCCAACAAAAAATTGTGGTCAGGCTATACACATTAAAGTTATCAACATCAAAAACATCAACATATGAGAGAGAGACAGAGAGAGAGACAGAGAGAGACAGAGAGAGAGACAGAGAGAGACAGAGACAGAGAGATAGAGAGAGAGACAGATAGATACAGAGAGAGACGAGAGAGACAGAGAGAACAGAGAGTAGAGACAGAGACAGAAATAGAGAGAGAGAGAGAAAGAGAGTACAGAGAGAGACAGAGAGATACATGAGAGAAGAGAGAGAGACAGAGAGAGACAGAGAGATACAGAGAGAGACAGAGAGATACAGAGAGAAGAGAGAACAGAGAGTACAGAGACAGAGAGATACAGAGAGAGAGAAGAGACAGGAGACAGAGAAGAGATCAGAGAGAGAACAGAGAGAGACGAGAGATAGAGAGAGATACAGAGAGAGACAGAGAGAGACAGAGAGAGATACAGAGAGATACAGAGAGAGAGAGAGACAGAGAGAGAGACAGAGAGAGACAGAGAGATAGAGAGAGACAGAGAGATACAGAGAGAGAGAGACAGACAGAGAGACAGAGAGAAATTTCGAAAGGAATGTTACAGTGGAAAAATTCTGTTCATGGCAATCTATTTAATGGTGATGATGATGTTTGTCCACAGCCAACTTAAATATTAGGCCGCATAACTGATCGGGGAAACCATGCCCTTATTTGATTTGGGGAGGCGGGGGCTGGGTTTTATATATGTTTAATAAAACACTGCAAGCTTGTTTGCAAATTGTACTCAATTCTATGAGTCTATGGTTATTTATTACTGGTTATGTAATACTGCTATTCCTTATTGTAAAAACTGAACTTGTTACATAATGTTATCTTGATTTAGCATGTTACGTTGATTTTCAAATTAATTCGTTTATATACAACAATACTGGAATGCGAGCTCACGTGACGGTTGTGGTCTTATTTCCTAGAATTTTTACCTGAGTCCTCTGGCAGTATGAATTTACAGTTTGCTGTGGTTTGTCCATCCCGGGTGTTGTTAACCACCATTTTTCATCAAAGGGGATATAGTTGTGTTATGGTTGTCTGTGTGTGTGTAGATGACTAGTGAGCCCGATGTGAGCTTGAAATGTTCTTTTGCAGGTGTATGTTTTTTTAAATGTTCTTTTGCAGGTGTATGTTTTTTAAATGTTCTTTTTGCAGGTGTATGTTTTTGAAATGTTCTTTTGCAGGTGTATGTTTTTTAAATGTTCTTTTGCAGGTGTATGTTTTTTAAATGTTCTTTTTGCAAGAGTGTGAAATTTGTGATTTTTTCAATCCTTCTTTTGCAAGGAGTAGGATAGCTTTGAAATGTTCTTTTGCAGGTGTATGTCCTTTGAAAGTTCTTTTGCAGGAAGAGTATGTTTTTCGAAAGTCTCTTTTGCAGGGTTGTTTTTCACTGCAGGTGTATTTTTTTTAAATGTTCTTTTGCAGGTGTATGTTTTTTTAAATGTTCTTTTGCAGGTGTATGTTTTTTGAAATGTTCTTTTGCATGTGTATGTTTTTTTAAATGTTCTTTTGCAGGTGTATGTTTATGTATGAAAGGGTGATGTGCGTGATGATTTGGTTTAAAGTGAGAAATAGTTGCACAGTTTGTCGATCTCACTCTCTCGCTCATATCCCTCTACGTCCAGTGGCTTCTAAGTCAAGACGAATGGAGAAGGATCCAGCTGCAGTGGATGACCAGGATGTTCTACTTGCCTGGTCGTGCTCACCACGTACCGCAACGCGCTGCTGGCAGACGCCGTCTTTCCCGTTGAACCAGAGTATGGTTTCTTCCGCACAGTCTACCGAGTCCAGTCTTTGCATGCAGGGTTGGTATACCTGATTCACCGATTGGTTTAGTACTGAATCGGTTACCCGCGTTTGCGTCGTTTTGTCGGCCTGTCACGGTCGTTGCCCCGGGTGGGGACTGGGAGGGGAGAGCTGTGGCCGCTGTCGCATGCTGACAACTACTAGGAACCACAGTATTTAATGATGACGACTGTATGAATAACATGTCCTTTTGAAGATAAATGAATATACTTGTATCCAGTGGCGGCTCGTCATTAAGGACCAATGGGACCGGACCCCACCAAAAATAATGTATAACGTGTATTTATTATTTTATAAATTAAAATATAGCAACCAAAACCATGATTTATCCGGGAAAAAATGTCTGGCCCCACTAACAAAAATGATCAGGAGCCGCCACTGCTTGTATCATATCTAACAGAAATAGAAATAATAAATTAAGATCAGGTAACAATCAGAATACACTAACATATATTTAGAACTGATTTGACAGAGAAACGAATCTTGTCGTAGTCTCGGCACATGACCACACAAGACAGACAAAATGGTGCAGTCTGCGGCATTTAGTAGTTAATATGTTAACCCTTTCTCTCTTCTGAGCAGAAATACTGACTTATAGTATGTGTTAAGATGCCACAATGGCTGTATTAGTTAGTCTTTCCTCTTGGGTCTGTGGGCGGCGCATAGGGCAGAGGTCATAGCTCTCCATGCTCGCGGTTCGTTGCTATCTGTTTTAGGTCTTTAATGTTTACTAGGCCTATCGTTGAGCCTTCTCTGGTGATGGTTCTACGCAGAGTCTCTCTTGGTCTTCCTCGTTTTCTTTTTCCCTCTAGTGTCCATATGAGGGATTGGTAAGGGAGTCTTCTCTCATCCATTCTAAGTGTGTGGCCGATGTAGTTCCAGCGGCGCTTTCTTATAAAATTTGATACATTTTCTTGCTTGGTCTCTTGTCTTATTTGTGTATTAGGTCTGAAATCTGACCATTTGAGGTTCAGTATTCTTCTACGACATTTATTCTCAAAGTTATCTAATTACCAGAAAATGAAATCATCAAGAGGAAGGGTCAGACCAAGAAAAAGATGGGTTGATGGAGTTACAGACATCTTAAAACTCCACAATACCACACCATATAAAGCGACTGAGCGTGCACTATCTCGGAAACCGATCATCAGTTTTTTTGGGGTTTTTTCCCTACCCAGAAGCACTTGAGCTTTCAGCTCTTCGGCTCGGTGCAATGGTATCGTAACCCTTCGGTTCGGTGCCACGAACACCGTGAATGGCTGTATACTAGCTAAATAATGTGAGATGAGCAGGTCGCGTTGCTCGGATGTCTGATAAACGCATCCCTAAACAGTTGATGTTTGGCGAACTTACGAGGGAAGACGTTATGCTAGTCGACAGAAAAAAGCTTTTTCGATCCAGAAGCACTTGAGCTTTCAGCTCTTCGGCTCGGTGCCATAGACATCGTAATCCATCAGTTCGGTGCCACGACCACCGTAAATCTGGAGAACATGTGGCTCTTCTGCCAGCCCGCGTAATTGAACCGCACTCACAGGGGGCTTGTCATCCATATTTCGACGCGCTACGAACACGCTAGACAGGCGGGCAAAAACGCTCTTACAGTGTCCAAACATGGAGTTGTTCACAGGAGGAACTTATATGATAGGTTTTAGAAAGAAATCACTTGGACATTGTTGAGGAAACACAGTAAGTACATTTTTCAAACATATAATAGAGAATTGAAATTCAAGTATTTAATTGCCTCCCACCTCCCTAAACAATCAAATTTTCACTTTTAGTAATCAAATTGTCCCCTTTAATAATCAAATTGCTCCCTTTAACAATCAAATTGCTCCTTTAATAATCAAATTGCTCCTTTAATAATCAAATTGCCCTATTTAACAATCAAATTGCCCTCTTTAATTATCAAATTGCCCTATTTAACAATCAAATTGCTCCTCTTTAATTATCAAATTGCCCTATTTAAAATCAATTGCCTTTAAAATCAAATTGCCCTATTTAACAATCAAATTGCCCCATTAACAATCAAATTGCCCTATTTAACAATCAAATTGCCTTTAACAATCAAATTGCCCTTTTAACAATCAAATTGCTCCTTTAAAATCAAATTCCCTCAACACATTGCCCCTTAACAAATTGCCTTTATAAATTGCCCTATTTGAACACTCATTCTATAAGTATCAGTCTGTTAAATGTGTGCAACATCGGACTTTGTTTAGTTTCAGTACAATCGTCTCCCTACTGTTAAAATTTTCGGTACAATCGGTCCACCACTGTTAAATTTTCGGTACAATCGGTCTACCACTGTTAAATTTTCATGGTACTAATCCAGGTCCACCACTGTTAAATTTTCGGTACAATCGGTCCACCACTGTTAAATTTTCGGTACAATCGGTCCACCACTCTTTCAGTTGAAGGTGTTCAGTCTTTCTGAGCTGGGATGTGGGAGCGGGGGCGGGGTGGGGGGGAGATAGTTCTAAATCCTGCCCCGAAAGATATTGTAACAGCGTTTTGTCGCTAATAATTTCATCCAGCGGAAAGGGACCGGGGTCTACGGTGGCTATCTCGAGTGTACACTATAGACTGTAGATTATGTTGAGTGTTCCCATTTATTTTGTATTTCCTTAGAGGATGTATCAACTGTCTGATCGATAAGATAAACAAATCACTGATTGGGGGATACTTTCTGAACAAGCTTTCCTGCGAGAACAAATTGTGAGATAAGCCGATTTCTTCAAGCTATAGTTTAGACACTGATACATCAAATCGAGGCAGAGAGAGAGAGAGAGGGGGGAGTAAAGAGAGCGAGAGATGGAGGAGTTGGAAAGATGATGAGGTAGAGGGAACATGAAAGATATAGAAAGATGATGAGGTAGAGGGAACAGGAAAGAGATAGAAAGAATGAGAAAATAGATAGATTTAAGAAAGATAGAGAAAAGGGGAAATGGATGAGAGAATACGGAGAGGTTAATGGATATTAGTTATTGAACTCGCTCGTTTTTTATCGGGGCTCGCAAGGGGAGCAAAGAATAGTAACACTGTGACCGACACGGAATGTCGTAAGAGGCGACTGACGTAGGTGGCGCCGGGGAAGCTACCAGGCAGAGTAAATGAAAAGCATCACAGAAATCGGATATGTTGATCTACTTGTAGACACATAACTGGCACAACGTACAATCGCTTTTAGGCTCAGATCACATATAATTCATATAGATTAGTTAACAAGTGTTTGATATGGAGAGTTCGAAGAAGACAAACAAGGTTATTGAACTGACGTCACAGCACTCCCGCCGACCCAAAGGTGCTCAGTCTCCCCTCATCATATTTTGAATGGTATCCATAGTGATGGTTCCTGTGGCTCTCTGGTTATACACACAACTCTCTCTCTGTTCCTGAAGCATCCAGTTCTACTTGTACAACGTGTAATTCCAAATTCCTTAAATCGGAGAGAGGTAAAAAGAGAGAGAAACAGATTGGGTGTTACGCATGTAGGCTAATTATATCATGAAAACTGCACTGAGATGGACACCGGAGGGTAAATGAAAACGTGGAATAATCAACACACCTGACGGGGACAATAAAAGAAAGGGAAAGAAATGAATCATAGCTGGAACACAATACTGAGGAAGACCAAGGACAGAGAGGAATGTCGTGTTTAAAAAAAAAATGCAAACTTAAGGGTCATGATCGCTGGAGTACAATACTGAGGTAGACCAGAGCCAATTATAAACTTATAGGCCTTCGGACTCATGGAAATCAGACCACAACTACACCATGTGACCTCACATTCCAGTATTGCTTTATATAGACGAATTCATTTTAAAATCAACACAAAATGCTAAATCGAAGTTTTATTATGCAACAAGTTAAGTTTAACAATAAGGAATATCAATATTATGAATATATTTCACTAATAAATAACCATAGACTCACAGAATTGAGTAAAATTACAAAATAACGGGCAGTGTTCTATCAAACATATATAATTTCCAGCCCCCTTCTCTGATCTAGGTATGGAATTCCCCGGTCAGTTGTCTGGACTCTTGGGTAAGCCAAGGACAAAGAATAATGGCGAACTTTTGTTGCTAACCTAAGGGTCAAGGTAGCTAGAACACAATACTGAGGAAGGCCAAGGACAGAGGAGCAAGACATGTTTTTTGGGTGTTAAATTAAGAGCCAAGGGCGTTACAGGTTAAAAAATAAAAGAATAGATATGGAAGAAGTGAAGAAAAAGTGGGAAGGCATTTGGGAGAATAGGAAACAAGTGAGAGAAGGGAAAGAGAGAGAACACATACTTCTAACAACGAATACAAAATGACAAAAGATATAATTTACACCTGTCGGCTTTTACGACATTCATTCACACAATGCTTTTACGACATTGATTCACACAACAAAGCGTGCCCTCAGGATTATGGAAAATGTTTACCGCAGTTCTCTGCAAACAGAAAGGAAAATTACGCAGTTATTCCATTCGTGGAATGAGACCGAGAATCTTCTCAGTGGCCGATTCAGGGAGCGTAAGGATTGAAGAAAGGGCACTTAACCACAGCCAACTCTAGATAACTAGGCCAGACAACTGTCTGGGGAATTCCTTACCTAGATCAGAGAAGGGGGCTGGAAATTATATATGTTTGATAGAACACTGCACATTATTTTGCAATTTTACTCAATTCTGTGAGTCTATGGTTATTTATTGGTGAAAATATTCATAATATTGATATTCCTTATTGTTAAACTTAACTTGTTGCATAATATAACTTCGATTTAGCATTTTGTGTTGATTTTAAAATGAATTCGTCTATATACACCAATACTGGAATGTGAGGTCACGTGGTGTAGTTGTGGTCTGATTTCCCATAATTCTTACCTGAGTTCAAAAGCCCATACGTTTATTGTTGGCTCTGTATGAACACATTGAAATACATAAGTTTATTGTTGGCTCTGTTTAAACACATTGAAATACATAAGTTTATTGTTGGCTCTGTTTGAACACATTGAAATACATAAGTTTATTGTTGGCTCTGTTTGAACACATTGAAATACATAAGTTTATTGTTGGCTCTGTTTGAACACATTGAAATACATAAGTTTATTGTTGGCTCTGTATGAACACATTGAAATACTTATAAGTTTATTATTGGCTCTGTATGAACACATTGAAATACATGCTTGGGAGGAGTTCGGGGCAAGTATGGACATGTCCGATGTGCAATGAAGATGATCCTCAAATGAACAATGAATTACATACATCAAACGTAATCCCTGTCCCTTTCAATAACAAAGCAATCATTTTGTACCGCCACAAAAGCAACCTGCACCGCATAAAATGCATATGGCCGTCGCTAATGTAGCAACACAAAACTGTTCATCACTTGAGCTGCAATTCTTGTCGAAGGAACATCAATCACGACAAAATCCAGCTTTCTGCACTCGCAATATAACTGCAAACGGCAGATTGAGCGTGTTCGTCATAACCGCTGTCCGCCATTTTCTGAATACACACAACAAACGCACGGTTGACACAGCAAAAAGCATTCCATGTAACAGTCATAGCTCACAACGTTGCTCAAGCACTAACTCAGTAGCTCGGCAAACGAAACCGGAAAATACCCGACCAAACATGGCGAAAATGCGCTAGCAAAGTCGTGTTCAGAATCAAACAGTTCTGACTCTGAATGGCCCTCCCGCATTCCGCCATTGCTGGCATATTTTCAAAAAATTCAACTGAATTGACATGTTATTATTGCATCCACACCTCTGAGAATAATTTTTTTTTAAAAACTGTCAGAGATGAAGGAGATCTGAGAGGAACTGAATGTTGTCGGATGGCTTCTGTCTATGAGATTCTTGTTCTTTTCTTTCGTCGTTCTCCGCTTTTTTTTTTTTGCCGTTAGGAGTAGCAGGTTTAACTGGTGATCGGTTTCCGAGATAGTGCACGCTCGGTCGCTTGATATGCTGTGTCCTTCTCTGCTTTTTTTGCCGTTAGGCGTAGCAGGTTTAACGGTTTTCGAGATAGTGCAAGCTCGGTCGCTTGATATGCTGTGTCCTTCTCTGCTTTTTTGCCGTTAGGAGTAGCAGGTTTAACTGACTGCCCAGCGTGTTCGTAGCGCGTTGGACTATGGGTGACTAGCCCTCTGTGTGTGCGGGTTCAATTCCGCGGGCTGGCAGAAAAGCCACAGGTTCCCCAGATTCACGGTGTTCGTGGCACCGAACCGAAGGGTTACGATGTCCATGGCACCGAGCCGAAGAGCTGAAAGCTCAAGTGCTTCTGAATCGGGGGAAAAAACCAAAAAAGAAACCAAAAAAACTTATGATCGGTTTCCGACATAGTGCACTCTCGCTTGATATGGTGTGGTATTGTGGAGTTTTAAGATGTCTGTAACTCCATCAACCCATCTTTTTTCTTGGTCTGATCCTTCCTCTTGATTTCATTTTCTGGTTGTACAGCTACGCTCTTGCAAATGATGCCTTCAGTTTCATTCTGACCAAGTGGCCAACCATTTGAGTCTCTGTTTTTCAATGAATCTAATAGCAGGTGTTGCTCCGACTATTCTTCTAATTTCCTTCTTCTTCTTCACCCTTCGCCCCTAGGGAAGCATAGGTCCGCAACCAAGGCCTTCCAAGCCCGCCTATCCAAGGCCATCTTTTCCAGATCTCGCCACTCTCTCCCCGTTTTTTTGCGTTCCATCTCTAACTCCCGTCTCCAGGTGTTTCTGGGTCTTCCCTTACTTCTATTGCCCTGGGGGTTCAATCGGAGAGCCTGTCTCGCGATGCTGTCAGGGGGTTACCTCAGTGTGTGTCATATCCATCGCTACCTTCTGCTCATTATCTCCTGTTCCACCTGCCGTTGTCCTGCCCTATCCCACAGTTCTCTGTTTGTGGTCTTGTCATACCATCTCAGATGGAGTATCCTGCGTAGGCATCTATTAATGAATGTCTGCAGCTTTTTGGTGTTCACCTTAGTCGTTCTCCATGTCTCTGCTCCATACAGAAGGACAGACTTGACATTTGAATTAAATATCATTATCTTAGTTTTATTCCTGATCATTCTTGAACTCCATATGTTCTTCAGAATGGCAAATGCTGATCTTTCCTTTTGTATTCTAACCCTAACGTCTTCATCTGTGCCACCTTGAATGTTGACAACACTTCCCAGATATGTAAATGTGTCAACCTCTTTTAGTGGTGATCCTCTCAGTAAGATTGGGTCTTTCTAATTTCTTGATTTCTTATATTGTCTATCTTGTTTTATTTACCGCTTTACTTAAACATCTCATTTTACCGGTGGTAATTTTCCTTTTTTGTTCTTTTGTCAGCGCCCATGTTTGGCACTGGTAGCACAGGTATAAAGATTGCATTTATAATCTGTCATTTAATCTCTACTGGAATTGCTGGACGTTTCAAGCATTTCATTTCACTGGTGGTAAGTTTCCTTTTTTGTTCTGTTATCAGTGCCAAATCATAATCTAATCACCACCAAACTAAAATGAACTGACATGTTAGCATTGCATCTACACCTCTAAGAAGTATATTTAAAAAAACATTCAGAGATGATGAAGATCGGAGAGGACTTGAACGTTGTCGGATGAATTCGTGCCTATGAGAATTACATATCGAAATAGGGGGAGACTGCAGTAAAACTATGTAAAATTGCGAAACACGTAATAACAAAGTACTGTAGTTTTACAAAGTACAAAAACAATGACAATACACAGCAACGTTTCGACCAAAAGGCCTTTATTGTTTCTCTTCTTTTCCACTTCTAGTTTTTCTGCATTTATTTCGTTATTCGTTTTTAGTCAGATATTGTCATTTTATGGCTGTTGGAATGTCTCTATCGTATTCTATATGCCGTGTGCTGAGAAATTCGTCACTCATGTGGTATCGTTTGCTTGATAAAGACCTTTTGGTAGAAACGTTGTTGTGTATTGTCATTGTGTTTGTATTTTGTAAAACTACAATATTTTGTTATTACGTGTTTCGCCATTAAGAATTACATTGACAAATGCTGTGATTGAGAAAAGATTTTGTAAAGAATTGCTTTCCTGTCAGAGAATAATTTCTTCTGTCTCAAATAGCGTAGTGTTAAATAGATTAATGTATTGCTAATGTAAAGTATTGTTACGTTAACGATCTCGTTGACAAACATTGAAATATGCAGACATAACGGCTCAAAGAACAATGCTGTTCCGATACAATGGGTACAAAGCAAAAGGCCGGTCACGCAAGGGATAGACCTCAGAGATAACAGAGGCGACGAAAGAGACTATCTACGAAGCGCATACTAAGGTCCGTTTTAGAAATCTCTTCTTGATCTGAAGCTGTGAGGTAAACAGGATTCGAGAAGGAAGAACAAGAAGGCATAACAGCTGACATGTTTTAGCGTTGACAATAACTCGTGACAGAATTATAACAATATTATTCTTTTTTACTTTGACATGCTATGAATTCAAGCATAGTTTCGAGCATAACGTGGGACATTTATGCAGAGAGGGACTGAGCCATATGGGGCAAAACCCGGTGCAATGAAGTCAATCCTTCGGCTTGAAAACCCTTTAAAAGAAAGTAGGAACACTAGTTAGAAGACAGAATTGATACATTTCAGATGTGGATATATAGAAGAATAGGCAGAGTTTCATAGACAGAAAAACTGACAAATAAACAAGTTTTAGGAAAACTAGGCATGAAGAAACAATTATTAAGAGAAATAAAATTCAGACAATTAAAGTATTTTGGGCACATAAAAAGACATGACACCATGATAAAATATTTACTAGTGGGGAAAGTTGAGGGGGAAGAGCAAGAGGAAGACCGAGAGATAAAGTGGGAGGGAAACTTTAAGAAATGGACAGGTTACAGTCTGGAAGTGTGCAACACCAAGGCGAAAGACAGAGGATGCTGGAGATTCATTGCAGCCAACTTTCGATGTGGAGACGGCACCTGATGATGATGATGAGGAACACTAGTTGACGCAAAACAATTCCTGAAAGCCGCTGGCACAGACAAACCGTTGCCAGAGATATCTCTGACTCCTGGGCCAAATGAATATTGTCTGCAATCTCCCAGGCTGAGAAGAACGATTAGGGAATCCTTATCCAAACAGTACCATCAATAATCAATAAATTAATCAGTCAGCTTCTCTTGACTCTAATACTTTGAAGTCACTTATTGAGTGCTGTATTGATATCTTTTCTTGAAGACCTGTTTTCTTTGTCTTTCTCTTTTTCTGTATCTCTTTCTCTCTGTGTCTCTCGTTCTGTCTTTCTCTCTCTCTATGCGTCTCTCGTTCACTGTCTCTCTTTCCGTCTCTCACACTCTGCGTCTATTGTTATCTGTCTCTCTTTCTCTCTCTCTCTCTTCGTCTTTCGTTCTCTGTCTCCCTTTATGTCTCTCTCTCTCTCTGCGTCTTTCGTTCTCTGTCTCTCTTTCTCTCTCTCTCTCTGCGTCTCTCGTTCTCAATCTCCCTTTCTCTCTCGATGTGCGTCTCTCGTTCCCTGTCTCTCTTTCTGTCTCTCACACTATGCGTCTATTGTTATCTGTCTCTCTCTGCATCTCTCGTTCTCTGTCTCTCTTTCTGTCTCTCTCTCTCTCTGCGTCTCTCGTTCTGTCACTCTCTCTCTCTCTCTCTGCGTCTCTCGTTCACTGTCTCTCTTTCGTCTCTCACCTCTGCGTCTATTGTTATGTCTCTTTCTGTCTCTCTTCTTCGCCTCTGTACTGTCTCTCTTTGTTATCTGCTCTTTTCTGTCTCTTTCTCTCTCTCTGCGTCTCTCGTTCACTGTCTCTCTTTCTGTCTCTCACACTCTGCGTCTATTGTTATCTGTCTCTCTTTCTCTCTCTCTCGCTCTGCTGTCTCTTTTGTCTCTCTCTCTGTCTCTGTTACTGTCTCTCTTCTTCTCTACTCTGCGTCTACTCGTTCATCTGTCTCTCTTCTCTGTCTCTCACACTCTGCTCTATTGTTTCTGTCTCTCTCGTCTCTCCCTCTGCTCTCTTGTCTCTCTTTTTCTCTCACTCTCTTTGCGTCTCTCGTTCTCTGTCTTTTTTCTGTCTCTCACTCTTTTGCGTCTCTCGTTCTCTGTCTCTCTTCTGTCTCCACTCTTCTATGCGTCTCTCGTTCTTCTGTCTCTCTTTCTGTCTCTCCCTACTTTATGCGTCTCTCGTTCTCTGTCTCTCTTTTGTCTCTCACTTTATCGTTGTTTGTTCTTGCTCTGCATTTAACATGAAAGTTTAATTTAACAGAAAGTAAAATACACATATGTGCTTTTGTATATAAGTGTTACAGACGAGGTTCTCTGTATCTAGTGTACAGCTATCTTAAAGTGCACTTGTTCACCGTACTCGTGAGAATTTGATTAGTACAACTCTCTCTACCACGAAGACGACACTGTCTGGCATGTTCAAAGTTAACTCCTAATTCCTCCAGTGTTTTGCCGTGTATTAAATGGCAACCATCTAACACTAGTACACAAATTCTGCTATCTTGGGTCCATGGTCACTGCCAGTCTTTCTCTTGATGAAGAAATCAGCGCTCGAATAAGGAGTGCGGCTACTACATTCGGCAAACTATCAAAGCGAGCGTGGGACAACACAAAACTAACATTGCAGACGAAGATTCAAATATATCGAGCCTGTGTAATTAGTTCTTTACTATATGGCTCAGAAACATGGACAGCCTACACACGACACGAGAGGAGACTTAACATCTTCACCTTCGATGTCTCCGCAAGATTATGAACATCAGGTGGTACGACAAGATAACCAACTCTGAAGTACTGCAACGTGCAAACCTGCCTTCCATCATGGGCATGCTCAGCAGTAGACGACTAAGATGGTTGGGGCATGTGAGAAGAATGGAAATTTGTCGCATACCAAAACAAATGTTGTTCTGTGAACTTTCGGAGGAAGAGGCACCAGGGCAGATCACTACTCAGAAATAAAGATGTCTACAAAGCCTCAATGAAAAACTTTTCTATAGATCCCAGCACATGGGAAGGGACTAGCTGATGACAGAGTTGTGTGGAAAGCCAAATTGCGAAAGGCGCAGAGTCTTTTGAGAAGAGACTTATGTATGAGCTGAACGACAAGAGAGAAAAGCGAAAACTCAGAAGTTGTCACAGTAAAACACTTGCCAATTGACCGTCTGTAAAGATGAAAGAGCCATATAATATTGCCAGGGCCTTCAAGGAAGCAAAGAATAGTACCACTGCGACCTACAAGGCATGTCGTAACAGGCGACTGGTGTAAGACCGGAAGCTACTCTAGTAAATAAAATGCTTCGCAGAAATCGGATGTGCTGGCCTACTTGTTGGTGCGTAGCTGGTACAACGTGAAATCGCTCTTACGCTCAAATCACATACAAAATCACACAGAGTGGTTAACAAGTGGTCGATATGGAGCGTTAGAAGAAGAAGAACTCATAATTCTGGCACTTGTCCCAGTGTCTGAGACTCGCCCATATCACATAAATGAGAGCGTGCCACATTGATGACATTTTATAACAGCACTATCCATTTCTAAATTGTACTCTGTAAATAGGGTCCCCCCCCAAAAAAAAGCCCCATGATTTTAGTATGTGCATACTAAGATATAAGTACATTTCATATGATTTCTTTCTTCATTAATCATTGTCTCAGATACGATAAAACTGGAAAACTTGTTTGGCTATAGTCGGGACAAGCTCTGTTGTAGACGATAGCAGCGCCAGACTGACCAATGTTTTCATTGAACAATTTTCATGTTGACGTATCAACAACAAGAGGGTAGAAAAGAAAATCAAGGAAGAAGGATAGAAGCAGTGGCGGCTCGTCATTAAGGGCCAGTGGGCTGTTAGAATCCTGTACCAGAGGGCTGTGAGAATCGAACGTTTCTTTATACACTCGTTCTCCTTCCCTCTGGTCAGTGGCGGCTCGTCATTAAGGGTCAGTGGCGCCAGGCCCCACTAAAATTAATGTATAACGTGTATTTATTGTTTTCTAAATTAAAATATAGCAACCAAAAACCATGATTAATCCGGAAAAAAATGTCTGGCCCACCAACAAAAATGATCACCAGCCACCACTGCCTCTGGTTATATTTAATCATGCTAGAATTTGAGTAGTTAGCATACATGACAGTTGAGATTCAGTTACTCTTGGACGGGTTCTCGTATTGACTGTAAAACTAAGATCCCGAGCTGTTGGAAATGTTTAAAACAATGTTAAGAGTTGAATGGTTTGACATGTACTATATTCGTACTAAAACATACTCGTGACCGCTAACCAGTATATTTCAAACAAGATGGAATTTGACGTGTTTTGTCTGGGAGTGGTTTGTTAACTAGTTGGTTTTGTGTGGGGTTTTTCCGTTCTTCCTCTTCTTCACCTTTCAACTCCCAGCGGAGCACAGGTCTTCAACAAACTTCTTCCAGCTCTTCCTCTCTCTCTCTCTCTCGCCATCCCTTCAAATTCTTTCCGTGTTTCACCTATCCTTTTAATATCAGTCTCCAGCACTCTTCTCCAGGTATGTCTTCGCCTTCCCCCACTCCTCTTTCCCTGCGGGTTCCAAAACAGTGCCTGTCTTGCAATGCTTTCGGTAGGTGTTCTCAATGTATGTCCTATCCATCGCCAGCGTCTCTTCCGTAGCTCTTTCTCCACTGGTATCTGCTTAGTTCTTTCTCTGAGTTCATCGTTCGAAATCTTATCATACCATGTCAGTCCCTCTATTCCACGCAAACACCCATTTAAGAAAGTCTGTAGTTTTCTGATGGTTTCTTTTGTTGCACTCCACGTTTCCGAGCCATAGAACAGCACTGACTTCACATTTGATTGAAAGATTCTCAACTTTGTGTTTGTTTTGATCTCCTTTGACTTCCATATCTTACTCAATGCAATAAAGTTTCCTCATGCTTTTGTATTCTTATCTTGACATCTTTGTTTGTTCCTCCTTCTGTGTCTATGTAACTTTTTCCGCTGCCCACTACGAATTCAGCCTAGTGAGTGCTCATAATATGGCACCTCTAACGTGAAACCAGACACTTCAAGAATGACAGGGAGGCATGGTCTGAAGTTGCGTTTCCCAAACTGGTGTCCACGGACTTCCAGGAGTCGGCGAGGTATTCACAGGTTGTCCTCATGCTCCATTATTGTTGACATTTCAAACAGAAAAAATAATCTTTTTCTAAATATGTATAAAATATTTGTAAACTAGATCTGTACGAAATCAAAGGATTGAGACCATACTGGAGTCTATATTTCTGACAGGACAGAATGAAAGATCATTTGAAATATCTTGCAGTCTGAGAATATTGTTTACTATTGTAACACAAAGATAATTAATTTATATCCATTTTCAAATATAGAAACTGTGGGGGTCCCAGGCAGCAAAATGTATTTAAAAGTGGGTCCGCGGTAATATAACGTTTGAGAACCGCTGGTCTAAAACATCCAAGACCATCAGTGTCCTTTAAGATTCAGGCGAGTTTTACTCCAACTTCTAAGGTAATTGTAATTTAGATCTCCAAGTCAAAGGTTAGGAAAACTGTAGTCCAACCGCACAACATGTGCACGTAATAAAAATCATGTTGGCTGCGTTGACCTCGAGCCCCAGAACTAGTGAGAGCCGCTGTAGCGTAGTTGTTAGTGAACTCGCAAGGCTGGTGGTCTGGGTTCAGCTTCCGCAATGTGCGTGGAATTTTTCCCGACCACGACGGCTCTCAGGTCTACCCAACCTCAACTGGGTACCAGACAAGCTCTGGGAAAGTAAAGGCGGCCGGCGTGATGCGACTACATCACCCATCGTGTCCGATGGTCAAGTAAAAATACAGTCCTAACACTGTATTGACCTATATACCACGAGGTATGAAAGGGTTCCTTTATGTGCTTACTGAAGAAGAGTGTTACCGACTTCACTAAAGGCGCTTCGTTAACTTGTTGAATATATAGACTTCGCCCGAGGGGTTACCGGGGCCCAAATTGGGGTGTAAAGAATATAACCACTATTACCTGTCACGCATTTCGTAAGAGGCGACTAAAGAGGTTGGGAGTGGGGCTAGCTACACCACACCGTAAAAACACTAGATGGCTACAGAACGGAGAGCGAACTGAGTAAACGCTGGATGAAATCGGACACATCGCCGAAGGATAAGTACCAGAGCTCCAAATTGTGCTGAAGATGTGACGTAAAACACACCAATGCTAAGGTTGCATGAATCAGATTTCCACATGAATAGAATTTATGGGGAGATCTTGTGCATCGGTCTGGGCGGTGATCGCAAGAGAGAGAGAGAGAGAGAGAGAATATATAGACTTAATGTATGATGTCTTGATGTATGGCGAGCTTGAAGGGGGCAGACGTTTAGCTGGTGGACAGAAAAACGCTTTAAAGACACTCTTAAAGTGTCTCTGAAATGCTTCGATATAGACAATAGAAGAGGAACCCGAATAGCTGAGAATCATCGTATTGTTGAGTCACAGAGAAAACGAGCAGCGCGAAAAGACAGAGCACACAACACGCACATGTCTAACCTTGATCATGTATGCCCCACCTGTGGTCGGGGATTCTGTTCTAGGATTGGACTCTACAGTCACCTCCGCACACACCAGAGAGGTGCAACAGTACACGTCTGAGATTGTTGTCATCATCGCTTGCGATGGACGGCTATTATATAGACTTAAAAATGAGGTTTAAAGTCGTATTATTGACTTCATTGCACCCGGTTTTTACTCTACATGGCTCAGTCCTTCTATGCGGAAATGTCACGCCCCTGCCGAGAGTATTGCACAAAACACTAGCTTCGTAGCTCTGGCAAGAATCCTATGGATCTCTGGAAAAAATACACTCGTGATCATAACGGCACGGTCCAGATTCGAACCCACGACATTCCGAACGCAAGGTAAAGGTTTAACCACTTAGCCACGTAGACTCCACGAGAGGACATATGTGTCATCGTTCGTTTCCGATAGGACTAGGAACTCGATCTCACCTACACTGAAAACAGGGATTTATGGGGAAAAAATATCAAGATGACTACAATAAGGAGCGAACCGAGTATCTTTGAAACGAGAGGTGAGCACATAACCTCTACGTCACAGAGATCCCCTACACGGAGATATGGTATTCTCTCTCTCTCTCGCTCGATCGCCGTTGGACTGATGTACCATATTTCCCCATAAATCTCAATCATGTTGAAATCTGATTCATGCAGACTTAGCATGGGTGTGTTTCGTCACATTTTCAGCACCATTTGCAGCTCTGGTGCTTATCCTTTGGCGATGTGTCCAGTTTTAGCCAGCGTTTACTGGGTTCGCTCTCCGTCAGCCTTTGGCTGTCCCCAGCTGACCTGCAAGGCAGCAGATAATATGGTATTATGTTGGTATCGTATACTGTGGCTAAGTGATTAAGCCTTTGCCTTGCGAGTCGAAGGTTCGAAAGTCGTGGATTCGAATCCGGACCGCGCCGTTCTGTTCCCGAGTGCATTTTTTTCCCAGAGACCTTTTTTTTTTCGATCCAGAAGCACTTGACGTAACCCTTCGGTTCGGTGCCACGAACACCGTAAATCTGGGGAATCTGTGGCTTTTTCTGCCATCCCGCGAATTGAACCCGCACACACGAGGATAATCACCCGTAGTCCAACGCGCTACGAACACGCTGGGCAGACGGGCTCCAGAGACCTTTAGGATTGTGACGGGTGCTACGGAGTTCGTGCTTTGTGCAATTATCTCGGCATGTGGCGTGCCATTTCTACGCAGAGGGACCGAACCATATGGGGTAAAATCTGGTGCAATGAAGGAAATATTTGAAGAAGAAGAAGACAAGTTTCTCAACAAATACTGGTACAGTTTGCACAAATACATCACAAAGAGAAAGTGAGAAAATTAGAGAGAAAAGTTGTATGTGCAACAAATACTGGTACAGTTTACACAAATATATCACAAAGAGAAAGTGAGAGAATTAGAGAGAAAAGTTGTATGTGCAACAAATACTGGTACAGTTTGCACAAATATATCACAAAGAGAAAGTTAGAGAATTAGAGAGAAAAGTTGTATGTGCAACAAATACTGGTACAGTTTGCACAAATATATCACAAAGAGAAAGTGAGAGAATTAGAGAGAAAAGTTGTATGTGCAACAAATACTGGTACAGTTTGCACAAATATATCACAAAGAGAAAGTGAGAGAATTAGAGAGAAAAGTTGTATGTGCAACAAATACTGGTACAGTTTACACAAATATATCACAAAGAGAAAGTGAGAAAATTAGAGAGAAAAGTTGTATGTGCAACAAATACTGGTACAGTTTACACAAATATATCACAAAGAGAAAGTGAGAGAATTAGAGAGAAAAGTTGTATGTGCAACAAATACTGGTACAGTTTACACAAATATATCACAAAGAGAAAGTGAGAAAATTAGAGAGAAAAGTTGTATGTGCAACAAATACTGGTACAGTTTGCACAAATATATCACAAAGAGAAAGTTAGAGAATTAGAGAGAAAAGTTGTATGTGCAACAAATACTGGTACAGTTTACACAAATACATCACAAAGAGAAAGTGAGAAAATTAGAGAGAAAAGTTGTATGTGCAACAAATACTGGTACAGTTTACACAAATATATCACAAAGAGAAAGTGAGAAATTAGAGAAAAGTTGTATGTGCAACAAATACTGGTACAGTTTACACAAATATATCACAAAGAGAAAGTAAGAAATTAGAGAGAAAGTTGTATGTGCAACAAATACTGGTACAGTTTGCACAAATATATCACAAAGAGAAAGTGAGAGAATTAGAGAGAAAAGTTGTATGTGCAACAAATACTGGTACAGTTTGCACAAATATATCACAAAGAGAAAGTGAGAGAATTAGAGAGAAA
Organism: Arion vulgaris; assembly: GCA_020796225.1. Lineage (NCBI taxonomy): Eukaryota > Metazoa > Mollusca > Gastropoda > Stylommatophora > Arionidae > Arion > Arion vulgaris. The sequence goes on along the minus strand of CM036755.1, from coordinate 9,916,880 downwards.
AGTTGTATGTGCAACAAATACTGGTACAGTTTACACAAATACATCACAAAGAGAAAGTGAGAGAATTAGAGAGAAAAGTTGTATGTGCAACAAATACTGGTACAGTTTACACAAATATATCACAAAAGAAAGTGAGAGAATTAGAGAGAAAAGTTGTATGTGCAACAAATACTGGTACAGTTTACACAAATATATCACAAGAGAAAGTAGAGAGAATTAGAGAGAAAAGTTGTATGTGCAACAAATACTGGTACAGTTTACACAAATACATCACAAAGAGAAAGTGAGAGAATTAGAGAGAAAAGTTGTATGTGCAACAAATACTGGTACAGTTTACACAAATACATCACAAAGAGAAAGTGAGAGAATTAGAGAGAAAAGTTGTATGTGCAACAAATACTGGTACAGTTTACACAAATACATCACAAAGAGAAAGTGAGAAAATTAGAGAGAAAAGTTGTATGTGCAACAAATACTGGTACAGTTTGCACAAATACATCACAAAGAGAAAGTGAGAGAATTAGAGAGAAAAGTTGTATGTGCAACAAATACTGGTACAGTTTGCACAAATACATCACAAAGAGAAAGTGAGAGAATTAGAGAGAAAAGTTGTATGTGCAACAAATACTGGTACAGTTTGCACAAATACATCACAAAGAGAAAGTGAGAAAATTAGAGAGAAAAGTTGTATGTGCAACAAATACTGGTACAGTTTGCACAAATATATCACAAAGAGAAAGTGAGAAAATTAGAGAGAAAAGTTGTATGTGCAACAAATACTGATACAGTTTGCACAAATATATCACAAAGAGAAAGTGAGAAAATTAGAGAGAAAAGTTGTATGTGTATTCTGAAGCTAGCGTGCAATCAATCAAATCCATCACTTAATTTGGATGCGTGTGGCATCGATCACGAGCATGCAATTATTTATCCTCTGCCATTTCTTTCGTGTCTCCCGCGTCTATGAATTATGATAGCGTTATTCTATCTTGGCTTCCACGGTTATGTCTTCTTACGCCGCTGTGGTCATTTGTTATGTGTGTGGAGGAGAGGAAGGTTAATGTGTTTAATCCGTTTCTTGTCTTACAATCTTTGAAGTAGACGGTAATGCTAGCTGAAGTTATTAGACACTTGGGGGTGAAGTTTAGGAGCGTATCCAAATATAGGTGCGGAATATATGGGAAAAATCAAAGTCCCTCAAACAAGAGGTATTTTACAGGGAAAACGATCAAACAAACGCGCGCGCACATAACATGCCGGTATTGTTGTGTTGTGAGGGAATAATTTGAGTGTTTTAGTGACAATCATGGCTATATCGGCGGGAGCCTTATGATCATGACAGGTTTAACACAGCCAGACAGATTGAGTACTTTGTGTTACCAGAGACAAACATGGGCAATAATCAAAGCACAGTTGTAAAACATAACAACATGTGAAATGCGATGCCTACTAAAAGTTACAAACAACACAAGAAAATGCAGTCACCAACATCAGTATTAAAAAAGTTGAGGACAGAACTGTGCTTGAATCACATTGAGAAACAAAGAATGAAGTGGTTCGGCCACTTAATAAGAATGCAACAAAACTCCACTGTACAGTCTTTTACAACAGAGCACAGCCCGCCTGTCCAGCTTGTTCGTAGCGCGTTGGATTGAGGGTGACTAGTAATCTGTGTGTGCGGGTTCAATTCCGCGGACTGGCAGAAAAGCCACAGGTTCCCCAGATTTACGGTGTTCGTGGCACCGAACCGAAGGGTTACTATGTCCATGGCACCGAGCCGAAGAGCTGAAAGCTCAAGTGCTTCTGGATCGAAAAAACCAAAAACAACAACAGAGCACGAGGAAAGGAGGCGAGAGGAAGACCACAAAAAAATTGTTCATATGGCATAGTAGAATATTTTTCTTTTAATTAAAAAAATGGCTGTCATGCTTGAAGTGTCGTCCTCTGCAGCAGTCGTACTTAACTTGTCTATAACATCTTGAACCCATCTTCTCCTTGTTAGTTCTATCCCTCTTCTTCCCGGTATAATTCCTTCCAGAATGATTTTCGATATTCTCTAACTGCTTGGTTCCCATGCGCTGCTGGGAGCGCCACTGTGTATTTCTTTCAGATATATTTTAAAGATAATTTATTTACCTACAAAATGGCATATTACTCATAACATTCGGATAACAATTAAGAAAACTGCAGTTGAATTTGTTATGTTATGCTATGCGATCGACGTCACGGCACATTGGGTATTCCCATGCATGCTCTGTCCTCCGCTGCAGCAGCCATCCCAAAGTCCATATGCTAACCGTACTCATGAGAAGTTGATTACTATATCTTCTCTCTCTACCACGAAGACGACACTGTCTGGCATGTCCAAACTTAACGTCTAATTCTTGAACTCATGCTAGTGTCAGAGACTTGCCCATGTCACATAATTGAGAGCGTACTGCAAAGTTAAATTTGTACATACACCCGCAATGGGAAAATAGGACATGAATTCAATTCAGCTACAATCCGGTTTTATTTTAAAATAAAGAATCATTTCGCTTTTATGACTAAAATATTACATTTATTATACAGTCTTCTGCAACAGAATTTCAGAAAAGAAGGGGAGAGTAAGACCACGAAAAGATGGATAGATAGCAATCAAGAAGTTAAACACAATGAAGAACATGTGGCAAAGCACCAGCAAAATATTATAATTAAAAATATTGAGAACATGCATTTTCCCAGTGGCTACGTATGGTTGTGAATCATGGACTATTACACATAAAACAAGAACGAAAATCCAGTCCTTGGAAACTAAATGCTACAGAAAAAAGAAAGAACACTGATGTCCTGAAAGAACTAAATGTTAAAGAGAACTGGCTGATAAACAACGTACTATACAGAAAAAATTACATACTTTGGTCACATTAATCGTCACGATGGCCTGGAAAGAACAATATTAGAGGACAGATTGAGAAGAAACTAGTACACCGGTTCTTCAATTTGGATGTAGGTAAAGATCTTGACATGCAATATCTGTAACATATATACCTAGTGGCACAAGAAGGAAAACTTTTGAAACAGAGGAAAACTTTTGAAGCAGAGGAAAACTTTTGAAGCAGAACGCTTAGTAAACATACAACTAGATAACACCAGAGTAAAGTAAGTTTCTGAATTCAAATATTTAGGCAGCATTTTCACAGAGGGAAAACTCAATAGATAAATACGGACAATATACCAAAAATCAAATGCAGTGACCTACCAGCTGGTACCATTACTACAACACCCAAAGATCAAGATGGAAGTGAAAAGACAGATGATAAAAGTATTTTCCTACCAACACTTTGTTACCAGTGCCAAACTTGATCTCTGACAGCAACGTATCACAGAAAGCTCACCACGAGTTAAATGAAATGCTTGAGGAAGGCAGTGGGAGTTACCAGGAAAGATAGACTACGAAAAGAGGACAACAGAAGCAGAGTGGTCATAACTTCATGCACCGAATACATCGAAAGACAACAAATGCAGTGGTTTGGACATTTACTGAGAATGGAATACAACTAACTTCCAATAACAGCATTCAATAAAAAGAGGTCAGGTACTAGAGTCAAGGGAAGACCAAGGAAAAGATGGATAGACATTATCAAGACCACACTAAATAAACATCCAATATAACACAACAAGGGCGACTCATCTGGCCCTGGGACACAAATTAAAGCTACCACCCCTACGCTTAATAGCAGGAATGGACAACCAATTCCATCATTCACCTGGTCCAGAGATCACTGATCTCAGTGTAGATGAGATCGAGTTCATAGTCCTATCGGAGACGGACGATAAAATGTAGGTACCGTGTTCAATTTGAGCACGTAAAAGAACCATTAGCAGTTTAAAATCGAGAAGAGCAGGCTGGAATGCCCGGGTAAAATTCATTAGAAAAGATACAAAATTAAATTCCTATCTTCGCCATCTTCAAAATTACATCAGGGACCCTCGTCGGGGCTACGGAGTTCGTGCATTGCAGTTGAGATCTTCCTGTGTAAGAATGAGATTGGAGCACACATGGTTATTCAAAGAAGTGCAATGATGATGTTCCTATCATTCTATCAATAGACAATAGACCCAACAGCATGAATAAGACTAGGTTTACTGGCTGAAATCGGATGCACGTGTCCTAAACATGTACATGTCTATGCGTTTAGGGGCTTACCCAGTGGTGGCTTGTCATTAAGGGTCAGTGGGGCAGGACCCCACCAAAAATAAGGTGTAATGTGTATTTACTATTTTATACATTAAAATATATCCTAACCGAAACCATGATTTTTCCGAAAATTTCTGTCTGGCCCCACCAACAAAAACAATCACGAGCCGCCACTGGGCTTACCAAACCAATGTGCAACGTATACACGTTCTTGGCAAAGATCAAACACATCACAAAGAGTGATTAAAATTGATAGTAAAGAACGAACGCAAAGAAGAAGAAGAAGACTAGGTTTGAGATGGAAAGAAAAACACAAGTCTGAAATGAGTTTACATTTTTGGTCTCTTCCATATGCACCTTTGGCTCTGGAACGCAAATTAAAGAACACACCCTTCGTCTAACTGCAAGAATGCACACACAATTCCATCATCCATCTGAGGAAAGTCAAGAGACCCAACGGCTTGAACAGGACTAGGTTTGAGGTGGACCAAAAAATCACAAGATGGAAATGAGTGGACATTTTTGGTCTATGTCTATGTACCCTTGGGCGCAACGATGACTGATAACGACGTAAAACGGAAAAATGACAACATACAAGCACGAGCATTTACCATTACACCGTACTGGATCGATATGAATAGCACGAATGTTGTTGCTGACATGGGCGTCCACAAATATTTTCCCAGAAAGGACAAGTGGGAATGGGGGGAATGAATGTTAAAATAATGTATTATTAGTTAAAAAAAGGATTATCGTGTCATATATTTTATAGGACGTAGCCATCAATCACAGTAAACGTCGTTGATTTTCTAGGCACCACTTATACCTTCAGTAGTTTGCAATTGCTTTCTAAACGGTAAGGTCTAATTTTACCTTTCGTAGAATTCCTACGGAAACGAATTTGCTTCCCAAAATGAATGCCACGAAGTTTAAGCCAGATACGCTTGGGATGTGATTGAACTCACTACCGCTGAAGCTACAGACTCTCGATTATTAGTTTACTTGGTGGAAATGGAGATCTGACTCAGATCAGATTTTGATTGCCGGCTTCATGTATCAAACTAATAAACTGATTTATTGATTAATATGAGCATCATCATTGCACTTCAGTGAGTAACCATGTGTGCTCTGATCTCTTTCTTACACATGAAGATCATAGCGGCAGTGCACGAATTCTGTACACCGGATAATTTAGACGATTGTAAAATATTTTTAGACATTTTTTAAAAACCTTTCTAATTAATTTGCCCTTGCAACGACTTTCAGCCAGTCTTCTCGATATTGAACTCCCGATGGTTCTTTGATGCTCAATTGAACAAGGGACCTATGTTTTATCATCCATCTCGATAGGATTAGGAACTCGATCTCACCTACCTAAGATCAGGGTCTCTGGACAAATATTCAGATGGCTCCAGATGTAGCGAACTGAGTACCTTTAGGACGAGAAGCGATCACCTAACCTCTACACTACAGAACCTCAAATAACTGTTACAAATTGTTAAACCATAGTTAGTTTACAACCGCCGATGGTTACAAGTGCAAATAGATACAAGAATAGAAGACTTTATTGCCATGCAGTCGTAAGAGGCGATAAGGATCATGAAACAGATCAACTGGTCCTCAAATGTAGAAGTCATGCTGTTTAGGCTAAAACCAAGTGCAACATAACACTCTGAAAGATCAACTTCAAAAGTGATTAAAATTGGTTGTAAAGATACGAACGCAAGAAGAAGAAGAGTTTGCAGCTATGTTAACAAAGATGTCAAGATAAGAATACAAAAATCAAGGGAGAACTTTATTCCATTGAGTAAGATATTGAAGTCAAGAGGGATCAAAACAAACACAAAGCTGAGAATCTTTCAATCAAATGTGAAGTCAGTGCTGTTCTATGGCTAGGAAATATGGAAGACAACAAAAGAAACCACCAGAAAATTACAGACCTTTATAAATGGATGGTTACGTAGGATAGAGGGACTGAGATGGTATGTCAAGAATACGAACGAGGAACTCAGAGAAAGAACTAAGCAGAGACCAGTGGAGAAGGAGCTCAGGAAGAGAGCTGGCGATGGATATGACAGACATTGAGAAGACTGACTGAATGCATAGCAAGACAGACACTGTTTTGGAACCTGCAGAAAAGAGGAGTAGAGAAGGCCTAACATACCTGGAGAAGAGAGCTTGATACTGATATTAAAAGGATAGGTAAAACATTTTTAAAAAAATGAAAAGTATGACAGGAGAGAGGAGGAACTTGAAGAAGTTTGTTGAAGATCTGTGATCCTTTGGGAGTTGAAAGGTGAAGAAAAAGTTTGCAACAACCAGTCACAATGTTTTATCAAAAAGTCATTTTCCAGGAAGGCACTTGTCCCAGCCCCCCCCCACTTTCCTCCCCACCCATCGCGTTAAGGTGTGGACGCCCATGATTACCGAATTATTCGAAGTGTCTGAGCTCTTTAATAGCCATTTATATTATAAAACACAGACTGGGCTTCCACTTAAAAGCAAACCCGGAATATTGCGTTAATCTGGCAGTTAAGAATTGCAGCTTTGATCAGCAGAACAAATATGGTTATTACAATGATACTGTCATAATAGAAAAAGCAATGCATTTCCTTGAATGCGGTGATAATCTACATTTGGCTTATGTTATTTCTTGAATGACTGGCCTCCAGTGTTTCTCATCTTGTAACCCATGTTGAATGAGGAGAAGACATAGAGAAAGCTTATTACCAATATAAGAAATAGGCAATCATCATGTAGGGACTAGGAAGCTACCTAGTAAATAAAAAGCATCGTAGAAATCGGATGAGCTGGCCTACTTGTAAGCGCATAGCTGGTACAACGTACAACGCTCAGATCACATACAAATCACACATAGTAGTTGACAAGGGTGGTCGATATAGAGCGTTCGAAGAAGAAGAAGAAGTATCCCATGCTGAATAAGACCAGAACACAGAGAAAGCTTATTATCAATATACGAAATAGACAATCGTCACTTTCTGCACATGAAATAAGAAAGGGAGGCTTAGAACACACTGTGATAACCAGTAAAATTGAGGGGAGACGAGACAAAGTAAGACAGAGAGAGATATTTTGGACAACATGACTTCATGGCACTGGAAGAGAGTCAACATTTGAAGTGATAGCAAATACCAGGGACAGAAATGTTTGGAGATCCATGATCGCATACGCCAGCCTGCATTGTCCCTGACGATGATCCCATGTTTCGTTACACATCACAGATTATTGGTGTTAATGTGAGATGATTAAAAACTCCACTGTATGTACAATCTTCTACAACAGAATATTAGGAAAGAATTCGAGAGGAAGACCACGAAAAAGATGGTTAGATGACATAGCAGAATCTTGTAAAAAAAAAAAATAACTATCACTCAAGCCACTATAACAGCGCAAGATAAAAACAAGAAGATCAGGTAACAGACGCAACGGAAGGCCAAGAAAAAGATGGAAAGACAACACTAAAGGAACACATGATATCTTCGTCTCTTCTTTCGATCCCCACATAGACCAATGAACCAAATCTTTTCATGAATGCTACCGTTGTTTTTAAGGATTCCGTCTCTCCATACAGTTTCTCGCGGAGTTCTGTGTTTCGTTTCTCAGGCCTGCTAACAGCTGACAGTCTTGCAGCATGTGCTCTGCCGTTATGTCCGCCTTTCCACAGTTGCACAGGCTAGTTGTGCCAATTAAAAATTTGTTGAACATATGGGCCCGAAGCCTGTTATGGCCGGTACGGAAGCGGAATATAACAACTTGTTCGCTACGGGATAGATCATAGTATCCATCTCTGTTGCTGTGTTGTGGGTGATCTTTCGACCACTTTTCTGTGAACTGCCAACCGATGGTTGTTTTTGCCTCCTCATAACTGATCTCGAAACACATGATATAACACAACAAGAGCGACTCGTCTGGCCTGGAACGCAAATTAAAGCTCCCACCCCTAAGCTAAACGGCAAGAGTGGACAACCAATTCTATCATCTACCCGGGGATAAACAATAACCAAAAATCAGAGTACTTATAGACACTGGAATGAGTCCGAGAATTAGAAGTTAAGTTTGGACATGACTGACAGTGTCGTCTTTGTGGTAGAGAGCGAATGTATACTAATTAACTTCTCATTGGTACGGTGAGCAAATAGACTTTGTGATGGCTGCTGCAGTGGAGAACATAACACGAATGGGAATACCCAATGTGCCATGACGTCATCGCATAACATAACATAGTTATTGGTTACTAAACTGACGTCATTGCACTCCGGGCAGACCCATAGGTGCTCAGTCTCCCCAACAGATATCGAAGAGTATGCACACTGATGGTTCCTGTGGCTCGCTGATTAAACACACCTCTCACTCTGCCTCTCAGGCATCCAGTTCGACTTGAACAACGGGTAACTCCAAACTGCTTAAATCGCTTGATCGATTCAACATCGACATTAGTGTCCTCATCCAACAGAGAGTCGCGAAGAGACCGAAGAATATCCCCTTATCCATCTTCAACTCCCCAACAATCGATGCTGTTGATGCAAGCCTGTCCGCTCTCTCATTACCGTAAACACCCGCATGCCCAGGACAGTATATCCACGTAAGCCTCTGGAGGTTAGAAACTTCTATAGACGACATCCACTCATATCGAAATCTGCCCTTCTGGATCTTGTGAAGTATCGACTGAGAGTCAGATACAACAACTTAACATAACTTATAGATTTCTTCCTTACGCAATGATGATTTTTTTTTTACGACCCAGAAGCACTTGAGCTTTCAGCTCTTCGTCTCGGTGCCATGGACATCGTAACCTTACGGTTCGGTGCCACGAATACCATACATCTTTAGAACCTGTGGCTTTTCTGCCTGCCCGAGGAATTGAACGGCACTCACATGGAGCTTGTCACCCGTCGTCTAATGCGCTACGAACACGTTGGGCGGGCGGGCGACGCAATGATGATAGTCCGATAACTAACTAACCAATCTCAGAGAGACAGAGAGAGAGAGAGGGGTCCACCAGAGTTTGAGAGCTCCTGGATTGAACAAATGTTTTCTTAATCAGGAGCAGAATATTCATGAGACAATGAACACAGTATTTATGGATTGCATTGCCATTTCTTTGCGTCATACTTTATATAGGTTTAATTAACAGTTTTGTGGGGAAAACCGATGGTCATAGGTCATTATCACTAGTGGAGTTGGGTTAGCAATGATAAGGAGGGTCTTTATAAGCAAGATTTGAGTGATGGTCTTGCATTTCTACTAAATTAACTCTCTTATTATACGGGTAGATCTACTGGAGAGATCTTCTTGATATATATATTAAGAAAATTCAGCGAGTGAAAACGTGGTTTCTCATTGCGTATACTAACTCTTGAAAGGAAAATCGTGGCATATCCTTTACAGGACGTAGCCATCAACCACAGTAAACGATGCGTTGATTTTCTAGACATCACTTATGCGTTCAGTATTTTGTCATTGCTTTCTGAACGGGGAGGTCTATTCTCTCTCTCTCTCTGATTGTTTTAACCCGCATTGGGGCATAGGCCCTCAACCAACTCATGCCACGTCTTCATATCTCTAGCTATCTCCTGCAGCTCCCTCTACCTCTTCTTTATATTGTTGATCTCTGCCTCCAAATCTCGTCTCAGTGTATTTCTCGGCCTCCCCATTTTTCGAGGTATATTTCCACTTTTCGTAAAAAAAATCCCTCTGTAAAGAAATTGATTCCAAACTGCCTGCCTCGGAGTTTGAACCAGGTGCGCTTGGGTTGGGATTGAGCTCACTACCGCTTAAGCTACAGACGCTCAAAGATAGTATTAACTCTTACAATGATAGAACAGAAGCATAAATCAATGTGAATAACTAACAACAGACGTATCGCTGGGTTTAATTTTCTTCTTCTTCTTTTGTCGTCATACTGTTACCTGGGCTGTTGCCCAGTGTCGTGGTTTTATGTTTTTGTCTTGCACTGTTCTGGTGGCTTGTTATTTTTGCTCTCTGACAGGATTCTGCTATGTCATCTACCCATCGTTTTCGTAGTCTTTCTCTCGCCTTCTTTCCTGATATTCTGTTGTAGAAGACTCTGTATACTGTGGAGTTTGGATGCATTCTTATTAAGTGGTCAAACCACTTCATTCTTTGTTTCTCAATGTAGTTCAAGCAAGGCAATGTGCCAATTTTCTTTAAAATTCTGATCTTGGTAACTGTTTTTTCTAGTGTTGTTGGTGACTTTTTGCAGACACCACATTTCACATGCAGTTATTTTTTTTGCGACTGCGTTTTGTTCATTGTCCATATTTGGCACTGGTAACACACGGTAGGTATGAAAATGCTGTTTTGAGTTATCAGAGCCAATGTTAGAGGCTAGAGTACAAAAGCAAATGCTGTAACCTACCAGCTAGCCCAATTGTTAAGGCACCCAAAAATTTCACAGGCAGCTAAGCAACAGATGATCAACAGCATTTTTATACCTACTTTGTGTTACCAGAGCCAAACATGGACATTGAGCAAAGCGCAGTCACAAAAATAACTACATGTGAAATGCGTTGCCTGCGAAAAGTTACCAACAACACAAGAAAAGACAGAATCACCAACATCAGCATAAGAAAGAAAGTTGGCACAAAACCGTGCTTAAATTACATAGATAAACAAAGAATGAAGTGGTTTGGCCACATAATAAGAATGCATCCAAACTCCACAGTATACAGAGTCTTCTACAACAGAACATAGGAAAGAAGGCAAGAGGAAGATCATGGAAAAGATGGTTAGATGGCATAGCAGAATCCTGTGAAAGAGCAAAGATAACAATCACACAAGCCACCAGAACAGTGCAAGACAAAAACATAAAACTACGACACTGGACAACAGCCCAGGTAACAGTGTGACGACAAAAGAAGAAGAAGAAGAAAAAGAAGAAGGAGAGCCAATGTTCAACTTTAACAGCCAAAAATGTGAATGTGTTTTTGAGATTTGATCAAGTTATCAGACGTGTTATATGTTAATGACCTCATATAACAATACATATATCCCGTCCATGTGGAATTGCAGAAGAAGATCTCGGGACAGCCATATACTTCGATATAAGGACGAGTGTAAATGATCAAACTTGAAGATAGTGAAATGTACAAAACATGTCAGAGATGTTGAGATAGGAAAAACTTGTAGCAGATTTTGGAAGACAAAAGATGATAACAGACAGAATATATTTGTAAGAAATGATCATCATCATCAGTGCCGTGCCGGCTGGCGTAGCCGATCATGGATCACCACAAATCTCTTTTTCTGGTGTTTGCTATCAACTCATATGTTGACGTTCTTCTATCCCATGAAGTCAGGCTATCCACAATTTTCTCTCTCTGTCTTCTTCTTCTTTGCGTTCGTTCTTTACCACCAATTTTAATCACTCTTTGTGATATGTTTGATCTTTGCCAAGAACGTGTATACGTTGCACATTGGTTTGGTAGGCCCCTAAACGCATAGACTTCAACACGCTTAGGACACATACATTCAATTTCAGCCAACCTCCTTAGTCGCCTCTTATGACATGCGTGGCAGGTAACAGTGGTTCTATTTTTGACACCCCAAATTTGGGCCCCAGTAACCACTCGGGTGTCTCTCTGTCTTCATGTGTCTCGTTTCCCCTCGATTTTACCAGTTGTTACAATGTGTTCTAAACCTCCCTTTCTCATCACATACCCGAAAAATGATGAATTCCTCTTTCTTATATTGATTATAATCTTTAGCAGTCCATGGGATTCTCATCATTCTTCTTTAAAACTACGTTTCTGTGGCCCTCAGAGATTTTTCAATCTGTATGTAAATTGTTCATGACTCTCATCTGTATGTCAGTATTGGTTCTATGTAGCACTGTATAACTCTTACTTTGATATCAATTGACAATGACTTGTTTAATAAAGAAGTGATAAAAGACTAAATAGCTACATGATTTCAGGGCCGTGCGGTATATTTTCTGAGTATGATGCAAGTCTTAGAAATGCCGCAATTAAATAATTTTTCCTTAAATTAACCTTCGATTGTGATATTTTTGTTTAAACTGCACAAAATGTACAAATACTAAATCGTATACATCAATATCGGAATAACATAGACCAATATAGACAAGCGCTGCGTAAAGATTTTTAATTATCGAATGGTTAAAATTGTATTTTGATTTCGCCGCTTATGCCGCCCCCTTACGGTGTCGCCTGATGCGGACGCCTCTCTGTATCATAGCACGGCTCTGTATGGTTTGTTGAAAGGCAAAGCAGTCGAACGATATGGTGAAAGACAGAAAACTTGTAAGAGTTGGTAAAATATACAATGTTGGTATCATCTCTAGATCAAAGGTCTGGTGCCGGGATCTGCAAGGGAAGCAAAAATAGTACCACTGCGACCTACAAGGCATGTCGTAAGAGGCGACTGATGTAGGACCTAGGGAAGTTACCTTAGTAAATAAAAAGCATCCCAGAAATCGGATGTGCTGGCCTACTTGTAGGCGCACAACATACAATCGCTCTTAGGCACAGATCACATACAAATCACACAGAGTGGTTAACAAGTGGTTGATATACAGCGTTTGAAGAAGATCAAAGGTCGCCTATAAAAATAGATCTCCAACTATTCTTGTTCTTGATTCTCTCCAGCACGTGACGACTCTGGTGCATAGTGCACACCATTCTTCTCTATTGAGGAGTTTCTGTAGCGTAAAGGTTAGGCTTTGTCTCTCGTGTCAAAGGTACCAGGTTCGCTCCCTTGTGGAACCATCGGGATATTTTCCAGAGATCTCTGATCTCAGTGTAGATGAGATCGAGTTCCTAATCCTATTGGAAACAGACGATAAAACGAAGGTCCCATGTTCAATATGAGTGCCTACAAGAAATTTGAGCATGTTGCTTGCCCAAAGCTGTCAACCCCTTTTGTGTGCAGGTCTGTGCTATTGCTTGCCCAAAGCTGTCAACCCATGTGTGCAGGTCTGTGCTATTGCTTGCCCAAAGCTGTCAACCCATGTGTGCAGGTCTGTGCTATTGCTTGCCCAAAGCTGTCAACCCATGTGTGCAGGTCTGTGCTATTGCTTGCCCAAAGCTGTCAACCCATGTGTGCAGGTCTGTGCTATTGCTTGCCCAAAGCTGTCAACCCATGTGTGCAGGTCTGTGCTATTGCTTGCCCAAAGCTGTCAACCCATGTGTGCAGGTCTGTGCTATTGCTTGCCCAAAGCTGTCAACCCATGTGTGCAGGTCTGTGCTATGTTATCAACTTTCTTCTTCTTTGCGTTTGTTCTTTACCACCAATCTTAATCACTCTTTGTGATACACTTGATCTTTGCCAAGAACGTGTATACGTTGTACATTGGTTTGTAGGCCCTAAGCCCATAGACTTCTACACGTTTAGGACATGTGCATCTGATTTCAGCCAAACCTCCTTAGTCGCCTCTTATGACATGCGTGGCAGGTAACAGTGGGTCTATTCTTTACACCCCAAATTTGGGCCCGGTAACCACTCGGGCGGTTATCAACTTTTAATGTAAGGTATCCAAGTCTCCTGGGGCAGCAGGCGCAATAATGTAAGGATATACAGTGGCGTCAGGGTCAGTGAGCTGACACTGATCAAGATCATACCCCCACCTCCAAGTGGTGACCCTGGTAACAGACTAATGTGTGGCTAAGCGGGTAGGGATTGAAGAAGAGCTACTTGGAATTGGTAAAAGGGTAGATGTATACATGTCTGATATGAGATCTGATCGCAATATAGATGATACAAATCTCAGCACGTCTCTCCTGTCCAATAATGAGCCAAAGATGATTCATCATACAAATCAGACGTCCGTGTGGTTACTGGGCTCAAATTTGGGGTAAATAACAGAACCACTTAGACCTACCACATGCCATATAAGGCAAAAGTGGAGATTTGGTGTGGGATTAGCTACCCCATCCAGTAAAAAACAGCTATAAAACCGCAACCAAGTGCACGGGAGCTTCCAAGGCCTTGGTTGAGGACCTATGCCTCCTATGGGGCGAAGAGTAGAAGAAGACCCAAATCTCCTCATACTTACAACTTTCCTTCTCTATCGCATTGTCAGGCACTTTATTACAGCTGTTGTCTATAAAATTCCTGAACAGATGAGTGACAATTAAAATAGTGACATATCCTTTACACGTCATTGATTTTCTAGGCACCACTTATACATTCAGTAGTTTGCTATTGCTTTCTGAACGGTGAGGTGTATTTTAACAATTCGTAAAAAATCTACACGTAAAACATTGGCTTCAAAACTGCTCGCTGCTGAGTCTGAACCAGGGACTCTTGGGTTGTGACCGAGCTCACTACTGTTCAGCCACAAACGCCCATGAACAGAAAACTGCTCGCTGCTGAGTCTGAACCAGGGACTCTTGGGTTGTGACCGAGCTCACTACTGTTCAGACACAAACGCCCATGAACAGATGAGTAATCATAGTATAGTTTCATTGTAAAATTATTATTTCAGTAGCATGACTATGCCAGCATTCTGTGAGGAGATATAGAATAAACACATTGTTCATTTGAGGATTATCTTCATCAAACATGTCCATAATTTCTCCGATCCCCTTCCAAGCATGTATTTTAGTGTGTTTAGACTAACGACTCCCGTTCTGTGTTGGTTGATTCATCTACTGTGGTTTCTCTCATGGTATTCCCGTCTTGTTGTACCTATTCATAACTTGCACAACCGAGATAGAGAATACCCTTTATCTTCTTCGGTGAAATCTTCATAGTGTATGTTTTCTCTTAGAGCATTGATGATGCCGCTTTTGTCCATAGAAGGCTCATTATCGATCGCAGCATCGCTTGTCAGTGAATCCGCTTCTCACTGCCTTTCACCCTAGACTGACCTGGGACAAAAGATGAAGGTAAGTATCTGGATAAACAAATAAAGGAACACAGCTGAAACTTTGACAGGAGTACACAATCCAAACTTTGGATTTATTTGATATTAAATGAAATAAGAAACAAATACAGTTTTAAAAAAACAGACAACTTATCCATCTGACCAACTCCTGTCAGAATGCAGATTAATTAATAAACCAAACATTGATTGATTTGAAATGACAATGAAATAACAGAAATCCAACAGCAATTATGTAACTGGAAAATACAATTAAGTATGTAGAAAACATTGTAGCCAACAGTAAGAGACTGTCACGATACTTCTAGTCTTACTCACTCTTGTGAAGATGTATAGGTCTTGGAACAGAACTGGCATGAATCAAACAAAGAAGACATCAATAACTAAACTAATGAAGTGCAAAATACATGCATTAGCCACACTTTGGATGTTTATTTTTATGAAAGAAGTACATTGGCACTTGTTTTCCTAACCACCAGAAATCAAAAGTAGATTTCACTTTCATAAAAGCAAGTAAAAATAGCATCCTGCAAGAATGTCTTGTGACTTTTTTACTCAGAACTACACTTAACATTTCAGACTAACCGTGTCCCAAAAATTGTTGTTACAGCATTTTGTTTCCCTTTCTGAGAGTACACTGGGGGATTATATCATCATAATCAAGTAGGTTATCCCTTCCGGACCTTGGCTCCCATGACAGCAGTCCTGAAAAACTCTGTTCTGTGTAAGTTGACCGGTGTCGGCAGCAGTCATTCTCAGATCGTCAGTGATATCTTGCACCCATCATCTTCTAGGTCTTCCTCTCATTCTTCTTCCAGGCACCATTCCCTCCAAGATTATCTTCTCTAGGCACTCATGTCATTTGATGTGTTCAAAACATTTAATTGGCCTTGATGTTATGCTCTTTAATAGCCAACTCTCTCTAATATCAAGCTGTTGCAGAACAGAAGCATTTGTTCTTTTTCTGTCCATGATATTCTGAGTACTCTTCGTGGGAGATTATATAGGGAAGAGAAATTAAGGCCAATTGCCTGAAACTGTCGCCATGAGTGGGCAGGACATCATTTTTATTTTCTTCCCAACAGAAAAGTATTGAGCTTAACAAGAGGTTGAAGATGAGCTGTTTCCGTGAGATAAAATCACTGAATTCTAACCATTTGACCCTCCTCTTTCGCTGCAACAAAAGTACAAATACAGCAACATTTCGACCAAAATGCCTTTTATCAAGGAAAGGATACAGAAAACAGTCTCTATTCCATCATTTGTTCTGTATCCTTTGCTTGGTAAAAGCCTTTGGATTGAAATGTTGCTGTATCTTGTTTTTGTACTATTGTAAATTGACATGACTTTGTTTTGACATGTTTTACCTTTGCTACATAGTTTTATTATAATCTTCCATTTTTATCCATAATAATATTATTCTGTAAAACAAGATTTCAGTGATCTTCTTGAGTATTTATTTGTCCATGATTTCATTACATATAATAGGATTGGCTCTACATAACACTAAAAACTCTCTGTGGTTAAGCCTGTGCCTTGCGTTCCGAAGGTCATGGGTTTGAATCTGGACAGCATCATTTTCATAACCGATTGAATTTTTTCAGAGACCCTTAGGATGGTTGACAGAGCTACAGAGTTCGTGCTTTGTATAATACTCTCAGCAGGTCGCGTGCTATTTCAGCGGAGAGGGACTGAACCATATGGGGTAAAACCTGGTGCAATGAAGTCAATCCTTCGGCTTTAGAACATGTTTAGACTGAAGTACTGCTTTTCTTACTATCATTCACAAGAAGAAAAACCAACGGGTTTAAAACACAAAACGTTCTGACCAAACAGAATAAGAGAGTAAAGATAACATAATCAAAATTCACACACATAGGAAACAACATACATACCTCACACAGGCACAACATAAATGATAATGTTAGAAGCAAGCAAAGAACAATTCAATGTTACTTACATAGGAGTGATGGAAGCTGCCTTACTTCCAACACTTGTGGGGGTAAAGTTCAAGCCACCCACTGTACCTGAGAGTCAGATTTAAAAAGGTATTAACAAATCTGTGGACATGTGTGAGTTGCAGTGAAGGAAACAAATCAATAGATTGTTTACTAAAGTACCAGTTACAGACAGAGAGGACATGTTTTTACAAAATAGACCTTATCATATATATTATATATATATATATATTTCTCTCATACCGTTATACGTTACATAGGGACAGCAAGTAATTTCTCTATACTGCTCTGTCCTGGGCAATTCACTCAATTTCTTCCATGGAATTGAGTCCGATATTTCTTGCCTCTCTCAGTAAAGTTCATTTCACATGGTTTTTTCACTAGGGCATCCTCTCTTTGTTGAAACCTTTGTTTTCCACTTCAATGCCTGCTTTAGTATTCTTTGATCATTTTTTCTTAAGGTATGCCCATTCATCCATCTCTAACTCTCTAAGTCTATTCTTATCTATTTTTGTTCATGTCCCATTTGAAATATAGAGCTGCCACAAACTATTTATATTGCTGTCGTTCTACCGCCTTTCTATTAATTGTTTCACATGTTAGGCCACAATTTTTATGCTCTCTTTCCACCATTCTTCTCCATGTTTCCTTTGAAAGTCTAGGCCTTCTCTGCCCATCCGCTGTCCATAAAAGCTGTCCTAGCCAATGTCTCTTCTCACATATGACACACTTGACTAACCCATTTCCAACTTGGTCTTTTAATGATGGTCTCCAATGATGCGCAGTTTGCTCGTTTTGAAGGTTCTTTTCATTTGTTATAGTATTTGACCAGAAGATTATGGTGGTGCATTGAGTATAGAACCATCAGTTGTAACCAGTTTTCCACAAAGCACACAGATTAGTGCTATCTTGTTACCACTGTAAACCTAGCTGCAACACTTACCCAAGTGTCCATCAGATGGGGGAGTTCTCACTAGTAGTCGACCTGGCTGGGTCAGGATATTAGATGTTCCTCTATACTGGATACAAGAAAATGAATAAAACAATCATAAGTATATTATAGTTTTCTACAGACTATTCATAAAAGGTATTATCAAATATTAAATTGTCTTATGGTTTTGAAAGTTAGAAACCTGATTGTATTAGATCTCAGGGAGAGCACATACTGGTTTATTTCGATTCCATAACCCTTTAAGTCCTAATATTAAGAATATCTCATATATTTAAACGAAATTACACCACTCATGAACTGGCCGTTTTTGTTTATTAGTTATGCATTTAAATGTATATAGTATATGTTAATGAATGCAAAACATTTGATAATTTCATAAATAATTTTTAAAAAATAAATGAGATATGTTTATGATGTCTAATCTCGTTGATTTAACTCTTAGTAGACCAGGGCAAATATGTATTTAGAGTAAACAATATCACTTAGTGTGATGTTTGGTCCTCAGAGTTCAGCATGCTTTGATGTTTTTCTGATTCTGATTTCATCCACTATCAATTCATGCGTAGTCATGGAGCTGACTGATTTTTGCATGCTTACCATTGGGATATTTACAATATTTTTTAATGATTTTCTATTTAAAATAATAATTTTACATTTACAAATTTCCTACTATAAATTAACAAACAATTGTATTAGATCAATCTTAAAGATAAATTTATTCACTTACCGCCTGAGTGGTTACCGGCCCAAATTTTGGTCTAAAGAACAGAACCACTGTTACTTGCACCATGTCATAAAGGCGACTAAGGAGGTTTGGCTGAAATCACATGCATGTGTCCTAAGCGTGTAGAAGTCATGTGTTATGGGGCCTACCAACCAATGTGCAAACGTATACATGTTCTTGGCAAAGAACAAACATATACAAAAAGTGATTAAAATTGGTAGAAGACAAAGAAAAGATTCACTTACAGAAAGATGGCATGTTACTTATAAAAATCTGTTAATAATGAAGAAAACTTCAGCAGAATTTGTACATACAATTGCAATGTGAAAAAGAGATGTTTTTCAATTTAGTAGCTAATCAGTTAATGTGGTAGAAACAAAACCAGTACTTACATTTCTTTGCTGTGCTCCACCACACATTCTAACAGAAAAGAGTTTCAGTAAAAGTTATTGCAATATTTAAAATATTGATTCAAACTAAAACCAAGAAAATAATAAATAACTACAGTAAATGATATTAACTCAGTTATTTCCAGAGTTGTAAATGGTTAATTCAAGGGAAGCCAAAAAAGCATTAACAAAAATTCATAACTAATTGTTACTGAATAAACATATATATATCTTATTAGATACTAATTTGAAGAAAACTGGACAACCTATTAGAATAACTAGATTAAAAAGTAGTAGAAGTAAAATTAGTAGCAGTACAACTAGAAAGACTTGAATAAGGGGAAACAACTTGAATGGTGCAGTGTACGTGCGAATGGCATTTAACAGCAATAAGCTGTGGCACAGTGTGCGGCGAATGGCATGGAAAGAGTTAACCTCTTGTTTACCAACTACGTGAGGGTGACGTAGTAGGTGGGCGTCTGCTGTATCCCAACTACGAGACATTCACGTAGTAAACTCATCAGCAAAATATGTGTAGTAAGCGGGGAACCACCTCTACAATAGACTATCTATAGCATTGGGGACATCTTCCCTTATATAAAACATTGTCATTGGTCAATTTTTCGCCGTCAGAATGTTATTTATATCTTTGAAAGAGTGTTTCTCTTTGTCAAAATTGTTCAAGCAAAATGGCGTGTAGAAAATCTTTCAGAACGATTACACCAACAGAAAAAGCTTTGGCGTTGTTGTCATATGGTGCTGGCGACATATTTAACGATGAAGATAGCGGAGATGATGATATATTCTCATTTCCCCAATTAAGTGAATCTGTTCACTCAGATTCTGAAAATTCTGTACAGGTGAGAGACAATGATGACGAAAATAGTGATACTGACGAGAATGTGATTTACGTCCAAGCAAGTTCTAGAACTGACCCTGTCATAGTACTAGTACTGAGAAAATATCAAGTACTACTAGTACATAGAGCAGTACAAACACAAATTTTTATTATCAAAACATACACATACATATTTTATTTCAAAATACGATATTACAAACAATATTCAAAAATAACAGAGTTATTACATTTTCAAATAAGTTGGTAGAAATGCAGAAAATGTGAGGATGCTACTGTGCAGTTCAGCATCTATAACCTTAGGTAAACAAGGGGTTAAGCATGAAAAGTAAAGATGATGAAATGTTGTATAACTTATTGAAGAAAGAAAAAAGGAAAAAGTTATTGGCAACAAATTATGACTTATTTATTAACCCCCAAAAATAAATTTGGAAAACCATCATCAAATAGCTTGTCCTGAGCAGAATTTTGCCACCCTAACAGTCCTTCACAATGTATCTCTCTCAAAGGCGACATGTCTCACGTTTGCAGCCATCATGCTCAAATTAATAGTTGCATCCTGAATCCATCTTCTCAGTGGTCTTCCTCTTCTTCTCTTTGCTGGTATGTCTCCTTCCATGATGGTCTTATCCAACCCTTCATGTCTTTTTATTTGTCCAAAATACTTTAATTTTCTCATTCTTATTTGTAGCATCATCCAGTTTTCTTTGATTTTGAGTTTTTTCGGATAAATCTAATTGTTATCTTCTCTGTCCATGATATACGGAGGACTCTTCTGTTACAGTAAAATTTAAAAAAAAACTTGGGATAATATTGTCAGATTCTCCGAAAGAAGTTAATTCTTTTTTTTTCATGTTTGTTGACCATCACGCTCTGATTTAACAAAATAACAATATACGTTCTTACGTTGAAAGAGAGTGCCTCAGCTTAAATAAGCTATAATTCCCATACATAACAAAAACAACAATGAATGTAAGACCGTATTGTCGCCTGTGTGGTGCCGGGTCACTCAAGGAAAGCAAAGAATAGTACCAATGCGACCTACAAGGCATGTCGTAAGAGATGACTGAGGTAGTGGCCTAGGGTTGCCACCTAGTAAATAAAAAGTGTCGCAGAAATCAGATGTGGAGGCCTTCTTGTAGGCACATAACTGGCACAATGTACAATCACCCATAGGCTCAGATTACATAAATATCACACAGAGTATTTAACAAGTGGTCGATATGAAGCGTTGGAAGAAGAAGAAGACTGTATTGTGACATAAAAACTATATACTCAAGAAACAAATCAAATGATCAAGCTTCTGATGTAATAAAAGACTTGCATTGTATTACTGTAATCTAATGTAGTTACATGGTGTCATGCGGCTTAGACAAAGAATATTGGGAGCGGCTGGTCAAAGACAGGCAAGCATGGTGAGTGACAGTGAGGGGTGGCTCAAAACAGAAAAGAAAAACACCATCAAATATGGAGGCAAAAGATTCACAAAGTGCAGAGAGAACATCCTATGTATCAGCTCCAGTTTTACATGCAGCAACTGTGGCAAGGAGTGCCACTCCAGAATAGGCCATTACAGCCACAAGAAACATTGTGATTTAGCGCAGAACATACTACGTGACACAAATCATATTGTTTCCTGAGACAAAGAGACCAATGATGATGATGATGATGATGAAATGTTGTCATCTCAAATATAACATAAACACAATAAAATATTATGTCAATTGTTTACCAATCCTTTTTATCCAAATGTCATCATAATTCTGTTTAACTATCATAAATATAATTTATAATGACTTACTGATTTTTTCCAAACTGCAAGCTTTGACTGGAGGGAACTGGAAGAAGAAATGAGTATACACTTTCTTATAATTTTGATGTAAGAACCAGGAATTAGATGTAGATGATTTGGTGACGGTGGTGGAAATCAAGGATGCTGTACGGAGAGCAAAAAACAGTGCACCTGGTCCAGATGGCATACGATATGGTGACATTGACGGGTTGTCTGATGGGAGTGGGAAGAACTGGCTGGCATCTACAACAAAAGCATTACGACTGCAATAATCAACGAAGAATGGTTGCACAGCTACCTGGTACCTCTGCCGAAGCCTGGCAAAGACCACACAAAATTCAGGGCTATCGGGTAATCACCATGCAGAATACAATAGGCAAGTTGCTGGAGAAAATAATTGCCAGAAAAATATCCTGCCAACTAGAGAGGTTACGTCTCCTTCCACCCACCCTTGGAGTGCACCGTCCATATAGAGAGCATGGCGTAAGCAGCGGTGTTCGCCTACGATGTCTATGAGGGTTTTTCACTCGGGCATTGAGACATGTGCTGCTGCAATTGACCTTGAAGATGCCTATAATAGAGTGCCGTTGCATTTTTAATGGTGCAGCTGACTGAACTCAATATCAGCCCATTCCTCCTCAATTGGATCTTTGCGGCCCTCTTCCAGCGAAAGATAGTGTTTAAATGTGGCAGTTGGGCGTCATCAGCAACAACAATCCACCTGGCTTACCACAGGGTCACCATTATCTCCGGTGTTGTTCAATGCCTATACTGTGAGCATCACAAAGAGCAGATCACGGGTAGAGGAAGGACAATGTCATATGCAGATGATGTGTTGGTGTATCGTCAGGGCAAGGATAGAGAACAGCTTGTGGAGGAACTTCAGTCAGAACTCGACCGCATAGGTAGATGGTGCGTTGAAGCAGGAGCATTGGTCAACCCCACAAAAGCAGCGGTGACATGGTTCTCTTTAAACAACCACATCGTCAACACTCCAACACCATCTGTGGTTTGTGTTCAGAGGTAGTGGAGCGATCTCAGTCTATGAAATACCTGGGGTTGCGTTTTGATCGTAGTCTAGCTTTTACGGAACACATAGCTCATGTGATAATGAAGCGAGGGAAGGTTTGCTGGCGATGAGGGTAATGGCTGCGGCGGATTGTGAACAGCGCCATCTTTGTATTTTGTACCAGGGTCTGGTCCTTTCTGTGCTTGGGTGTGCGCTGGCGATCCTGGCTCTCAGTCATGGTCGGATGGAGCGACTGGAGAGAGTGCAGAACGAGGCGATGCGCATTGTACTTGGTTGCACTGGAGACACGTTGTGCGGGGCGATGCGCTGTCTCCTTGACTGTCCTGCTATGGAGTGTGGAATGCTGGTGGGCGTGCGGGCATGCCTTCGGTCGGTGCTGACACACGACATCCTCTGCGCTTGGAGATGGAGAGACAAAGGGGAAATGGGTTAAAGGGAGGAAGGTCTTGGATGGGTCGGGCCGAGGGCTGTGTTGAACGGGTGTGTACACTTGGGGACATTGGTCCCGGTGGGGAATGGATACCGGTGCCAAGAGCAGTCGCTACATCCTTTTCTGTATGCATCGAGCTTGATAAAGAATGCAGGCAACACAGCCCACTTGTTGTGGAGGCGGAGGTTCAGGCATTGATTTCTGAGAGCGCATCTGAGCATGATGTAATCATTTATACGGATGGTTCGGTGATTCGACATGTGCGGAGCTCGTGGGCTTTCACTGCTCAGGTCGGAGGTGATGTTGTGAGGGAGGACGGTGGTGGTTTTGCCGTGACTGCAGGCAGTCTCGCTATGGAAATCATGGCGGTTGCCAAGGCGATGATTTGGCTAGAGTCACAGACTTTTGTCCATGCATGTTTTCTCGGTGACTCAATGAGTGTGCTCAGGAGGATTGGGCGGGATGGGCTGGGAGACATTGGATGGAGTCGCTGGGGAGGTCTAGGCTGACAGAGATCAGTTTTGTTTTGTGCCAGGGCATGCGGGTGTGGGGAATGAAGCGTGCGGATAGGCTTGCAGGTATGGCTGCTGTCCAAAGCGGACGAGCAATGGACCAGGCTGATATTATAAATCCTTAAGGGAGAGAGGCGTGTACATGATTCACGTAATAGCGGTGCATCCACAACACTAACCAGACTGCAAGAACTCAAAGTTAAGTGTGGTGTAGCTCGACAAGAACGCTATGCTGGCAGACAAAGAGAATTGTAAACCAACAAAGAACCGGTGTCGTTAGTGCCACACGCTGATGGACATACTGAGGGAGAGATCGGAGCACTTATGGACTAATTTGTTCGACGTGCAGTGATGGTGATCCGACGACTAAACTAAACTAAAACTTATAATTTTGATATACAAAAGCAAAGGAATCCAAATTAAAAGAAGTAAGAATGGACAAAACTAAATTAAACAATATGTGACTGATATTGGTTGGTTAGCACCTTTCTGTATTTGCAGATCATTATGTATGTGGAGTGAGCCTCTCCATTGAACAATGTCTTGACAAAAATATACAAATATTGTGCTACCTATGCAACATGATTCCTGTCTCGGTTTGCTTTGCTGCTATCACAAAGGAAGATAGTACCAATACATTCAGAACCATGCAATCTAGTCATAACTGTTCAACTGTCAAAACTTCCATTCTTTAACTCTTTCCATGCTTTTTGCTGCACTCTGCGCCACAGTGGAAGTCCGTTTAACGCCATTGGCCGTACACTGTGCCATTCAAGTTGCTTCCCTTATAAGAAGTCTTTTTAGTTTTGCTTCTACTATTTTACTTCTACTGCTTTTTAACTTTGTTATTCCAACAGGTTGTCCAGTTTTCTTGCAGTTTGGAGTTACCTGGTTTACAAGTAGAACTGGATGCCTTAAGGGCAGAGTTAGGAGTGTGTTTAATCAGTGAGCCACGGGAACCATCAGTATGCATACTCTTCGATATCTGTTGCGGAGACTGAGCACCTATGGGTCTGCCCGGAGTGCAATGACGTCATTTTGGTAACCAATAACCAGTTTTATGAAAATTAGTATATAATAAGTTTTATAAATGTTTATTTATTGAGTAGTCATAATTTTTTTTATTTGCTTTTTTGCCTCCCTTGAATCAACTGTGTGAAATTGAGGAAATAACTGTGTACAGAAAGAGTTAAGGATTTCAAAATATTTGATTGAAATTATTTGTAACCTTTCAGTTGAAATATGGATTTAACAAAAAGGAATATAATGACAAGATAACAAGATGACGATACTACTATGGAATGGATGGTGCTTACTATCATAGATACATAGACAGTTGCACAACACTAATAGTAATACTGTCTGATATAGTCTATAGTTCTTCAATAGTAGTAAACCAGAAACTACAAAGGTTGTGGGACTGATATTGAAGAAACAGTAATAAAACAGATGCTTATCACAAGAGTGTTGAAAGATTGTGGCCCGATATGGGAAACAGTTGGTAGAAAGGTTGTAGAATGGCAGCAATGGAAAGCTTTTGTGGAAGTCTTATGTGTCAAATAGGATGATGAAAATATAGACAGACAGACCAGATAGACAGACAGATAGATAAATAGATAGATAGATAGACAGATAGATACTGACGAAATAGTTATAAAACAGATGCTTACCACCTGAAAAGGAGCTTGGTGACATTCCTGTTCTAGAGGCAGATCTGAAAAATAAAACCTCAGAAATAATTCACTAAGAACAAAGCAATGTATTTCATCAAGATTAATATAAGATAAGCAGTTGTTATAAATTACAAAACCAAAAAATAGCAATAACCTGGTATAGACTTTACAGGCTAATAAGTACATAATAAATATTATTCCCACTTGAAAAAAGCCTTGAACTCTTAGGGTTTACAGGCATGAGAATCATGCTTATTATATACTCTTAATTTTTATTGTACAAAACATTCCACATCTTTTTTAACTACAGTCAACTGCTACACTGTTTGGTAACATATCCACATGGAGTTAATACCAAATAAAATAACATTTCTACAAAGTTTCAATTTTCTCAAAATTACATCAGGGACCCCACACTAATGCTATGAAGTCTAAAATAAAGATCTAAAGGTGGAGGATTAATTTCATTGTACTAGGTGTGTAGAAGTCTATGCGTTTAGGGGCCTACCAAACAAAATGTGTAAGCGTATACACGTTCTTGGCAAAGATCAAACATATCACAAAGAGTGTTTAAAATTGGTTGTAAAGAATGAACGCAACGAAGAAGAAGATTGCACTAGGTTTCCACTTATAGCAGAAATGTCATGCCACCTGACGAGTAAGTTGCACAAAGAACATACCCCCACAGTTCCAGCAACAAATCTAGGGATCTCATCAGAAGAAATTGTACATGTGACTTGGTTGGGATTCAAACCCACAACCTTTAGAACAATAGGCAAATGGTCTTAACCACTTCACCATAGAGATCCCATTCCTCTCTTTCTCTCGTTCTTTTTGGCCATTTGATCATTCTTATTGTGATATATAAACAGCCTTTGCCTAGAAAGTATTTTTACGTCACATAGTTCAGCTCCATTTGGAGCTCTAGTACTTATCCTTCGGTGACGTGTCCGGTTTCAGCCATCCCATTTCAGATCCACTTTGATATGGAGTTTGCTCACTGATGCCAAGATCTTCATGTGTAAGAAAGAGATTGAAGCACACATGTATCTTCACAAAGTGACATGATGATGGTTCTGTCAATCACTCAAACCATGTTTGAATCTATTCACTAACTACTGCATTACACTTTCATTCAGTCTCTTTTTTTAGTTCAAAACTGCGCTCGTGTATTGCCGGGGCTCTTAAGGGCAGCAAAAACTAGTAACACTGCAACCTACAAGGCATGTCATAAATGGCGTCTCAGTTAGAGGCCTAGGAAGCTACCTAGTAACTAAAAATATTGCAGAAATCAGATGTGCTGGCCTACTTGTAGGCACATAACTGGCACAAGATACAATCAATCTTATTATAAAAATCACAAAGAGTGGCTAACAAGTGAGTCGATATGGAGCGTTTGAAGAAGTTCAAAACTGATAACATAAACTGTCAACAAGAAAATGATAACTTTTAACATAACAATATAACCATCAAGTTCAACCTTGGGTGACCATCCTGTCAGAGACAATAGAACACATTTGTAATTAATTATTGTAGAAATGGAACATACACATCATATAACTAATAATTGTTTATTACATATTAGACAATTGAGCTGATGTTCTAGTACAATTTGTATATCAAGACTAGTATGTTACTTATCATGTTATCTGTGGGCTTCACTTTACTTTAATCCCTAAACATAAACTGTATATAAGTACATATTATCAAAAGTTTCAGTTTGGAATATCTTCAGTGCACCACGGACATGTTCATATGTGCCCTGATCTCCTTCACAATATCTCCAACAGCGTCCAGCTACTAATCGTACCAGTTCGATGTTGCTTGATGAGCCTGTTCATATACCAGTTGTGCTGTTCTTTTCTGGCCACTCCAATTTTTAATCCAAACTCTTGCAATCTAGCAGTTGGCATCGATTGGTTTAAATGAAAATCCTCTTTGAGGCCAGACTTTATGAGAGTGTTCAGAATGTCAACTCTATCCATTGGTTTACCCCTTGACATGGTCCAGTGGAGCCCTGTCCAGTTTGGCACTGTCCAGTGGCGTCGCATTGTAATACTTGTAGCTATGTGATATAGTTCATAGTTCATAAGACGTTCCAACTTCACTGCAACTGGTCACCCCATAATTGTTCCGTTCCTGTGCCAATGAAAATCACACGAAATACTAACAACTGTGAAATGTTTCCTGTGCGAACTAGTTCTAGAATGAAACAGCCGTGTACCGCCACAATAAGAAACCTGCACAGCATAAATGCATATGGCCGTCGCTAATGTAGCAACACAAAACTGTTCATCAATATGTGATGCAGACGCGTACTGTATATTTTCCTAAAGCCACATTTGTTATTGAAGATGGTTTTACATGTGAGTCCCGAAATATAATCTACTCTATCACTTGCAAGCGCTGTGCTAAGGCATATATCAGCAAAACAGGCAAAATGCTCAGTGACCTTTTCGGACAACACTTACGCGATATACGCCAATGCTCTGTGGCCCCTGTAGCCACTCATTTCAAGGGAACTGACCATTTGGGAACTCCGGCGAACGTCCAGGTCACGGCCATCCGATCATGTTCCTCTGATGATCGTGGTCGCTTTGCTCTGGAGAATTGTTTTATTTCGTTATATGGTACCTTGTGACCTCATGGACTAAATGATCTACATTCCTATGCTTCTTAGTACTTTTTCTTCTCATGCTCCCTATTTTATATGTGTATATATTAAATCAATATGTAATATCAACATAAATAACACAGCACTGAAATAAGTTCATCAATTCAAGTACCTGGGAACACTCCTGACATCAGATGGCAGGTGTAAAACAGAGATTAGAAATAGAATAGCTCAAGCGAAAGCATCTTTTATGAAAATGAAAAACACACTAGGCGTGAATTCACTACCAATGACACTGCGGAAACGAATACTCCAGTGCTATATTGATCCAATACTTCTGTATGGCAGCGAATCATGGACAATGAATAAACAATCAATATGATCATTGGAAACCACAGAGATGTGGTTTTACAGAAGAATGCTGAATATTCCATGGACAGCGAAGAAAACAAATGAGGAAGTTTTAAATCAGACCTGCACACAAAGAAACCTTATCAAAAGAATAAGAATCCGACAATCAAGGTTCTTCGGGCATATAATGCGAAGAGAAGGTTTAGAACATTTGGCAACAACATGTAAAATTCAGGGAAGGAGAGATCGCGGAAGACAGAGGGCGAAGATGTTGGATGGCTTGACATCATGGTTCGACACAAGATCGACGTCAGAACTGATTACATACACCAAGCAGAGAGAGTTGTGGAGAGACATGATCGCCTCGCGGCAGGCATGGTACTTGATTGATTGATATGTTCAATGTATACAAGTCATATATTTACTTTATTTTATTTATTGTTTCTCTTCTTTTTCCACTTCTAGTTTTTCTGCATTTATTTGTTATTCGTTTTTAGTCACATATTTTCATTCATTTTTTTACCATTGTAATATCTTTGTCAAAGTCTATATGTAGTGTGCTGTGAAATTCTTCACTAATGTTGTATCGTTTGCTTGATAAAGGTCTTTTGGTCGAAACAATGCTGTGTATTGTCATTGTTTTGTATTGTAAACTACAATACTTTGTTATTACGTGTTTCGACAAGTAGATCTATATGCTACCTTAAAGCTTTGCAACTACCCTGTCATGCATACAAGCTAGGTACCCTAGTCTGACAGTCACTATAGAAACTGTACAGACTAGTTATACTTACTTTCTTGGACAATAGCAGTTTGAGATAGTCATTCTCTGCCTTCAGTTTCATAAACTCCCTATAGAAAGAGATGATTAGAAACACTTGTGAATTCTTTGTTGAAAAAACACATTAATAATCTGGCTCCAGTTATTGACTTTCGACCACATTGACCACTTTTCTTAATGTCTAAACAAATACAGAAGAGGAAGAAAACATATTAGAAATGATTTTATTTACATTTGCATGGTATGAGCCAGCTCTGACAGTTTACCAATGACGAATAAGATCTGGTATCATAACTTAACAACTTATTCCTCTCCGCTCCTCGTGGAGCATAGGGCCTCAACAGTTGTTCCCCTCTTCTCGGTCTCTGGATGTTTTATTTATGGTCTCCCAGGATAGTGAAGCACCCTTCAGTTCCTCAAGAAGACTTTGTCTCCAGGTCTGTTTAGGGCATCCTCTTTTTGTTTTCCTTGCGGGTTCCACTCAAGTGCTTATCTAGTGACACTCGGCTGTGTCTTCCATAGGGTATGCCCGAACCATCGCCACTTTCTCCTCTTTACCTGGGTCATCATGGGTTCCTGTCCGATTCTTAATCACAGGAACGACATACCAAATATGCAAAAAGATTGATTAATCAACATTAAACTGGAGAGTTGGGCCACTAGACGTTAAGTAGAGCTCCTTGGTTAAACTCATTTTGTTCGCTTTTTGTGGCAGTCCTTGATGACTCATGCCATATTTGTTAACTGTCACTAATCTCAAGATTACATCCTTGCCAATGACCAAGCTGTTATTATGGTAAGGGTGGTTCTGTAGAGACATTAGTATTAGCTTAAGAAGCAATAATAATAGCCGTCCATTGCAAGCGATGATGATAACAGCCTCAGACATGCGCTGGTGCACTTCTCTGGTGTGTGCGGAGGTGAGTGTAGACTCTAATCCTCAAACACAATCCCCCACCAAAGGTGTCGCATGCATGATCAAGGCTAGACATGTGGGTGGTGTGTGTTCAGTCTTTTTGTGCAGCTCGCTTTCTCTACGCTTAAATGGCATGACAATACTCAGCTATGCAAGCTCCTCTTGTGTTGTTACAGCGCCACATTTGGCGATCTTGGGAGAGGATTCCCAGCATGTGGTGTCTATATCAAAGCATTACAGAGACACTTTACGAGTGTCCTTAAAACCATATTGTCTGCCCATGTGGTGCCAGGGCCTGCAAAGGAAACACAGAATAATACCACTGCGACCTACAAGGTATGTCATAAGAGGCGACTGATGTAGAACCTAGGAAGCTACCTAGTAAATAAAAAGCATCGAGAAATCAGGTGTGCTGGCCTACTTGTAGGTGCATAACTGGCACAATGTACAATCGCTCTTATGCTCTGATCACATAGAAATCACACAGAGTGGTTAACAAGTAGTGGATATTGAGCTTTTGAAGAAGAAATCATACTTTCTATCCACCAACTTATCGTCTGCACTTCAGAAGTACAGTTATAGAGTACTAACCTCTCCATGGACTTGGCTTGCATAATAACATCTCTCACTTCATTTATCTGATATTCAAATGTTTTCAGCTGCAATTAAGTATAAAAAAAATATGTTTTAATATATGTTCAAAGTTAAAAGTCATAGAATAATTATTGTATAAGAAAACTACAAATGAAAATAATTCATATTAACATAATTTTAATAATCAATCAATCAAGTGCTATGCTGCCGGTATAATTGATTGTTTCTTTCCTTAGTGCAGCTAGTCTTTCTTTCTTTCTTTCTCGAATCCTGTATGCCTCACAGCGTCAGGTCAGGAAGAGATTTCTAAAACGGGCCCTAGTATGCGCTCGTAGATAGTCTCTTTCGTCGCCTCTGTAATCTCTGAGGTCCATCTTTGCGTGGCCGACCTTTTGCTTTGTACCCATTGTATCGGGACAGCATTGCTCTTTGAGGTGCACTGTCTGATGGTAATCTGCTTACGTGACCGAACCATTTAATTTGTTGTTTCTTGATGAAGCTAGTCAGTTCTGACGTTAATCTTATATCAAACCATGATGTCAGACCATCAAACATCTTCTCCATCTGTCTTCCACAATCTATCCTTCCCTGAATTTCTCCTGTTGTCACTGAATGTTCTAAACCTCCTCTTCCCATTACATGCGCGAAGAACCATGATTATATGATTCTTATTGATAAGGTTTCTTTGTGTGCAGGGCGTTGTTGTAAAACCTCATCATTTGTTTTCTTTGCTGTACATTGGGGTGTTTACAGTAATGAGAGAGCGGACAGGCTTGCACCAACAGCATCGATTGTTGGGGAGTTGAAGATGGATAAGGGGATATTCTTCGGTCTCTTGCGACTGTCTGTTGGATGAGGACACTAAAATCGATGTTGAATCGATCAAGCGATTTAAGCAGTTTGGAGTTACCCGTTGTTCAAGTCGAACTGGATGCCTGAGAGGCAGAGTGAGAGGTGTGTTTAATCAGCGAGCCACAGGAACCATCAGTATGCATACTCTTCGATATCTGTTGGGGAGACTGAGCACCTATGGGTCTGCCGAGTGCAATGCGTCAGTTTAGTAACCAATAACCAATGCTGTCCATGGAATTAAAAAAAATAGACACAATATTACAGTAAAGATATAATTGCAAATAATATTTGATAAATGATGATATCCTGATAGACTAACGAAACAATGAAACCAATAAAGATCATGAGAAGATTTTGTATGAGTTTCTGCTTCCTCTAACATAGTTTATATCAGTGATCAGCCTTTGTCTGACTTCATTAGTTCTCAGACCACTGTCCCGCCCTTGTGTTCCCGGGACTCACAGGAAAGAAAGAATAATAATACTGCAACCTACAAGGTATGTCGCAAGAGGAGACCGAGATAGGGGTCTAGGGAAGCTACCGTAGTCAATAAAAAAGCGTTGCAGGAATCAGAGTCGCTGGCCTACTTGTAGGTGCATAACTGGCACAACATACAATTGCTCATAAGCTCAGATCACATACAAATCGCACAGAGTGGTTGTTAACAAGTGGACGATATGGAGCGTCTGAAGAAGAAGATCTTCAAGTTTGGAATTTCCAAAATAGTGCCCTAATGCCTTTCACTTGGTGGTTACCATATAGTATATCCAATAATAGAAAAAATCCAAGAATACAGAAATTGAACAATATTTAGTAAATAATTTACACCGTTTATTGTCAATGACCTTATCGCTTGTTGCCATGATAAATCATTTTGTAAAGTTTGGAAACTGGCTTAAAAACATGATAGCTGGTAAAAAATACAAATAAATCGACGATAGATAACATGTGGTTCGTGAATAAACTTTCTGTCTGTAAATTAAAATCTTGGACAGAAACAGAGACTAAATATATAACTCGTCTGTAGCACAAGCGGTAGTGACCTCGATCACAATCCAAACGTACCTGGTTCAAACTCCTGCGCGAGCAAGTTTGGAAGCAAATTAGTTCCCTATGATTTTCTACGAGCGATAAAAATAGACCTCCCCATTCAGAAAGAAATGGCAAACTACTGAATGTATAAGTGGTGCCTAGAAAATTGACGACTCGTTTGCTGTTGTTGATGGCTAAGTCCTGTAAAGGATATGTCACGATTTTCATTCACTATGAAGCAAACCTTGAAGCTCACCACCATGAGTAAAGTAATGCTTTGATGCTCCTATCAACTTCTAGAAGCTTAGTCATATCTTTCAGGAATCATACCATCGTTATTGGTCTCTCTAAGCCACTGTGACATTGAATGTGACCAAAATGTTTCAGATTCCGAGACATAATATTGTTTTTGTATCAATGTTTCTCGATGTTCAGGACTTATTGTAGGTTGGATGAAGATACTCCTTCTTCTTCCTTGCGTTCGTTCTTTACGACCAATTTTAATCACTCTTTTTGAAATGTTTGATCTTTGCCAAGAACGTATATACATTGCACATTGGTTTGGTAGACACCTAAACGCATAGACTTCTACACATTTAGGACATGTGCATCCGATTTCAGCCAAGATGAAGATACTAAAATTGATGTTGAATCGATTTAGCAGTTTAAAGAGTTTGGAGTTAGTCATTGTACAAGTAGAACTGGATGCCTGTGCGGCAGAGAGAGGAGTGTGTTTAACCAGCAAGCCACAGGAACCATCAGTATGAGCACCATTCGACATCTGTTAGTGGAGACTGAGCACCTATGGGTCTGCCCGGAAGACAAATACGTCGATTCAGCAACCAATAATCGATAACCAATCTGCATTCTAGAAAAGGGTTGAACAATCCCCAGGCTCGTGACATATCACTATCCAAGATAACAAGATTGATAGGACCATCATCATTGCACTTCGGTGAGTAACCATGTGTGCTTCGATCTCTTTTTTACACAGGAAGATCTCAGCTGCAGTGCACAAACTCCATACCACCGGCGAGGTTCCCCAATTTATATCACTATCCAGGATTGTTGAATGTTCGAAGACGTTTTGTTGGATGTTTATTAACTATGTCATCTTCGTTGTCCGTAAAGATCTCAGCATATTACTGTGGTACTTTGTTTTAAAGGATTCAATTATCTTCTTAATGCTTGTGTAATGATCCATGACAAAACCTATACGTCACAGATAAAAGATTTTAACACATTTTATAAACATATCATCATCATCAAATAGCTTGTCCTGCGCAGAACTTTGCCACCCCAACAGTCCTCAAGAATTTTTCTCTCTCACAGGCCAGATGTCCTGCCTCCGCAGCCGTCATGTTCAAACAATCAGTTACATCCTGAATCCATCTTCTCCATGGTCTTCTACTTTTTCTTTTTACCGGTATGCCTCCTTTGATGATGGTCTCCAGTCATTCATGTCTTTTTATATGTCCTGGGATCAAGAGAGATATGTCCAAATTACCTCAGTTTTCTCTATAAACATATACTGACATTTTGTATTGTTATTTATTATGGAAATATTTAAAAAAAATTGTATCTACCTTTTCCTTAAACCGTCTCAGTAGTCTTCTTTGATGGCTCTTTTGAAACTCAATTGTCTGAAACATTGAGATTTGAAAGAAAAATGTTTCATGAGAAAGTGTATATATGTAGGTAAAACATAACGGTAATCCTACGATCTATAATGTTGTTGAGTTCTGAAATAGTAGTGATCTCGCACACCTCCACAGAATGGGTCTTGAGGACTTGGCTGTCAGCACCTGTGTAGCACCAAAGCAGATCCCAGAGCACATCCTGCGGAGTGTGAGAATGGAAATCTGACCAACAAAAACAACACTACAAAACAAACTATGGGGACCAGTGAAGACCTCAAGCATATCGCCCTGTTTATGACACATACCGGAGCAGTCGCATAGCAGAAGTTGATCGCAGAAGAAGAAGGTGTGATCTCATAGTAGTAATTCAGTATTAGCATTTAGAGAGAGGCATTTCTTGGACTCATTAACTCCCCAACATATAATGTATTTAATATTCAATTACATCTGGGATATTTTGTGTGGGCCTACATCGAGGTAAAGATTCCAGGTTACATTTATTGTAAAGTAATTGCTTTATTTCTGTACTTCATTTCCTTCTAAAAGAAAGGTGATTAACATCGCAGTTGATGTTCCATTTTCAAGTCTCCATTTTACATCTCTTTGCATTTCCGACAAAGAAGTAGACGTAGACAGTCTATCTATCATATATATACTCTCTCGTATCTTTATACATTACATAAGGCTTACAAGCAATTTCTCCATACCACTCTGTCCTTGGTAACTAGCTCAATCTCTTCCATGGAACTGAGTCTGATATTTCTTGTCTCTCTCAGCAAAGTTCATTTCTGGGTTCCCCTAGGGTATTCTTTCTTTCTTGAACCCTTTGCCTTTCACTTCAATGTCTGCTTTGATATTCTTTGATCCTTTCTACTCAAGGTATGCCCAACATATCTCCTTCTTCTCCTTCTTATAACAGTTATTACTAGTGGTTGACCAGACATTAGTTTATCATACTCTTACGATAATCTTCATGGCTAGCTAGTTACATTCAAATCTCAATAGGGTTTTTTCATTTTTTCAAATGAGTGCTACATTTTATGGCAAATTTCTTCAGTCTTAGGATCCCAAACTGGCTGCTGGAAGTCATCACTGTGAAAATGGCAGTCTTGGAGAGATCTATTTCACTGCTATGCAGATAAAATGGCCAATAACAGCAGCCAATAATCGGAAAACCATAATGACGGAGATGAGGTGCCTTAGAAGAGGTGCAGGAGTAACAATAAGAGACAAAATTAGAAATGAAGAAATCAGAAGAAGACTGGTTGTTAAAACGGTCATGCAATTCATAAAAAAACAAGAGATTAAATGGTGTGGACACCTGAAAAGAATGTCCTGGTATCGTCTACTAGAGAGCCACACTGAAAAAAAATATAAAGAGTACAGAGCAAGACCACGCAAAAGATAGAGTGATGGCATCAAGAACAGGCGTAAGAAAATTAATAGCAGCTTACAAAGTGCCTTAGAACAAGCACATACACAAGATCACTACATCCCCACCCCAATACTTCTATAAAGAAGTAAATGGCAGAGGAGAAGAAGAAGAAGATACAATGCATGATGATGTCGATCAGGAAAGCTGAACTGAACTGATAGATTGTTTCAACTCAAACACATGTTTATAGATACCTGATAGAACTGTTTGGTCATCTTCTGATGGAGATCAACTGGGTCAGCAAACAATGATTCAACCTCCTTTGGAATCTGAAATACACACAGACACACACATATATACACATATATACAGGGGGTCTCTGTGGCTAAATGGTTACGCCCTTTGCCTTGTTAGTCGAAGGTCGTGGGTTCGAATCCGGACCACACTGTTCTATTCACGAGTGCAGTTTTTTCAGAGACCCCTAGGATTGTTGCTGATGCTACAGAGTTCATGCTTTGTACAATACTCTTGGCAGGTGGTGTGCCATTTCTGCGGAGAGGGACCTAGCCCTATGGGGTAAAACCCTGTGCAATAAAGTCAATCCTTCAGCTTTAAACTATTTAAACATATATATAATGTTATTTTAAATGAAGAGCAATCTCCACATCAATGGTTGGCCTTAGTGAATCCTCAACATTTTATGTTTTTGCACAATTATGTATTCTGCCCAAGTTGTATATGCAAACCCTCTTTGTTTTTTTCATTTATAGTGTTGCATTTCTCTTGCCCTTCTTACCCTCAACTTTTCCTTCTAAGTATGTTTATGAACATTTAACAAGGCAGAGGAAAACATATCAGTGCTTCTGAAAATAAGTGTTACAGAAGAGTGCTCTGTATACCATTAACATAGAAGAGAACAAATAGATTTATCCAGAAGGAACTCAAAATAAAAGAAAACTTATTGATACTACAAATAAAAATGATAAAATTGAAGTATTTAGAACATATTTTTTTAAAACCAATGGGTTGGAGACCAAATGGAAGGAGGCATTCCAGCAAAGCGAAGAGGAAGCCCATGGATAAGATGGATTCAGGATGTGACTGATGATTTTAGCATGACAACTGCAGAGATCATCTGGCCTATGAGAGAGAGAGAAATTCCAAAAGACTGTTAGAGTGGCAAAGTTCTGCAAGATACAAGATATTGGATGCTATATATATCAGTGTGATACATACTGCAAACAATGTACATACAAAAACTGTGAATGATAACTATTATGATGTTTCAAATCAATTTGAATTAGAACTTAGTAACATTCTTCTTCTACACCTTCAAACACTCCATATCGACCACTTGTTAAACCACTATTTGTGATTTGCATGTGATCTGAGCCAAAGAGTGATTGCACATTGTGCCAGTTATGCGCTTACAAGTAGACCAACATATTTTATTTCTGAAATGCTTTTTATTTACTAGGGTAGCTTCTCTAGACCCCTACCTCAGTCGCATCTTACAACATGCCTTGTAGGTCGCAGTGTTACTATTTGTAGTTCCCCTAGTAAACACCAACAACACAGGCACTCTGTAACATTAATGATATTGAAGGAGTTAAAAAAAGGAAAAATATTAAGGATTAAACATGTTAAAACTTACTTTTCCTCCCAGCATTAAGGTGGTACACTGTGACCTGCAGACTTTACATCTTTCTTTAGTACCTGATACAATTAAAGATAACAAATTCAGTACTGTTACACACCGACATAAAATTTACAGGTAATGGTCAATACTTTTTCAGTAAAACACACAGGGTATTCATACTTGTTGTTCCTCAATGGTTAACTCAAGTTTCTCAAGTTCTTTTTGACAAAAACTTCCTACTCGTGTCCCATTTGATTTCAAATTTATATAATCTCAATGATTTGTTTCCTCAATTATCTCGTGCTGAAGATGTGACGTAAAACAACAATGCTAAGGCTGCATGAATCAGATTTCCACGTGAATAGATTTATGGAGAGATCTGGTACATCGGTCTCGGTGCTGATCGCACGAGAGAGAGAAAGAATTAATGCCGCAAATAATATAATAATAAGACAATAATGGCCGTCCATCGCAAGCGATGATGACAACAGCCTCAGACATGTGCTGCTGCACCTCTCTGGTGTATGCGAAGGTGACTGTAGAGTCTAATCCTAGAACACAATCCCATACCACAAGTGTGGCATACATGATCAAGGTTAGACATGTGGGTGTTGTGTGTTATGCTTTTTCGTGCAGCTCATTTTCTCTGTGCCTCAACAGCACCACGATTCTCAGCTTTGCAAGTTCCACTTGTGTCGTTACAGCACCACATTTGGCGATCTTGTGTCAGGGATTCACAGCACATGGTGTCTAAATCGAAGCAATTCAAAGACACTTTAAATAACATACTTACAAGATGTCACACATTTCTCACAGTAGATGTGACTACAGTTAGTAATGTAAAACCTCAGCTCAACAGAATCAGGTTGACAGTAGCAACCATTGCAATGTAGCCAATGAGACATTGTCTCTTCACTAAAGAATCTCCTTGCAGAGCTGCTTGGAATCAGTGTGTCAATTATAACCTGCAAATACAAAGGTGTACAGATTACATAACATCATTGTATTCATTCAGAGGTCTCTGTGGCGTGGAGGTAAGGAGCTCATCTCTCACTCCATGGGTACTCGGCTCTCTCCATGATGGAGTCATCTAGATATTTTCCCAGAGATCCCTGAACTCAGTGTGGGTGAGATTGATTTCCTAGTCCTATTGGAGACGGACGATAAAACGTAGGTCCCGTGTTCAAGTTAAGCACGCAAAATAACCCTTGGCAGTTCTCTCTTTCTCATGATCACCGCCCTGACCAATGTACCAGACCTCACCATAAATTCTATTCCTGTGGAAATCTGATTCATGCAGCCTTAGCATTGGTGTGTTTTACATCACATCTTCAACACCATTTGGAGCTCTGGTGTTTATCCTTCGCCGATGTGTCTGGTTTCAGTCAGCGTTTACTCGGTTCCTCTCCATTCTGTAGCCATCTAGTATTTTTACTGTGTGGGGTTGCTAGCCCCACTTCCAACCTCCTTATCGCCTCTTATGACATGCATGGCAGATAACAGTGGTTCTATTCTTTACACCCCAATTTGGAGCTAACCACTCGGGCGGTTGGCAGTTCAAAAATTGAGAAGAGCTGGTTGGAAAGCCGCTGCCAGGCCAAATTTCATTAGAAAAATTAAAAATAAAATTCCTTCAAAATATTTTCATCATCTTCAAAATTACATCAGTAACCCTCGCCTGTGCTATGAAGTTTGTACAATGCCACTGAGATCTTCCTGTGTAAGACAGAGATTGGAACACACATGGCTACTCACCAAAGTGCAATGATGATATTTTTTCAATCAATCAATCATTTCATAAGGATATTCAGTGCTAATTGCCAACATA
Source organism: Arion vulgaris (assembly GCA_020796225.1). Classification (NCBI taxonomy): domain Eukaryota; kingdom Metazoa; phylum Mollusca; class Gastropoda; order Stylommatophora; family Arionidae; genus Arion; species Arion vulgaris. The sequence continues at coordinate 9,877,877 of CM036755.1, read as the reverse complement.
TGAAGAAGACAGCTAAATTCTTTACAGTTTGGAATTGGTTATTGTCATTTTACTAGAACCAGTACAAGTAGTGACACATGTAGCATAATCTAGGCTTGCCTGATAAGATAAATCATTCCATACTGATTGATAGGACCATCATCATTGCACTTCGGTGAGTAACCATGTGTGCTCTGATCTCTTTCTTACCAGGAAAATCTCAGCAGCAGTGCTGAATTTCATAGCACCAGCGAGGGTGCCAGATGTAATTAAGAAGACAGTGAAAATATTTTGTAGTAATTTAATTTTTTTTAAATGAATTTGTCCTGAACAGCAACTTTCCAGCCTGCTCTTCTCAATTTTGAACTGCCAAAGGTTCTTTTACATGCTCAACTTGAACATGGGACCCACATTTTATCGCCCATCTCCGATAGGACTAGGAAATTTATTTCATCTAAACTGCGATCAAGTATCTCTGGAAAAATATCCAGATGGCTCCCAAGGAGCAAACTGAGTACCTTTGAAACAAGAGGCGAGAACCTAACCTCTACACCACAGAGATATTTCAAACTATGCGATAATCGCCATACATAGTTTTGTGATTTGAGTCATTGAGTGTAAGTAAGCTGTGGTGCTAATTTACATCTATACCAAAAGACAAATACAATAGTATAGCTAGCTACTATATGTACTCTGATACATTTTCAAAAGTTTTAAAAAAATAGAAATGCATTATTATTGAACTTAGGTCACATCACTCCAAGAAGACCCAGAGGTGCTCAGTCTTTCTAGCAGATATGAAAGGGTGCACATGATGATGGTTCACTTATGTGACTTGCCACTCAGTGGTTAAACACATTCCTAATTCTGCTCCTCAGTCGTCCAGTATTGCTTCTAAAACATGTTATTTCAAACTCCTGAAAAACTATATAAATTCAATATAAATTGTCAAGTCATTATTCAACAAGTGGTACCAGGTACCTACGACGGACGCTCCTTCTATCCATCTTCAGTTCCCTAACGTTCGGTTCTGTTGATACAAGATTAAAATGTCTGCCCACTCATTAATGCGAACAATCAAGTTCCAGGATAGTAAATTTCTCCCCTCCCTCCCTGTAGTTTGGTGTTTAGAAAAACATCATCCACCCAGACGTTTTGGATATTCCGAAGAAAGGACTGTGATTGTGAATTTGACATAGTGGCCTCTGTAAACAGCCTCTGAGAGTCATGTCACTGGTGGCTTTAATAACGGAATAGTGTAACGGTCGTAACAACAACACAAAGTAATAATACAGTTTAAAATTTTAGGATTTTCTTGCAACACATTCATACGCTTGAAAGTTTCAAATAACTTTTTGAACAGAAAAATATTAATACCATTGCAAATGATAGAACACATAGGGCCTGAATTCACACAAGTCAACTTAGTCATTTAAACTTTTGAATCATGATCTAATGTCTGTCAACGTCGTCTGCTGGTTCAAAGATTGTGTTTTACTCGTATTTTTCTACATTCTGTTTATAGTTTATAATGAAGGTATCGATAATACTCAATATCTTTCAGTTATTGCTATTTCTTCTCCCAGCATATATAAAAAGGTATGTATGCTTGTGATTTAAGTGACTTACAGATTAGAATCCTTATTTTATCTTTCTGATACCAAGTAGACGAATAAATATTAAAGATTTTCAACAAAGAACCGTTATTCGTTGATTAGTTAGAAGTAGAAGTTACACTTCACATGTGTTCGATTACCCTAGCAATGATTTATATTGCAAAAATATATAATTATTATTTAAAGGGTAAAACGATTGTAACAAATCTAAAGCATGGGAAATGAATTGTTAACTATCAAAACTGATAAATAATTCATTCAAGATTTATTTTTTTTAAATATTATTTTAACTGTACATCTTTTTAAACTACTTGACCCAGTAGTCATGACAACAACTAGAGAAACAAGATGGAGAGATCAGAAACAGCAAGCGTTGCTAGCGGCCATGGAGTAGACAATCCTTTGGATTTTAGCTATGGAAAACTTTATAACTTGGTTCAAGAAACACAGTATGTAGTTTACAACGAAAAGCTTCTTATATATTAATAGTTGAATGTAACAAATATCTTGAAACTGTACTGAGTACTCTTCAGGTTGATTATGAATTTATGATTTGGCGAAAAATTGTATTTCTAGTGTAACAGTACTAACACTATTACCTAGGTAGGGCGGGTACTATTTGTATTAGATCGCTGGTAGTACTGGATAGTTGTATGAGTTTTAAAAGGAATAATATAACTGTCAATAAAAGCAACACAGTATTTCAAAGTAGTATCGAGTATCTGTACTTACTAGATCAAGGTTACCTCTGACTGTAGTAAGACCTACAAAAGCTGACCTCAAAATTAATTTAAATATAGTAGATATTGATAACACTGTGAAACATGATGGTCTGTGCAGCATGGAAAGATCTTATTAGGGTTTTCTAACTAGCAAACATGGTAGATAGTTGAGGTGCAGAATTGAGCATCTATATAATGGCAGCTGTTGGCATTGAGCAAGACCTTCTTGTGCTCCTGTAACAAGGTCTCGTTCTATCATGTATAGAATATGCATGTGCTCTCCTCACAATAAGTCCTACGCAGATAGTGAGACTATAAATATTTTAGAATGAGGCCATGTGCATCATCCTGGGATGCACTAAAGATATATCAGGAGTGACAATGAGATTTCTTTTTGACCTCCCCACTATTGCTAACAGAATTGAAACTCGGAGAGTTTGATCAAATTTAAAAATCAACACAAACTAGGGATCTACATGAAAATCTCATTAAGCAGAAAGGGTGTAGGACTCAAGAGGTAGATAATGGCTAGGCGGAAGATACTCTTTGGAAAGTATGTGAAAGAAGAACAACATACCAAATGTTCAAAAAAGATTCATTAATCACCACTGAACATACATGTATTGTTGTTGGAAGCGCTGGATTTGTTGAGGTGGGGATTGAGCACCTATAAACAAGTCTGGAGTACTAGGACGATAGTCCTCATATTATCATCAAATAGCGTGTCCTGAGCAGAACTTTTCCACCCCAACAGTCCTCCGAATTTCTCTCTCTCATAGGCCAGATGTCCTGCCTCTGCAGCCGTCATGTTCAAACCATCAGTTACATCCTGAATCCATCTTCTCCGTGGTCTTCCTCTACTTCTCTTTGCTGGTATGCCTCCTTCCATGATGGTCTTCTCCAGCCCTTCATGTTTTTTAAACTCTTTCCACGCTTTAAGCCGCACACTGCGCCACGGCGGAAGTCCGTTGCACGCTTTAAGCAGCACACTGCGCCATAGAGTTGTTTCCCCTTATAAGAAGTCTTTATAGTTTTAATTACTACTATTTTACTTCTACTACTTTTTAACCTTGTTATTCTATTGGGTTGTCCAGTTTCCTTCAATTTAGTATATAATAATATATATATGTTTATTTATTGACAAGTAGTTGGGATCGTAATTTAAAATTTTTTTTTACTTCCCTTGAATTAATTGCTTAAAAATTGAGGAAAAAAATGGGCGTGGAAAGAGTTAATATGTCCAAAATATCTCAATTTTCTCTTTCTTATTTGTAGCATTAACCAGTTTTCTTTGATTTTGAGTTATTTCTGGATAGATCTATTTGTTCTCTTCTCTGTCCAAGATATACAAAGGACTCTTCTGTAACACTTATATTCAAAAGCACATATATGTTTTTCCACTGCTTTATTAAATGTCCATGCTTCACACCCATACGTTGCCACTGGGAATATGCATGCTCTTAGTATTCTGATTTTTGTTTTCTTATCAGTTCCGTTCCATACTGTTTTGAATTGTTTAATTTTTGGTAAAGCTATGTTTGTTCTTCTTTTAATTTCCTTCATCCCATTTCCATCTGTTGTTAGTAGTGAACCAAGATATTCAAAACTGTTCACATTTTCTACTTTCTCTCCATTGATAAATCTATCATTTGTCATGTTCGTTTTATCTGTTGTCATTATTTTTGTCTTTGCCACATTGAGGTATAGATTTTGTTTTTCGCTTTTATCTTTCAGTCCTCATATAACTGATAATAATATCTCTCTTCTTTTCTCTCTTTCTTCTCTTTCTCTTTTAGTTTATCCAGAAATTGATTATCAAACCAATTCTTTTTCTCTTTATGTTCTTAACCCTTTTGCTCTGTATTATTTTGATCTCTGGACGCATTTATTTTTCAATTCAAATTTAACATTCAATATCAATTAGTTTAAACCTTTATAACTCTAGTACTGTTTCTCTAAAGTATGACATATTATATATTAAATTGTGGCTGATTGGATGTGGAATACATTAATATAATAATATTTTACATCAGGTGATATACGTTTGAGAAAATTAGATTATTGTAGCATCATTATTTTGAAAAAATCCTAAAAATATATTTTTACTCTCGGTTTTGAATTACATCGTAATATTCATAGATGTTTCCAAAAGTAGCAGTTAAATGAAGATAATCCATGTGCGAACATATTCTATAAGTTTCATCTAACTAGGTGCAGTAGTTTTATAATATTCACTTTTTAGTGCGGACACATCAATAAATGGAATATGGAACGCCCATTCTTTAGATGCAATTATTACATTAGACTTACAACTATCGATACTGCCTTTCATAAACAATTAAATGTCGTTATTACTATCAATTAAATCTTCTTTATTACTATCACAAGTTATAATTTGATCTAACAGTACTCAAGATTGCACTGTAAACATCGTCGGAAACATTAATGTTTAAAAAAAAAGTCTTGACTTGAACACAATAATACATTGCTTTCCTGCTATCAAATCTTTGTTAAATGGAGATAATAATGTACCTACATATATGTACATTATTTTTCTGAAGATTTTTAACTTCAGTAAAGGGGTTGTGAAGATACATTTGTTTCCATGAACAGACATCCAAAAGCCGATATATCGGTTTTGCAGTCCCGTTGGGTTAAGCATGACAAAGGCTTGTTTTCGTTTGCTTTTTCTTGTTGCCACATTCTTTTTCTGACCTTCCTTTACTACAATTTTTCTTCAAAGGTATGCCATGTTATTTATACCTTCTTATGCTTTATTGTTTAAAATAACTGAGTTTGGAACTCTCTCTCCTCTCTCTCTCTCTTTGCCTTTTTACCCTGGATTGGGGCATAGGCCCTCAACCAACTCATGCCACGTCTTCCTATCTCTTGCTATCTCCTGCAGCTCCCTCCAGCTCTTCTTTATATTGTTGATCTCCGCCTCCAAATCTTGTCTCCATGTATTTCTCTGCCTCCCCTTCTTTCGCTGTCCCTGAGGGTTCCAGGCAAGGACCCTTCTTGTTATATTCCCTTCCGGTTTTCACAAAGTGTGTCCTATCCAGCGCCAGCGTCTTTTTTAACCTGTTCATTCACTGGAATCTTGTTCTCTCCATAAGTTCCTCATTTGTGACCCTATCATACCATCTTTTTCCCCTCTATTCTGCGCAGACGCCAGTTGATGAATGTTTGCAATTTATGCGCTATTGTTTTAGTTGTTCTCCATGTTTCTGACGAGTTTGGAACTGAACATACAATAAAATTTCTTCCAATGTTGGGATTGAGAATGTAAGTTCCACCATCAATTTGGCTCTCAGTTATTAGGTCAATTATTGTATCAGATTTTTGGTTTATGCCTCAAAAGATAAATATTGTTGCATTCTGAGGTCGATCTACTTTCTTGGAAATGCAAGTATTCACACTTATGGCAGAGTAAATAGTCTTGCATCACAAGCACCTACGGGTGTGGTGTTGAAAATCAATAAAATTGAAACAAATGTTATTTGATGACCTAGCATGTGATGATGCATGTAAACTACAATTGAAGTAATTTTCATAAAATTTCTGATGAATAAGACTCCACAGCTCAGTGAATGAATAATGATTTGCTTCAGCTACCAGCACAGATGAATCATCAGAATGAAAAGCATTTCTCTCTCTCGATCACCGCTTAGACTGATGTGCCAGATCTCCCCATAAATTCTCTTATTCATGTGGAAATCTGATTCATGCAGACTTAGCATGGGTGTGTTTCGTCACATCTTTAGTGCCATTTGGAGCTCTGGTGCTTATCCTTGCGATGTTCCGGTTTTAGCCAGTGTTTATTTTGTTCGCTCTCCGTCAGCCTTGGGCTGTCCCCAGCCGACCTGCAAGACAGCAGGCTGCTATTTTCTTTTAGGGTAGCTACCCTTAGACAACCTTTCCTCCCAGATTATTGAGCGTTATCTGCCCAGGTTACCAGTCTTTTTTTGGACTACTTGGTTTGCCAGCTGTCCAGTTTTGGGAGCGGTTTGCTCCGCTAGCCTTTGATTGTCCGCAATCGAACTACACGGCAGTAGTTAAAAAAAAAGCATTTCAAATTCTGGGATGAGTGAGATCAGTTTAGTTGGTTCGAGAGGGCCTTAGACGCAATAATGTAAGGATATCCAGTGGCACCAGGGTCGGTAACCTGGCACTCATCAAGATCCTATACCACCTCCAAGTGGTGGCCCTGGTAACAGACTAGTGTCTGGCTAAGTGGGCAGGGATCGAAGGAGAGCTACTTGGAATTGGTAGAAGGGTAGGTGCATACATGTCTGATATGAGATCTGATCACAATATAGACGGTGAGAATCTCAGCCCATGCGCCTACACGTCTCTTCTGTCCGATAATGAGTCAACGATGATTCATCATACAAATCAGACGCCTGTGTGGTTACCTGGGATCAAATTCAGGGTAAATAATAGAACCACTAATACCTACCACATGCCATATAAGGCAAAAGTGGAGGTTTGGCATGGGATTAGCTACCCCATCCAGTAAAAAACACTCAGCTATAAAACCGCAACCAAGTGGACGAGAGCTTGCAAGGCCTTGGTTGGGGACCTATGCCTCCTTTGGGGTGAAGGATAGAAGAAGTATTAAGAGAGAGGGAAGATGTCTCAAGAATTCTCTGAATTCGTAGAGATCAAAGAATACCTAAAACTGAGATCACCCACGCACAGGCATCAGCAATATCAAAAGGAAATAAAAGAGTAGAAGTTAATCGTTGGGGCATGCATTAACAATGCAGAAGATCAGATACTAACATTTGGCTCTGAAATGGAATCCGAGCAACAAGAAGCGTAGGGAAAGATCTAGAGAGACATGGAAAAGACCTGGAGAAAGAGAAGAGGCAGGAAAGAACTAAACTGGCTTGCTCAAGACAGACCACCACATTTGGCTAACTGTACATTTTTTCCAAAGATCTCTAGTATTGTTGCTGGAGCTACAGAGTTTGTGCTTTGGGCAACACTCTCGGCAGGTAGTGTGCTATTTCTGTGCAGAGGGACCGAGACATATTGAGAACCCAGTGCAATAAACGAAATCCTTCTTCAAACTTCTTTCTTTAATTGTTAACCAATGTACTCAGCTTATATTATGGAAGAGTCATCATCGAGGTGCGTGTCCTTTATAGGACGTTACTCTCTTTGCAACACATCTGAAATTCACTCTGTCTCTAGCCAGTTCACCCACTTTGCCGATGGTCATATTCATGGTTTCTTTAATATCTTGTAGCAATCTTCTTCTTGGTCTGCCTCTGCATCCTGTGATCATGCCTTCCAATATTGTTCTCTCCAGACCATTGTGACGCTTGATGTGGCCAAAGTATCTAATTTGTCTGTATAGTATATTGTTTATCAGCTAAATGTCTTTAACATTCAGTTCTTTCAGGACATCAGTGTTCTTCCTTTTTTCTGTCAAGGATATTTGTAGGATCTTTCTGTAGTATTTCGTTTCGTTATGGAAAAGTAGCAATATGAAATGATATATTGCTTTTGTTTTTATTCTCTCTGAATAGACAAGCAAATGAAGTCCTTGCAGCAGAAACAGAAATGTTTGCAAGGTTTTTACTCAGTGGAGGCACGAGAGACTAAACATGATTCAAAGCAAGCTTTTTCAGGTTCTGGGTTAACCTTCAAGGAGATGCAAACTCGTAGACGATCAAAGTCACAGGCTTCAACCATAGATAGATCACAAAAACTCACTACAGAAGTCAAGTGTGAAATAGCTCAGAAAGAAATTGAAGAGACAAAAGAATCTGCCAAACGACTGGAAGAAGAGACAGATAAAATCATGGATAATTACAAGGTAAGTAGAATCTTATTTAGCCCTTTTGTCCCATACACACAATCAGATGCAGGATGGTCTACAAGGTGTGTCCTGAGCCTAGTCCTGCAGTCAGCAGGGTTGGGATCGGCTAGTCTCTCTTAGGAGGGGCGAAAGTGAAAATTAGTAGCCTGCTGATGACCTGATGACCCTCCTAGGCTTCCCTAGGGGCGAAGGGTGAAGAGAGAGACTATATAACTTGCAGCTCCATATTTTATTTAGACTTTTAAAAGCCGATGTTGCTTTGCCAATTCGAATCATAATTTCCTTTTTTAGCATTTCCTGTGCAATCAAAATTGCTACCTAAATAAGTGAACTGCTCTGTTATTTTTATCATTTTAGATTCCAGGCTAATATCTGCATTATTTGCCATAGGTGTCTTCATTATATTTGTCTTTTCTTAGTTCATGTTTACAATATCTATTTTAATTTATATATTTGTCTGTGCAGGCAATAATGGAAGAAGCAGATGTACGTCTAACAGAACTGAAGAAAGAAGCATACGAATTTGATAGAGATGTAATGAAGGGAGCCTATAATCATCGATCCAAAAAAATAATTGCTGAGAAATGTTTGCGATTTTTTGAGGATAAAATCAAAGGCAGAGTAAGTATAATAATCGCTCCAAAAAAATAGTTACAGAGAAATGTTTGCGATTTGTTTAGGATAAAATTAAAGGCAGGGTAAGTGTTTTTTTTAACTCTTTCCATACGCAGTTATTTCCTCAGTTTTAGACAGTTAATTCAAGGGAAACAACAACAACAAAAATACTCATCAATAAATAAACATATATATATTATTATATACTAATTTGAAGACAACTTGACAATCTATTAGAATAACTAGGTTAAATGTAGTAGAAGTAAAATAGTAGAAGTAAAACTACAAATACTTTTTGTAAGGAAACAACTCGATTGGTGCAGTGTACAGTGATTGGTGTTAAACGGAATTCCCCTATGGCGCAGTGTGCGGCGATTGGTGTTCAACGGAATTCCCTCGTGGCACACTGTGTAATGAACGGCGTGGAAAGAGTTAACTTCTACATTATGATAAGCCATCTGACAAACAGTTCTGATAGTATATGTTTTCCAACAAGCTGCTTCATGAGCCAAAACATTAAGTAGAAAGAAAATATTTGCAGAACATATTTGCTGCTATTTGTATATAGTTCTTTGTAGAATAGAGCAAGTGAGAGAATTTATAAGATAGAGTTTTTCTTCTTCTTCGATAGCTCCATATCGACAACTAGTTAACCACTCTTTGTGATTTGTATATGATCTGAGCCTATGAGCGATTGTACGTTGTGCCAGTTATGCACCTACATATAGGCCAGCACATCCGATTTCTGCGATGCTTTTTATTTACTAGGTAGCTTCCCTAGGCCCCTACATCAGTCGCCTCTTACGACATGCCTTGTAGGTTGCAGTTGTACTATTCTTTGCTTCCCTTCCGAGCCCGGGCACCTCACAAGTAAGATAGAGCGTATAACTCTGCACGTTCTGATCTATGAAATAGTGTTTAGTGATTAACCCGACAATTTATGGAAACCTACAAATCTGAGGTGGTCAGAGTGGATCAAATCAGATCTGGAGAAAACAGATGAAGCTGCGGTGATACTTAATAAATTGGTGTTTTAGGACAAAGACACATATGCAATGTATCACAATAGCAAGGAAAATGAGTAATCAAATTATAAAACTAACAAAAATCCAACCTTTCGACTATACATTTTTTTCAAGGAAATATAATTTAACCCTTAGAATCTGAGATCCAGATATGTAGCTCTGGAATGTAAACATTTCACGTCCAGACATCCTGGAAAATATAAGTCTGTTACGACTCCATAGTTATGTATCAAGGCGTAACACGTTGTTGTAGTTATGTATCCACACCGAAGATACATTGTGTACAAATGGAACATCAAACACAACACACATGTTATTGTTTGATTAAGCCAGATAGTGGACATGTTTCTGACAATTTGTTCTGATAATTTGTTCTGATAATTTGTTCTGATAATTTGTTCTGATAATAATTTGTTCTGATAATTTTTTTCTGATAATTTGTTCTGATAATTTGTTCTGATAATTTGTTCTGATAATAATTTGTTCTGATAATTTTTTTCTGATAATTTGTTCTGATAATTTGTTCTGATAATTTGTTCTGATAATAATTTGTTCTGATAATTTTTTTCTGATAATTTGTTCTGATAATTTGTTCTGATAATAATTTGTTCTGATAATTTTTTTCTGATAATTTGTTCTGATAATTTGTTCTGATAATTTGTTCTGATAATAATTTGTTCTGATAATTTTTTTCTGATAATTTGTTCTGATAATTTGTTCTGATAATTTGTTCTGATAATTTGTTCTGATAATAATTTGTTCTGAAAATTTTTTTTCTGATAATTTGTTCTGATAATTTGTTCTGATAATTTGTTCTGATAATTTGTTCTGATAATAATTTGTTCTGATAATTTTTTTCTGATAATTTGTTCTGATAATTTGTTCTGATAATTTGTTCTGATAATTTGTTCTGATAATAATTTGTTCTGATAATTTTTTTCTGATAATTTGTTCTGATAATTCTAAGTGGTTTTAAAAGTTTTTTAGTGATTAAAAGACATGTTAAAAATTCAGGAAATTGCTACTCATAAAGGATAAAAACTTGGAATTTTCCCCGACCGCGACGGCTCTCAGGTCGACCCAGCCTCAACTGGGTACCAGACAGGCTCTGGGAAAGTAAAGGCGGCCGGCGTGATGCTGACCACATCACCCACCGTGTGTCGACGGTCAATGAAAATACAGGCCTAACACTGTATTGACCTATATACCACGAGGTATGAAAGGGTTCCTTTACTTACTTACATAAAGGATAAAAACAGAACAAGGCTGTTTAACTTGTTTTAATTTATCATGAAGATTAATTAGACTTTACTTTGACTTGACTTATTCCTCTCTGATCCTCATGGAGCATAGGACATCAACAGTTGTTTGCAACTTATCCCTGTCTCTGGCTGTTTTCTTTATGGCCTCACAGAACAGTCGAGCACCCTTCAGTTCCTCAAGAAGACTTTGTTCTTCAGGTCTGTTCAGGGCATCCCTTTTACCTTTTATTTGCTGGTTCAACTCAAGTGCTTGTCTAGTGACACTTGACTGTGTCTTCCATAGGGTATGCCCAACCCACCATCATTTTCTCCTTTTAACCTTGGTCATCATGAGTACTTGTCCTGTTCTTATCTACAGGTCAGCTATACATGTTCAATCTGCAGAACTAGTTACAGTACCTACAATTTTCTCATTCTTATTTGTAGCATCAGCTAATTTTCTTTAATTTTGAATTCTTTCTTCATAGATATATTTGTTTTCTTCTTTGTTAATGGTATACAAAGGGCTCTTCTGTAACACTAAAGCACATTTATGCTTTTCTAGTGCCTTGTTAAATGTCCATGCTTCACACCCATACATCGCCACTGGGAATATGCATGCTATAAGTGTTCTGATCCTTGTTTTTCTATCAGTTCCATTCCATATTGTTTTTAGTTAATTTTTTCGCCTGAGTGGTTACCGGGCCCAAATTTGGGGTGTACAGAATAGAACCACTGTTACCTGCCATGCATGTTGTAAGAGGCGACTAAGGAGGTTTGGCTGAAATCGGATGCATGTGTCCTAAACGTGTAGAAGTCTATGCGTTTAGGGGTCTACAAACCAATGTGCAACGTATACACGTTCTTGGCAAAGATCAAACATATCGCAAAGAGTGATAACAATTGGTCGTAAAGAACGAACGCAAAGAAGAAGAAGTAGTTAATTTTTGAAGGCTATGTTTGTTCTTCTTTAATTTTTTTCACTTTCATCCCATATCTATCTTTTGTTGAGACATGAAATTTAAAAAAAACATAAAATCGAGGCATATTCGTTACATGACCTCACCATCAACCACAGTAAACGAGTTGTTGTTACCATTCGGAAACACCCATGGGAACAAATTTGCTTCCAAACTACCCGCCACAGAGTTTGAACCAAGTACTCTTGAGTTGTGATCGAGCTCACTACCGCTAGCTAAGCCACAAATGCCTAATTGTTGAGACATACTTACCACCTCTGAAGTTGGAGAAGACACGTCTGCGTTCCAGAGGACACTGATAATAAGGAAATATAATAAGGCCTTCACACAAAAGTCAGCCAGAAGTGCTATACCAATCACGCTGACTGCGCTTGAATTTATAGCAAGCAACGCAGAAGAAGAAGATTTTTTTTCCGATCCACAAGCACTTGAGCTGAAAGCACTTTGGCTCGGTGTCATGGACATCGAATCCTTTGGTTCGTGCCACGAACACCGTAAATCTGGGGAACCTGTAGCTTTTCTGCCAGTCCGCGGAGTTGAACCAGTACATACAGAGGACTTGTCACCCATAGTCCAACGTGCTACAAACACGCTGGGCACATGAAGAAGATATACACACAAATATACATACTTTCTAAAAAAGTAATTAGCTAACAGACACACTTACTTCTAAGTGACTAACTAATCAACTATTACTTTTTACAGGATTCACATATGGAAAAGCTCAGATTGAAGAGCAGTACTTTAAAAGTCCAAATGAAAAAACTCAAGCTTCAAATAAAACAGGTTTGTTATGTGTTTTAAAGGGTTTTAAAGCGAAAGATTGACCTCATTGCACCAGGTTTTACCCCATATGGCTCGGTCCCTCTCTGCAGAAATGGCATACCACCTGCCGAGAGTATTGCACAAAGCACGAACTCCGTAGCTCCGGCAACAATCCTAGGGGTCTTTGGAAAAACTGCACTTGTGAACAGAACGATGTGGTCCATATTCGAACCCATGACCTTCGACTCACAAGGCAAAGGGCTTAACCACTTAGCCACAATACAGTATAAGCAGTTTAAAAACATTGTTAAAATTATCAAGAAAAATGTGCTGTTCTGTATATTTACTTTTGCAGGTCTCATGTATTTGACAATGTAGGTGCCTGCTTGTATATAACAAACTTATATTTGGTATCTCTGTGGTGTAAAGGTTGGGTGCTTATCTTTTGTTCCAAATGTACTTGGTTTGCTCCCTCTTAGAGCCTTCTGGGTATTTTTCCAGAGATTCCAGATCTCAGTGTAGGTGAGATCGAGTTCCTAGTCCTATCGGAGACGACAATAAAACGTAGGTCCATGTTCAAATTGGGCACGTAAAAGAACCCTTGGCAGTTCAAAATCGAGAAGAGCATGCTGGAAAGCCACTGCTCGGGCAAAATTAATTAAAAACATAAACAATAAAATTCCTACAAAAATATTTTCACCATCTTCAAAATTACACAGGAGACCCTTTCCGGTGCTGCGGAGTACATGCACTGCCAATGAGATCTTCCTGTGTAAGAAAGAGATCAGAGCACACATGGTTACTAACTGAAGTGCAATGATGATGTAAAAAGGAATCCTTTCATATCTCATGGTATATAGGTCAATACAGTGTTGGGCCTGTATTTTTATTGACCTCGGCACACAATGTGTGATGTGGTCAGCATCACGCCGGCCGCCTTTACTTTCCCAGAGCATTTCTGGTACCCAGTTGAGGCTGGGTCGACCTGAGAGCCGTCGTGGTCGGAAAAATTCCACGCGCATTGCGGGAGCTGAACCCAGACCATGGCCTTGCGAAGCGAGTTCACTAACAACTACGCTACAGTGGCTCTCTCCAATGATGATGTACCTATCAATAATTTTTTTTTAAATTGAAAAAACTGTCATTACTGACTGTAATATCACATTTTGGACGGTGTAGAACAGTAGAGACCTGAGTTTGTGGAATTTAATGGCCACATGGTTAATGTAGTTGCTACGAAATTGTTCAGGTTAAGATGTTTTCTTTATGCCCTTGATGGAAAAGAACTCCTTGGTTTTACTGTGGATTGAGTCCAGGTCTCCCGCAATGGAGCCTAGCTCTAATCCATTCGGGCAGACGCTACACCAATCCCCAATATAGTTCATGGTATGAAAAACAGGTTTTCTTTAACCTTTTTCTGTTAGGTTCTCTCTCGATCACCGCCCAGACCGATGTACCAGATCTCCCCATAAATTCTATTCATGTGGAAATCTGATTCATGTAGCCTTAGTGTGCATTGGTGTGTTTTATGTCACATCTTCAGCACCATTTGTAGCTCTGGTGCTTATCCTTCGGCGATGTGTCAGGTTTCAGCCAGCATTTACTCAGTTCGCTTTCCGCTCTGTAGCCATCTAGTGTTTTTTACAGTGTGGGGTAGCTAACCTCATGCCCAACCTTCTTAGTTGCCTCTTACAACATGCGTGGCAGGTAACAGTGGTTCCAGTGGCGGCTCATCATTAAGGGCCATTGGGGCCGTGCCCCACAAAAAGTAAGGTGTAATGTGTATTTATTATGTTATACATTAAAATATAACCTAACTGAAACCATGATTTTTCCAAAAAATTCTTTCTGGCCCCACTAACAAAAATGATCATGAGCTGCCACTGAGTGGTTCTATTCTTTACACCCCAATTTTGGCCCGGTAACCACTCAGGCATGTTAGGTTTTAACCTGTGTTCTTTGTTTTCTTCATATAAAATAGAAAGAAGAGATGGGAGATGTACTAAATGAAGTGGATTTCAACCAATTAAAGATTGAGAATCAACAGTACCTAGAGAGAATTGATGAAAGGAACCAGGATCTCCTGAGATTAAAACTTATGACTGGAAACACACTACAAGTGCTCAACTCATATAAGGTAAGCTGGTATCAATAGCTAATGCTGGAGTCACAGATTTTTATCGATACAAATTTTTTTCAGTGACTCAATGAGTATACTCAGGAAGATTGAGTCTGGGCTCGGAGACAGTGGTTGGAGTAGCCGACCATTATCCATGCATGTTTTCTCAGATACTCAATGAGTATGCTCAGGAAGATTGAGGCTGGGCTCGAGACAGTGGTTGAGTACACCATTATCCATGCATGTTTTCTCAGATACTCAATGAGTATGCTCAGGAAGATTGAGGCTGGGCTCGGAGACAGTGGTTGAGTAGCAGACCACGTTATCCATGCATGTTTTCTCAGATACTCAATGAGTATGCTCAGGAAGATTGAGGCTGGGCTCGGAGACAGTGGTTGGAGTAGCCGACCATTATCCATGCATGTTTTCTCAGATACTCAATGAGTATGCTCAGGAAGATTGAGGCTGGGCTCGAGACAGTGGTTGAGTAGCACCATTATCCATGCATGTTTTCTCAGATACTCAATGAGTATGCTCAGGAAGATTGAGGCTGGGCTGAGACAGTGGTTGAGAGAGTAGCGACTTATCCATGCATGTTTTCTCAGATACTCAATGAGTATGCTCAGGAAGATTGAGGCTGGGCTGAGACAGTGGTTGAGTAGCCGACCTTATCCAGCATGTTTCTCAGATACTCAATGAGTTGCTCAGGAAGATTGAGGCTGGGCTCGAGACATGGTTGGAGCACCATTATCCATGCTGTTTTCAGATACAATAGTGTGCTAGGAAGTTGAGGTGGCTGAGACAGTGGTGGAAGACTATCCATGCATGTTTTCTCAGATACTCAATGAGATGCTAGAAAGATGAGGCTAGGCTCGAGATGGTTGATGTACTGTAATATCCATAGCATGTTTTCTCAGATACTAATGGTATGCTGGAAATGACTGGCTGAGAATGTTAGGTAGCAGTTATCATGCATGTTTCTCAGAACTCAATGAGTATGCTCAGGAAGATTGAGCTGGGCTCGAGACAGTGGTTGGAGTAGCCGACCATTATCCATGCATGTTTTCTCAGATACTCAATGAGTATGCTCAGGAAGATTGAGGCTGGGCTCGGAGACAGTGGTTGGAGTAGCCGACCATTATCCATGCATGTTTTCTCAGATACTCAATGAGTATGCTCAGGAAGATTGAGGCTGGGCTCGGAGACAGTGGTTGGAGTAGCCGACCATTATCCATGCATGTTTTCTCAGATACTCAATGAGTATGCTCAGGAAGATTGAGGCTGGGCTCGGAGACAGTGGTTGGAGTAGCCGACCATTATCCATGCATGTTTTCTCAGATACTCAATGAGTGTGCTCAGGAAGATTGAGGCTGGGCTCGGAGACAGTGGTTGGAGTAGCCGACCATTATCCATGCATGTTTTCTCAGATACTCAATGAGTGTGCTCAGGAAGATTGAGGCTGGGCTCGGAGACAGTGGTTGGAGTAGCCGACCATTATCCATGCATGTTTTCTCAGATACCCAATGAGTATGCTCAGGAAGATTGAAACAGACTTGGCTTGGAGAAAATGGTTGAAGTCACAGACTTTTATCCACACGTTTTCTCAGTAACTCAACGAGTATGCTTAGGACGATTGAAACAGACTAGGCTCAGAGACAATGGTTGCAGTCACTGAAGCGGTTTAGGCTGACAAAAATATGTTTTATTTTTATGCCAGGGCATACATGTGCAAGGGGAAATGAACATGCAGATAGGCTAGCAGTTATGGATGCTGTAAAAATGAACGTGCAGATAGGCTAGCAGTTATGGATGCTGTAAAAATGAACGTGCAGATAGGCTAGCAGTTATGGATGCTGTAAAAATGAACGTGCAGATAGGCTAGCAGTTATGGATGCTGTAAAAATGAACGTGCAGATAGGCTAGCAGTTATGGCTGCTGTAAAAATGAACATGCAGATAGGCTAGCAGTTATGGATGCTGTAAAAATGAACATGCAGATAGGCTAGCAGTTATGGCTGCTGTAAAAGCAGGCATAATGGACAGGCTAGCAGTTTGGATGTGTAAATGATTCAGTAATTGGTGATTAATGATGCTGCAAAATGCAAGTCAATTGGTCCTAGCAGATAAGAGATCTGTACCAAAGAACATGGCTAGCAGTTATGGATGCTGTAAAATGAACGGCAGATAGGCTAGCAGTTATGGATGCTGTAAAAATGAACATGCAGATAGGCTAGCAGTTATGGATGCTGTAAAAATGAACATGCAGATAGGCTAGCAGTTATGGATGCTGTAAAAATGAACGTGCAGATAGGCTAGCAGTTATGGATGCTGTAAAAATGAACATGCAGATAGGCTAGCAGTTATGGATGCTGTAAAAATGAACATGCAGATAGGCTAGCAGTTATGGATGCTGTAGAAATGAACATGCAGATAGGCTAGTAGTTATGGCTGCTGTAAAATGAACATGCAGATAGGCTAGCAGTTATGGCTCTGTAAAATGAACGTGCAGATAGGCTAGCAGTTATGGCTGCTGTAAAAATGAACGTGCAGATAGGCTAGCAGTTATGGATGCTGTAAAAATGAACATGCAGATAGGCTAGCAGTTATGGATGCTGTAAAAATGAACATGCAGATAGGCTAGCAGTTATGGCTGCTGTAAAAATGAACGTGCAGATAGGCTAGCAGTTATGGATGCTGTAAAAATGAACATGCAGATAGGCTAGCAGTTATGGATGCTGTAAAAATGAACATGCAGATAGGCTAGCAGTTATGGATGCTGTAAAAATGAACATGCAGATAGGCTAGCAGTTATGGATGCTGTAAAAATGAACATGCAGATAGGCTAGCAGTTATGGATGCTTAAAATGAACGGCAGATAGGCTAGCAGTTATGGCTCTGTAAAAGCAGGCAATTAATGGACCAGGCTGATGCTCAGAATTCCTAAGGAGAGAGGTTGTAAATGATTCAAGTAATTGTGGTGAATCTACAACCCTAATCAGACTGCAAGAATACCAAGTCAAATGTGGTCTAGCTAGCTAGATAAGAGCATTATACTGGTAGCCAAAGAAGAACAATGAACCTACAAAAACCGATGTCGTTAGTTGTCACACGCTGAGAGACATACTGAAGAGGAGATTGGAGCACTTATGGACTAACTGGTTCAATGTGCAGTGATGATAATCCAATGATTAAACTATATTAAAATAGCTTGTAAGTTATGGATAAGAATCATATGCCGTAACACAGACATTAAAGAACAATGCCCTGACTCAAGCAGGCAGAAGTATGGACAGAGCCGATATCATCAATGCGGTACGCTCTCAATTATGTGACATGGGCAAGTCTCTGACACTAGAATGAGTTCAAGAATTAGGCTTTAATTTTGGACATGCCAGACAGTGTTGTCTTCATGGTAGAGAGAGAAGATGTAGTAATCAACTTCTCATGAGTGCAGGGAACAAATGAACTTTGGGATGGCTGCTGATGCGGAGAATAGAGTTTGAATGGGAATGCCCAATGTGCTATGACGTCGATCGCATAACATAACATAACACAACGTTAAAAAACAATTAATGTTTTGAAACAAAGTGTTACAGAAACATTTTTAGAATGTCCTGGACAGGAAAGATAGAGACAGTCTAAAATTTCTGAACATTGAGGAGCACTGGCTCATAAACAACATCATGTCCTGGAAAGTGAAATGTTTTGCTCAAATTGAACATTTCAGTGGTTTGGAATTAGTGGAGAGCATGGTTCCAGGAAGGCAAGGTAGGAGACTATCAAGAAGATGAGGACAACATGACATTACCTCTTAGTTCACCATAGCAAAACCCACTTTTTTTACTAGTAATTTTTTTACTCTTTCCATGCACAGTTATTTCCTCAATTTTAAACAGTTAATTCAAGGAGGTAAAAAATTTAAAAACACACAAAAATCATAACTACTCGTCAATAAATAAACATGTATATATATATTATTATATATTAATTTTAGGAAAACTGAACAACCTAATAGATTATTAGATAACAAAATTAACAAGGAACAGCAGTAAATTAGTAGAAGTAAAACTAGAAAGATTTTTATAAGGGTAGCAATTCTAATGGCGCAGTGTATGGTGAATGGCGTTCAACAGATTTCTGCTGTGGCACAGTGTACGGCAATTGATGTTCAACAGACTTCCAATGTGGCGCAGTGTACGGCGAATGGTGTTCAATGGGCTTCTGCTGTGGCGAGTGTGCAGTGAATGGCATTCAACAGACTTCTGCTGTGGCGCAGTGTAAGGTGAATGGCGTTCAACAGACTTCCGCTGTGGCACAGTGTAAGGTGAAAGGCGTTCAAAACAGACTTCCGCTGTGGCGCAGTGTACGGTGAATGGCATTCAACAGACTTCTGCTGTGGCGTAGTGTACGGTGAATGGCATTCAACAGACTTCTGCTGTGGCGCAGTGTACGATGAGTGGCGTTCAACAGACTTCTGCTGTGGCACAGTGTACGGTGAATGGCGTTCAACAGACTTCCGCTGTGGCACAGTGTGCGGTGAATAACATTCAATGGACTTCCGCTGTGGCGCAGTGTACAGTGAATGGTATTCAAGTGTGCTGCGAAAAGTGTGGAAAGGGTTAATCATAACTTTTATACAAATAGCTGTTATTAGTTTTGTCATAAGACTGCTAATTTTTATTATATATGGAACATGTGTCATATATCAAAATGTTTCAAATTGAATGCTCTGTGATTACACCTAACATTGATGCTTAGAATCTTGACTCTTATGAGGATTACAGCATCTGGAAGTTCGCCTATGTGATGCCAGGGCCCGCAAGGGAAGCAAAGAAATTCAACACTGTGACCTACAAGGCATGTTGTAAAAGTGACTGATGTAGGACCTAGGGAAGCTACCCTAGTAAATAAAAGCGTAGCAGAAATCGGATGTGCTGGCCTACTTGTAGGCGCATAACTGTCGCAACGTACAATCGCTCTTAGGCTCAGATAACATACAAATCACACAGAGTGGTTAACAAGTGGTTGATATGGAGCGTTCGAAGAAGAAGAAAGTATCTGAAACTTTGTCTTGTCACTTTATTCTTAGTAGTTTGCGTATGGGAGTGGTTTAGTTTTCTTGCATGTCTGTTATACACTGTACTTGTCTCACTTGCATACAGGATAGTACTATAAGATCACTGTCCATTAACTTTAAGTCTCTTGTGAGTACGGTTCAATTCTGCGGGCTGGCAGAAAAGCCATAGGTTCTCCAGATTTACAGTGTTCGTGGCACCGAACCGAAGGGTTATGATGTCCATGGCACCGAGCCGCAAAGGTGAAAGCTCAAGTGCTTCTGGATCTGAAAAAAAAAAATCATGTTCAGTTTGTAGAAGTTTTGTATCATTCACTGCCTTGTGATGCAAGCACATAATTTTCAGAAGCTCTAGAAAATTAATTGTTCATTTGAGGATCATCTTTATCGCACGTTGGATACGTCCATAATTGCTCTGATCACCTCCAAAGAATATATTTCAGTATATTTAGACTTACAACTCCTGTTCTGTGTTAGTTGATGTATCTACTGCGGTTTCTCTTAATTGTTTTCACATCTTGCCACACCTATCGGTATGTATAACTTCCACAACCGAGATAGAGAATACCCTTTATCTTCTTCGTTGAAATATTCAGAGCGCATGTTTTCTCTTATAGCATCGATGATGTTCCTTTTTCTTTTCTGTATAAGTCTAATATAAAATTAATAAAGTAGAAAATTAATTTTTTTAAATATTGAAAATAATGTATACAAAATCCTTCCACCATCTTCAATATATAAATCGTGCACTGCAGCTGAGATCTTCCTGTGTAAGAAAGAGATCGGAGCACACATGGTTATTCTCGCAAGTGCAATAATAGTTCTATCAATTAATCAATAAATTATTCAGAAGTTCTAGAACATTCATTGCTCATTTAAGGATCATCTTCATCGCACATCGGACATGTCCATAATTGCTCCGATCTCCTTCCAAGCATGTATCTCAGTGTATTTAGGCTAACAACTCCCATTCTGTGTTGATTGGTATATCTACTGAGTTTTCTCTCGTGGCTTTCCTGTCTTGCTGCACCTATCAGTTCTAGAATGTTCACTGTCTTGCAATGCTAGCAGATAATATTCTATTTTTTGTTCTTTGTCTACAGAAAAAGCTTCACACCATGACTAAGGAGTCTGAGCGCGTGAAGGCTGAGATAGTTTCTCGCCAGGACTTGCAAGGCAAAATAGACGCAGAGACAAATATAGTGGAACTGGTATGATAATATAATTAAAGATGATGTTGTTTTTTTTTTGGCATGGGCATCCCCAGAAGTTTTTCCAGGGAGGGGCACAATTAAATCAAATTTATTTAATTGGTTGTTTACAACCTGGAAATTAGCATAGAATTGTTTTATCAAAACTCAATATTCAAGGGGGTGGCACTTGCCCCCTCCATTTTCTTAACATGGGGTGGCACAAGTTGTGGGAAATACTATCAAACTATGGAGTAAATGATTACCTAATCAACCTTTGCAAGAGCCTTTATTTAAACAGTCAGTGTACGATTAGAACAAACACAGGACTATCAGAAAAGTTTCACGTAGAGTCAGGAGTAACACAAGGTTGAGTACTATCTCCGCTGCTGTTCATCACGTACGTTAACCAAATCTGTAAAACAGCTAACACCAGCGAAGGAAACAACCTCGGGGGACTCTTAAACGAATTTCTTTTTGCTGATGATCAGGCAATCATATCAACAACAGAAGAACAGCTGCAACAACACATTAGCAGACTCCAGTTAGCATGTAACAAATACAACATGAGAATAAACATCAACAAAACAGAAGTAATGACATTCGCCAGAGAGGAAAGCCTACCAATATATCCATCGGCAATCGCCCATTAAAACAAGTAAAAGACTTCACATACCTGGAAAGCATTTTTTCAGCAAATGGAAGAATAGCTAATGAAATTCAACACAGATGCACAAAGCAAATCAAATAATAGAACAAATGGCACCAATTTTAAAATGCAAACATGTCACAATGAACACAAAAAAAGCATGTTCAACACAATCTTTCTACCCACATTATGCTACCAGTGCCAACACTGGACACTAACAACAAATGATAGAAGAAAACTAGTCATGACAGAGATGAAGTGTCCAAGCAGAATGTAGGGAGTAACAAGAAGAGACCGATTGAGAAATGAAGACATCAGAAAAAAGTGGGTACAACATCAGTACTGAACTTTATCAAGAAACAACAAATTAAATGGTTCGGCCACATAAGCAGATTGCCAATAGACAGTGCACCTCAAAGAGCAATGCTGCTCCGATACAATGGGTATATAGCAAAAGGCAGGCCACGCAAAAGGTGGACCTCAGAGATAACAGAGGCGACGAAAGACACTATTTATGAAGCACACACAAAGGCCCATTTTAGAAACCTCTTCCGCCTGAGTGGTTACCGGACCCAAATTTGGGGTGTAAAGAATAGAACCACTGATACCTACCACGCATGTCGTAAGAGGCGACTGAGGAGGTTTGGCTGAAATTGGATGCACATGTCCTAAACATGTAGAAGTCTATGCGTTTAGGGGCCTACCAAACCAATGTGCAACGTATACGTTCTTGGCAAAGATCAAACATATCACAAAAGTTATTAAAATTGGTAGAAGGACAGACGCAAAGAAGAAGAAAGAAGAAGAAACGTCTTCTTGACCTGGAACTGTGAGGCAAAACATAATTGAAGAAAAGAAGAAAGATTTCCTTAACGTATGAATGCATATGTTTGTTAGTGAGTACATAAACAGAAGACTGACATTATGTTTGATCCGATACATAAACAGAAGTGAAGACAGTATACGTTGATGTGATACATAAACAGAAGTGAAGACAGTATATGTTGATCCGATACATAAACAGAAGTGAAGACAGTATACGTTGATGTGATACATAAACAGAAGTGAAGACAGTATACGTTGATGTGATACATAAACAGAAGTGAAGACAGTATACGTTGATCCGATACATAAACAGAAGTGAAGACAGTATACGTTGATCCGATACATAAACAGAAGTGAAGACAGTATACGTTGATGTGATACATAAACAGAAGTGAAGACAGTATACGTTGATCCGATACATAAACAGAAGTGAAGACAGTATACGTTGATCCGATACATAAACAGAAGTGAAGACAGTATACGTTGATCCGATACATAAACAGAAGTGAAGACAGTATACATTGATATGATACATAAACAGAAGTGAAGACAGTATACGTTGATATGATATAACAATAAAACAAACATAATAAAATATATTTTATCAACGGAAGAAAATAGAAAATGTGAAACAGCTGAATATCTCGGTTCACTGCTGACAACAGATGAAAATGTGATGAAGGAATCTAAGAAGAACAAGAATAGCTTTAAAAATTCTACAACTAAAAACAGTATGGAAGCGAACTGATAGGAAAGCAAAGATCAAAATACTAAGAGCATACATATTCCCAGTGACAACATATGGGTGTGAAGCACGGACATTTAACAAGGCAGTGGAAAAACATTTATGTGCTTTTGAATATAATGTTACAGAAGAGTCCTCCGTATATCTTGGACAAAGAAGAAAACAAATAGATCGGCCCAGAAAGAACTCAAAATCAAAGAAAACTGGCTACAAATGAAAATTAAAAAAGTAAAGTATTATGGACATATAAAGAGACACGAAGGACTGGAGAAGACCATCATGGAAGGAGGCATACTGGCAAAGAGGAGAAGAGGAAGACCAAGGAGAAGATGGATTCAGGATGTAACTGTTGGTTTGAGAATGACCACTGCAGAGGCAGGAGATCTGGCCTATGAGAGGGAGAAATTCTTAAGGACTGTTGGGGTGGAAAAGTTCTGTTCAGGACAAACTAGAAGATGATGATGACGATGATGATGATGATGACGATGGTGATGATGATGATGATGATGATGATGATGATGATGATGATGACGATGGTGATGATGATGATGATGATGATGATGATGATGCATAACCTAATAAGAAGTTGGTATTATAAATATTCGAAATGTTACAAATGAAACATCTTTTCTGTCACCAGGATAGAGCCCAAGCAGAAGCAATAAACAAAAAGTTACGGAAGAATTTAACAGATTTTCGTGTCCCTGATGTCATGGAGTATGTCTTGGGAAGAGCTAATATTTATGACCTAGAGAAGAAAATTAAAAACTGGGAGAGAAAAATAGACATAGCAGAGGTAAGATTTATAGACATAGCAGAGGTAAGATCTATAGATATAGCAGAGGTAAGATTTATAGATATAGCAGAGGTAAGATTTATAGACATAGCAGAGGTAAGATTTATAGATAAGAGAGAGTAAGATTTATAGACATAGCAGAGGTAAGATTTATAGATATAGCAGAGGTAAGATTTATAGACATAGCAGAGGTAAGATTTATAGATATAGCAGAGGTAAGATTTATAGACATAGCAGAGGTAAGATTTATAGAAGTAAGATTTATAGCATAGCAGGGGTAAGATTTATAGACATAGCAGAGGTAAGATTTATAGACATAGCAGAGGTAAGATTTATAGAAATAGCAGAGGTAAGATTTATAGATATAGCAGAGGTAAGATTTATAGACATAGCAGAGGTAAGATTTATAGACATAGCAGAGGTAAGATTTATAGATATAGCAGAGGTAAGATTTATAGATATAGCAGAGGTAAGATTTATAGAAATAGCAGAGGTAAGATTTATAGATATAGCAGAGGTAAGATTTATAGACATAGCAGAGGTAAGATTTATAGATATAGCAGAGGTAAGATTTATAGAAATAGCAGAGGTAAGATTTATAGATATAGCAGAGGTAAGATTTATAGACATAGCAGAGGTAAGATTTATAGACATAGCAGAGGTAAGATTTATAGATATAGCAGAGGTAAGATTTATAGAAATAGCAGAGGTAAGATTTATAGACATAGCAGAGGTAAGATTTATAGACATAGCAGAGGTAAGATTTATAGACATAGCAGAGGTAAGATTTATAGACATAGCAGAGGTAAGATTTATAGACATAGCAGAGGTAAGATTTATAGATATAGCAGAGTAAGATTTATAGACATAGTAGAGTAGATTTATAGCAGAGGTAAGATTTATAGATATAGCAGAGGTAAGATTTATAGACATAGCAGAGGTAAGATTTATAGACATAGCAGAGGTAAGATTTATAGATATAGCAGAGAGTAAGAGTTATAGATATAGAGAGGTAAGATTAGCATAGCAGAGGTAAGATTTATAGACATATCAGTAAGATTTATAGATATAGCAGAGGTAAGATTTATAGACATAGCAGAGGTAAGATTTATAGATATAGCAGAGGTAAGATTTATAGATATAGCAGAGGTAAGATTTATAGATATAGCAGAGGTAAGATGTATAGGCATAGCAGAGGTAAGATTTATAGACATAGCAGAGGTAAGATTTATAGACATAGCAGAGGTAAGATTTATAGACATAGCAGAGGTAAGATTTATAGACATAGCGGAGGTAAGATTTATAGACATAGCGGAGGTAAGATTTATAAATTTAGATCATTTTGTTCTTTCAGTTTGGTCTTTATGGTGAAGGGGTTAAGACATTTGCCTGTCATTCTGAAGGTTGGGGGGGGGTTTGAATCTGGACCGAATCACATATGCATTTTATCCCTGTGTGTCAATGAGACTCTCAAGGGAAGCAAAGAATAGTAACACTGCGACCTATAAGGCATGTTGTAAGAGATGACTGAGGTAGGGTCATAGGAAGCTACTCTAGTAAATAAAAGCATTGCAGAAATCGGATGTGCTGGCCTACTTGTAGGCACTTAACTAGCATAGCATACAATTGCTCTTAGGCTCATATCATATATAAATCACAAAGAGTGGTTTAACAGGTGGTAAATATTGAGAGAGGAAGAAGAAGTAGTATAGACTTCACTGTTTTTTGTAGCTTATACAGCTGTTAAGGAAGACAGAAAGTTGTAGAAGAACATGATAAGCTACGCCTGTTGGCATGGCTCTACATGATGATAATTTTGTCATGCCATTGAGGTGTCGAAAAAGCGAGCTGCGTTAAAATACAAAACACTCCACATGTCTAGCCTTGACCTGCGGTAGAGGATTGTGTTTGATGATTGGAGTCTACATTCACCTCCGCACACTCCAGAGACGTATAGCGACACATGTCTGAAGATGTTGTCATAAGTTAAAATACAAAACACTCAACATCCACATGTCTAGCCTTGACCTGCGGTAGAGGATTGTGTTTGATGATTGGAGTCTACATTCACCTCCGCACACTCCAGAGATGTATAGCGACACACGTCTGAAGATGTTGTCATAAGTTAAAATACAAAACACTCAACATCCACATGTCTAGCCTTGACCTGCGGTAGAGGATTGTGTTTGATGATTGGAGTCTACATTCACCTCCGCACACTCCAGAGACGTTTAGCGACACACGTCTAAAGATGTTGTCATAAGTTAAAATACAAAACACTCAACATCCACATGTCTAGCCTTGACCTGCGGTAGAGGATTGTGTTTGATGATTGGAGTCTACATTCACCTCCGCACACTCCAGAGATGTATAGCGACACACGTCTGAAGATGTTGTCATAAGTTAAAATACAAAACACTCAACATCCACATGTCTAGCCTTGACTCAGTGAGAGGATTGTGTTTGATGATTGGAGTCTACATTCACCTCCGCACACTCCAGAGACGTTTAGCGACACACGTCTAAAGATGTTGTCATAAGTTAAAATACAAAACACTCAACATCCACATGTCTAGCCTTGACCTGCGGTAGAGGATTGTGTTTGGGTCGGTCACGTTGCTTGAATGCCTGATAAACGCATCCCAAAACAGTTGATGTATGGCAAGCTTGAAGGGGCAGACGTTCAGCTGGTGGACAGAAAAATGCTTTAAAGACACTCTTAAAGTGTCTCTGAAATGCTTCGATATAGACAATACATGCTGGGAATCCCTTGCGCAAGATCACCAAATGTGGTGCTGTAACAACAAAAGAGGAACCCGAATAGCTGAGAATCATCGTATTGTTGAGTCACAGAGAAAACGAGCAGCGCGAAAAGACAGCACACAACACGCACATGTCTAACCTTGATCATGTTATGCCCCACCTGTGGTCGGGCATTCTGTTCTAGGATTGGACTCTACAGTCACCTCCGCACACACCAGAGAGGTGCAACAGTACACGTCTGAGATTGTTGTCATCATCGCTTGCGATGGACGGCTATTATATGATGATGATGAAGAAATATTATATTTTAATATTTTGTTGTTCACAAATTTTAATCTCCTGTTTGAATATCTTTCCTTCAGTTGGCACTGAAGACACACCGCAAGGTCTGGCGTGTCATGCAGATAAGCATACACAATCACGAACAATGGGAAGAACTGTCCAACGCGTAACCAGAAGCAGTTATTATTCTAGACCATCTGATCGCACCTAACGATGAATTGAAAAATAACAACTTATGAAGGAATCTTGGTTAGAATATACATACTGAACCTCATACAAGAACAGATTGGGAAAGAGGATAGGAAGCATGGGACTTCCTAAAGCAATGTTTATTACAATACTTGTTATTATATTTGTGTAACTCCGCTGTAACTCCATGGAACAACATGTCTGTTGATATAAATCAAAATATGTATCAAATTCTATGATCGCTCTCAATACTAAATTGCAATGACAAGTTCTTCACCTTTCAACTCCCAACGGAGCACAGGTCTTCAACAAACTTCTTCCAGCTCTTCCACTCTCTTGCCATCCCTTCCAGTTCTTTCCATGTTTTACCTATCCTCTTAATACCAGTCTTCAGCTCTATTCTCCAGGTTCATCTAGGCCATCCCTGACTCCTCTTTCCCTGCAGGTTCCAAAACAGTGCCTGTCTTGCAATGCTTCCAGTCAGTCTTCTCAATGTATGTCCTATCCATTGTCAGCGCCTCTTCCTTAGCTCTTTCTCCACTGGTATCTGCTTAGTTCTTTCTCTGAGTTCCTTGTTTGTAATCTTATCATAGCATCTTATTCCTTCCATTCTAAGTAAAAATCCATTTTTTTGGTCTGTAGTTTTCTGGTGGTTTCTTTTGTTGTTCTCCATGTTTCTGAGCCATAGAACAGTACTGATGCATCTATAATTGAATTTGTATAAAATAGCACTAAAAGCTGGTTAAAATTGATATCTATCTAATTTTATCTATTATTGTCACTCCTGCAGCTCTGCTAAGGCACCTTATCTCCATCATTATGATTTTCCACTAAATAGCTGCTGTTACTGGCCATGTTTTTCAATGGTAACGTAGTGTTGGCCAGAAAATCACTCTTTTAAAATATGTTTGAGTATTTAGCGGTATCTCTTTATGTCACATAGTGATCACAAAGTATTATTTCTTCTTCTTCTTCACTTTTCACTCTTGGGAGGCATAGGTCTGCAACCAAGGCCTTCCAAACCTGCCTATCAAAGGCCATCTTTTTCAGATCTTTCCGCTCTCTCCCCATTTTCTTGCATTCTGTCTCCCTCCTTGCAAGATCCTTCTTCTTCCTCGGGTGTCAAGCTATGAATTTTCCTGTTTGTGGTTTCTGTAGCTATCCAGTGTATTTTTGCGGTGTAGGGTAGCTAGCTCCACGAAAACATTATTTAATTCTGATTAATGTTCAGTCGAGTTCGCAATTAATTTGTAATACAACCCATGCACACAAATTTGTTCTCAGACATTTCTTAGTCTGGATGTTCATGATAATCTATAAAATGAGTTGAAATTTTTCATTCAAAGAACTGTGTGCGACTCTAAGGTTCTAGATAATGTGACCATTTTGTAAAATTATGTGTACCCTTCAAACAATCAAATAGGTTAAGGACAACTTTTTGAAATGTAAAATATAATTTATTATTAACCCCTTTACTTTGCTGAGCTGATATATTGGCTCACTGTATATTTTAAGATGACACAAAGACAGTATACTTGCTAATTCAGTATAGATTTCATTAGAAATTCATCAGAAGGTAAAAAAAAATAATTACAGATTAAAATGGCTACAGTTTTATTTCATGGTAGTTCTAGTTGGAATTGAAATGTTCTCAAATGATAAACAAGGTAGAAGTGCTGTTTGTGACTAGTGTCGAGTTCAAAAATTAGGATGAGATTTAATGAGTTCCCTTCATGAAACAAAAACATGCTAGACAAAATATGCGTGATTTATGTTTTAGTTTAGTCGTCGGATCATCAGCACTGCATATCGCACCAATTAGTTCATAAGTACTCCGATCTCCACCTCATTATATGATCTCCACCTCAGGATATCTCTCAGAGTGTGACAACTAACGACACCAGTTCTTAGTTTAGTTTTAGTTTACTCGTCGGATCATCATCATCACTATACATCGGACCAATTAGTACATAAGTACTCCGATCTCCTCAGTATGTCTCTCCGAGTGTAGCGACTAACAACACCAGTTTTTTTGTTCGTTTGCATGATTTATGCGAGACATTATAGTATTGATCATGAAATGTAGTTACAAAACTGTCTTTATAAACAACTCAACTGTTTCATAATCAGGGCACAACAACAAGCCTCAATGATAAAAGCTGTATGTGAATTACACTTATCTTCATTCGGGGCACATGGGTGTCGTTGGCAAAAAGAGAGTACCTAGGCTGATAGACATTGCCACCATATCAGGGGGCCAGCCAATGGATAGAGTTGATATTCAGAAGATTTTCATTTAAACCAATCTGCGTCAGCTGCTAAATTGAAAGTGCTGGGATTTAAGATTGGAATGGCCAGAAAAGAACAGCACAACAGGTATAAGAGTAAGCTCATCAATCAAAATTGAACTGGTATGGTTAGTCACTGGACGCTGTTGGAGATATAGCAAAGGAGATTGGAGCACCTATGGACATATCCAGAGTGCAATAAAAATTTTCCAAACTGAAACAGCAGCTGTATGTGCAGCTAAGTGTATTAAAAGTTGTCCTTAACTTTTTTATATTTCTGAAGGGTATATGAAAAACAAAGATTCATTATTATTCTTTGATGTTACTTAATTAAAAAGTATCAATTTTGATGTTAATCGTGGAAATAATAAAGCCCAACAAAATGTAAACTTCATTGAAAAAAATATTTTATTATTTGCTTGCGGCTGTCGGGAATAGTTCAAATTTTTTTCCATAAAGTTAACAACTGTTCAACTAATTTTAACATTTAGAATTTGTTTAATTTAAACAAAAACAGGAAGAACGTGTGGGAGCTGTCTTTGATGCCTTCATTGCCATGTTGAAATAATATGCACATTAAAAGGTAATGTTAAACTAGTTCTATAAGTAGATATATATCTGTTGACCGACTTTATAGATATTGGTTGCAGTGTGATTCTCAGAAATAACATCAGAAACTGGACTCTGCTGTTTTTAGCTAATCATTTGAAATGTTATATTTTGTATGATTCTCAGAAATAACATCAGAAACTGGACTCTGCTGTTTTTAGCTAATCATTTGATATGTTATATTTTGAATTAGAAAGGAAAAACTAAATTGCTTGTTGTGCTATAAAATGTGAATTATTTTTGTAACTATTTCTGTTAGAGTAGAAGTTTACCCTACTTTACTCATAAATTTGAGAAATAGTTTGTCGAGAAGCAACAATCTATGTCCCTGATGATCGAGGACATCTTTTCATACATGGAATTCTCTTATTGTATAGAAGAGTCAGCAGGTGAGTACTATACTATGTCGTTAATATTACTGGTGGATCTCTGTGACTAAGAAAGTTAAGTCGTTGCCTTGTGTTCTGTTGGTTGTGGGTTCGAATCTTGATCGCATCTTCTGTTCATTAGTGCATTTTTACTGGAGATCTCTATGATTGTTGTGGGAACTACGGAATTTGTGCAATAATCTAGGAAGGCAATGTGCCATTTCTGTGGAGAGGGGCTGAGCCATGAAAATGTGACTCCACTGTGAAATTGAACGCAAACTTCTATCCTAAGAAGTGAGTTGACTAACAACCCAACTACACTACTGCAGCTCTAAAACAACAAAAGTAACATCAATTAATAATTGTTTTTACATTTTTTAAAAGATAAAGTTTGATTTCATTGCATTGAGGTGTTCCCCATATGTTTTCCCCACCATATGTTCTCCCATATATTCTCCCCCATAGGTTTTCCCATCTGCGGACAGTATTGTTCAAAGAAGAAACTCTATAGCTCAAGTAACAATCTTTGGGATCTCTGGAAACATTGTATTTGTGAACCACATGCAGCAGTTAGGAGTTCTTCATCTTCGATGATATCTGATTATGCCCTTTATCCACTGTGAACCACACGCAGCAGTTAGGAGTTCTTTATCTTCGATGATCTCCGATCATGCTCTTTATCCACTGTAGACCACAAATTAGACATCAGCTTCAAGTCTGTCACGTTTCCCTCAAGCTTAGTTTTCAGGTCAACTGTGCATGGTCACATGCTGCTTCTCAGCTCACCCAGGTTTAGATTTGAACCTAAAATCTTCAGAACGCAAGGCAAATTACTAAGATGTAAATTGATCATACTTGAACTTAATATAAATAACACACAGAGAGGACTGATTGTTATATGGTGTCACGGGTCGAGGACATCCTCCATTCTTGCTGTAAAATTTTGTTTACAAAATCATATGTTAAATCTAAACATCTCTGGATTGTCTGGTAGTTACATCATATAGTTTAACTAATATATACATAAATATATACTTTACAATATTAATATATTGATGACTTTATGGGAGTAAGACATCTTGTTTACTTTATTCATCATCTAGATTTTAGTAAATGACTAGTTTGAGCAGTATAGAATTATTCTTATATTGTTACTCATAGCTGAGGTAGGCCACAATTTCTATTTATTTGTTTTGCTGTACATCTGCATGATTGGATATGGGTAAGCTGTATAACATACTAATGTTGAAATTTTGTTTTTTAAACATAGAGATATGAATGGCTAACATAGAAGAAGAAGTTATAAATAAATTTGATTTTAGCATAAACAACATTTTCCTCATTTCCCCATTTATGTTGAAACATGTACAATAAAATATAGAAATATGAATGGCTATACTAAAGAAAACATTGCAGAAGAAGAAGACAATGCCGAAGAAGAAGACAATGCCGAAGAAGAAGAAGTGATAAATCAGTTCAATTTTAGCATGAGCAACATTATCCCCCATTTACTACACACAAAGTCAGTCATGTGGACAAAAACATCGAGTTTAGACTTATTACAAATCTTGAAGAAAATAATTGAAATATATTGTTTTAAGAATATGTACATATTGTTTTGGATATATATATATGTATATATATATATACATCAGCTGGATATAATTTATACACTGTCTAGCTAGAGGCGACATAATATATATATGTGTGCTTTTTTTGTCTTTAGATGCACAGGCATACAACATTATATTTTTCATGGAGATGCATTAAATTAATACAATGTTGAATTATTTTCTGGAGATGCACGGACATACAACAATGTATCCCACCTTTATTCAAGAAAGTCTTGTTATTTTTATTTCAGTGCTGTTAAATTAATTGTGACATTCTCAGTTTTATCTTCTTCTTCTTTGGGTTTGTTCTTATGAACCAAATTAAGCCAGTCTTTGCTAAGGCTGCATGAATCAGATTTCCACATGAACAAGGATTATGGGGAAATCTGGTACATCAGTCTAAGGGCGATCGTGAGAGAGAGAAACCACTATAGTGTGATCTATTTTATTTGCAGTGTGAACATGAATACACCATAATTGTTTATGCGTCTACAGCGAGTAGCATAAAAACATCTGAATTTTGGATTTTAATTTTATGCTAATAAATAGTACACCAAAGCCAAGCATATGAGAGCTTGAAAGGTCTTGGTTGTTGACCTATGCCTCCTAGGAGGTGAAGGCTAAAGAAGATGAATAAATAGTACATTTTTTGTTAAATTTATTGCTTAAATTTGTGTTGAAAAAAGTGAGATAAATTATAGACTTTGATTAGTTGCAAGTATATGTTTCTTGTTTAAGTCTTACTTGTTATGATTATTTGAAATTTGGAAACAGTGTAAGTATGACATTTTGAAATTGATAGCTTGAAATTTTTATGTTCATGTTTCATTCTGTAATAGTATTTGCATCATGAATTGTATTGGTAATAAATTGTGCACAAGATGAATTGTGTTAATTATTTATATTCTTCAGTTTGTTAGTTACGGCTGTGTTTCTGGGGCCCTCAAGAGGTGCAAAGAATAGTAACACTGCGACCTACAAGGTATGTTATAAGAGGTGAATGAGGTAGGGGCCTAGGAAGCTGCCTAGTAAATAAAAAGCGTAGCAGAAATTGAATGTCCCGGTCTTAGGAAAAGCTACCCTAGTAAATAAAAAGCACGACAAGAAATCGGATGCGATGGCCTAGCCACTGTGCATTCCCTAAACTGTTGGACGGATGGGTTTGTCACTTGGACATCATCTTACTAGATAGAATAAGATGAACGGCAACCGAAATCACCTTCCCCAATGTTTTGGTTTGCCGGTCGACCCTCTGCATTATCGGCATTGCTTTTCTATCCACAGTGAGTTTATTTCTCAATAGGAGTGTTCTCAGCCGTTTCGGGGCGCGTGTCGTCACTTGGCAATTTGCAATGTCTACTCTGCATTTTTCCTGTCCCTGGGAAACACTGGGCACACATATATTTTAGAGGGTCGTTTCATTCGGCACTAGCAACGAAACTGAAATTTTGCACTGGCCAACATCATCCAGTTCTTCCGGGGATGTTAGTTGTTGTTGTAACAGTAGCTTGCTCGGTTGTCCCAGGGAGGGCAGTTACGTTAGGCACTAGAACGTAACTTTAGGGTTTTACTCTATGCCAACCTTACCCAATAAACGTATCCGTGCTTGGCCTCCGATCGAAGTTTACTGCAATCTTCCTTGTGTCGTTCGACTAGTTTTCATGGGTACTTCTTGCCAAGAATTCGCAATTGTGGTGAGATCGTTGACTCATTACACTTCGTTCTCATGTACTCTTGCCCCACATCTGACAATTTTAGTGCGCCATTTACTCCGGAAAGTTAGCATTCGTTCACAGATGAATTGTAATCTACTATTTCTTACGTTTCAGCAACTATTTGGGCAACTTTTCATCGGACCTCGGCCAAGAGATGCGTGCATTTGGTTCAGAATTTTGAACCTGTATTACTTTTCCGTGCCTGCACTACTACCACTACCTGTAGCTCTCCCTTGATCCCTACCTACTTAGGGATCCCTACCTACTTAGGGATACTCTGTCTGTTTCCAGGGTCACCACGTGGAGGTGATGTAGTATCTTGAATAGTGCCAGCTCACTAAACCAGGCGGACGTTGTCCCTAGAATTGCGCCTTTGACCCGAACCCTTTTTAAATAAGTTTTCAGTTCAAGATTCAAACTCACAAAACACGAACATAGCTTCGACATCAATCCTAGGGATCTCTGGAATAAATGAACTCATGAACTGTCTGGATTCGACCCGCAACCTTTGGAAAGCAATGCAAAGGCATAACCATTTATCCATAGAGACCATTCCTGTACTATTAGCTCTGAAATGCACATCACAAAAAGAGGAAAGAAAAAAAGAAAGAAGAAAGAAGAGTTCTTATATTTATTCCTAGTGTTTTTAAAACTACTTCATTTATCTGTTTTTCTTTCCATGAAATACGACCGACCATATTCTTTGCTATATCCATATATCAATTAATTATGTCTTCTAAATACTTTTTTTTTTTAAAAGTAGGTAGAAAAAAAGAACAATCGAAACAAAACGCAACAAAAGAAGTTAAAAATGATTGAAACAAAATGTGAAAAAATGTAAAAGAAAAAATATAGATTGAAAAAATGTGAAGAATACATTTGGAAAAAAGATGATTGAAACAAAATGTGAAAAAATGAAAATTAAAAATGATTGAAACAAAATGTGAAAAAAAAATGTGAAAGAAAAAAAAAATGATTGAAATAAAATTTGAAAAAAATTTGTGACAAAAAGCAAAGATGATTGAAATAAAATTTGAAGAACAAAATGTGGAAATAAAATAAAAGATAATTGAAACAAAATGTGAAAAAACAAATGTGGAACAACAACAAAATATGATTGAAACAAAATGTGAAAAAAATGGGGAAAAAGAATGATTGAAACAAAATGAAAAAAAGCAACACACTGGATATCATATTTCTGCACCAATTTGTTTATTATGTTATCTGATAGCAAAATAACAAAACACATTTCTTGAAGCCATGTCTGTTCCTGTTTCAGTGGTAGTGTAGACTCCAGAGACTACAAGATCACTGCTACAAGTTGAGCAAGCAGTAGAAGATACATTCATTAATCTGGGCATCGTTGACATGGAAAGTAAATTGTTCAAGTATTCACTGCTCTAAGTTGAGCAAGCAGTAGAAGATAAATGCATTAATCTGGGCATCGTTGACATGGAAAGTAATTTGTTCAAGTAATCACAGCTGTAAGTTGAGCAAGCAGTAGAAGATAAATGCATTAATCTGGGCATCGTTGACATGGAAAGTAATTTGTTCAAGTAATCACAGCTGTAAGTTGAGCAAGCAGTAGAAGATACATGCATTGATTTGGGCATCGTTGACATGCAAAGTAAATTGTTCAAGTAATCACAGCTGTAAAAGAAGATACATAAATTATTGCAAACATTAAACAAGTAGATTAAATGCATGATATGTCATATGATTCTATGTATATTTGGTTCAGACGGGAACGCAAGAGAGAGATATGATTCTATGTAAAAACAAAAGAAGAATGAATGTATTCGTGTTAACCCCTTCTATTTTCTGAGCCGATACGCTGGCTTGCGGTGTTTGTTGAGATGACGCAAAGCCAGTATACTGGATAATTCAGTATATGTTGCAAAATAACTGCACCCAGAAGTAAAAACAACAAATAACAGAATGAAAGGATTAAAGAATAATAATAATAATTCCTCTCGTACCGTTATACGTTACATAGGGCCTGCAAGTAATTTCTCCATACCGCTCTATCCTGGGCAACTCGCTCAATCTCCTCCATGGAACTGAGACCGATATTTCCTGCTCTCTCAGCAAAGTTCGCTTCAGGGTCTCCTTAGGTCGACCTCTCTTTCTTGAACCCTTTGCATCCCACTTCATTGCCTGCTTTGATATTCGTTGATCATTTCTCCTCAAGGTGTGATTAAAGAATATCATGGCCTTATATCAAGATAGCCAGAGTACAGTAAGAACAACAGAAGGAATGATCGACTGGTTCTCCATTACATCAGGTGTTAGACAAGGTTGTGTCCTCTCACCACTAATCTTTATTGCATCATCATCATCAAGGCGCGTATCCTTTATAGGACGTTGTTCTCTTTGTAGCGCATCTGAAATTCACTCTGTCTCTAGACAGTTCACCCACTTCGTCGATGATCATATTCATGGTTTCTTTAATATCTTGTAGCCATCTTTTTCTTGGTCTGCCTCTGCGTCCTGGGACCTGTCCTCTAATATTGTTCTCTCCCGGCCATCGTGACGCTTGATGTGACCAAAGTATCTAATTTTTATGTATAGTATGTTGTTTATCAGCGAATTCTCTTTAACAGTTAGTTCTTTCAGAACATCAGTGTTCTTTCTTTTTCTGTCCATGGTATTCGTAGGATCTTTCTGTAGCATTTAGTTTCGAAGGACTGAATTTTTTCTGCTAATGGTATTCGTAGTATCTTTCTGTAGCATTTAGTTTCGAAGGACTGAATGTTCGTTCTCCTTTATTGCATATATGGATAAAATAACTCAAGAGTCAATTTCAGATAATGATGAAATAAATTAACTGCTTTTGCAGATGATCAGTGCCTGATACATCAAAATGAACAAGATCTACAACAACATATTGACACCTTGAACCAGAATTGTATAAATCATGACATGAAAATCAATAACTTTAAAAGCAAAATAATGAATATGGGAAGAAAACATAATAAACTAAACATTCATGTCAATGGCACTACAATCAACCAAGTGTATGAATTCAAATAGAAAGAATATTCACAGAAGATAGAAGACTAGACAAAGAGATAGAGGCTAGAGTGCAAAAGCAAATGCTGTAACCTACCAGCTAGCCCCATTGTTAAAAGCCTCCAAAAATCTCACTGACAGCCGAACAACAGATGATCAACAGCATTTTCATTCCTACTTTGTGTTACCAGAGCCATTGTGTAATTTTGAAGATAGCAAATATATTGTTGTAAGAATTTTAGTTTTAAATCTATTTCTAATAATTTTTGCACGGGCAAAGACTTTTCAGCCTGTTCTTCTCCATTTTGAACTGACAATGGTTCTTTTACGTGCTGAAATTGAACACGGGACCTACGTTTTATCGTCCGTCTCCGATAGGACTAGGAACTCGATCTCACCTACTACACTGAGGTCAGGTATCTCTGGAAAATTATCCAGATGGCTCCACGAGGGAGCGAACCTGGTACCTTTCGCATGAAAGACGAACACCTAACCTCTACACAAACTAATAACCCATGAGATTTAAAAATAGACAGCATGCTTACCTAATAATTTTATCACTGACTTTCAGAAGTGCAGGGTAGAATTGCTGTTGTCTTCACGAACATTTTGCATTTAAATCCATGATTGGAGGTAGTGTTGAGATTGGGCCTGCTTGACTGAATTGATGTTTGCATATGTGATGTCTGGCTTTGTCACGATATGTGAAATCTATGAAGCGATCGTAATTATGACCATAAGTGGAGTTACCACATAGAACAACAGTGCGTTGCTTGTCCTAGTAAAAATTAATATAACATGAGAAATGAGAACATTTGAAATATCGCTGGAATCATACTATGCATCCATCATCATCAAATAGCTTGTCCTTAGCAGAGCGTTGCAACCTTTACAGTCCTTCGGAATTGCTGTCTCTCATAGGCCAGATGTCCTGCCTCTGTAGCGGTCATGCTCAAACCATCAGTTACATCCTGAATCCATCTTCTCCGTGGTCTTCCTCTTCTTCTCTTTACCGGTATGCCTCCTTCCATGATGGTCTTCTCCAGCCCTTCGTTTCTCTTTATAAGTCCAAAATACTTCAATTTTTCATTCTTATTTGCAGCATCAGTCAGTTTTCTTTGATTTTGAGTTCTTCTGGATAGATCTATTTGTTCTCTTCTCTGTCCATGATATACGGAGGACTCTTCTCTAACATCCATACAACATATATATATATATATATATATATATATATATCCGGAGTAAAGCAAGGCTGTATTCTATCTCCGATTTTGTTTGAGTAGCCATTGACTGGGTGATGCGAAAATGTTGCAGGGGCGAAGCTGGCATCAATTGGGTAGAAAATAGTCAACTAGAAGATTTGGATTTTGTAGATATTGCCTTGCTAAGTAGAAACAACCAAGATATGCAAAGAAAAACAGACAAATTTGTCATCTATAGCATCAAAAGTTGGACTGCAGATAAGCTATGAAATAACAAATATAATGAAGACACCTATGGCAAGTAATGCAGATATCACACTGGAATCTAAAATGATTAAAAAAACAGAGCAGTTTACCTATTTAGGTAGCAATTTTGATTGCACAGGAAATTTAAAAAAGAAATTATGTACGAATTGGCAAAGCAACATCAGCTTTTAAAAGTCTAATAAAATATGGAACTGCAAACTATATAGTATTAAAACTAAATTACGAATTTTCAATTCAAATGTTGTATCAATCCTGACATATGCCAGCGAGAGTTGAAAATGACTAAAGATATAGAAAGCAAGTTGAATGCATTTGAAAATAGATGTTTGCGAAAAATAATGAATATAAAATGGATCGAATTCAGAAGTGATGAAATCAGAAAAATGTGTGGTCAACCACTAGTGACAACTGTTATAAGAAAGAGAAGATGGAGATATGTTGACCACGTTCAGGAGAAATGATCAATGAATATCAAAGCAGGCATTGAAGTGGGATGCAAGGGTTCAAGAAAGAGAGAACGACCTAGGAGACCCTGAAACGAGCTTATTGAGAGACAAGAAATATCGGTCTCAGTTCCATGGAGAGATTTAGCGAGTTGCCCAGGATAGAGCGGTATGGAGAAATTTCTTGCAGGCCCTATGTAACGTATAACGGTACGAGAGGAATTAAATATCATTATTATTATTCATATATATATATATATATATATATATATATATATATATATATTCTTTATATCGTTATATGTTACATAGGGCCTGCAAGTAATTTCTCCATACGCTCTATCCTGGGCAACCTGCTAAATCTCCTCCATGGAAATGAGACTGATATTTCTGCCTCTCTCAGCAAAGTTCGTTTCAGGTTTACCTATCGAGTCCTCTCTTTATTGAACCTTTGCCTCCCCTTCAATGTCTGCTTGCTATTTTGATAATTTCTCCTCAAGTTATGCCCAACATATCTTCATCTTCTTCTTCGAATAACATGTCACTAGTGGTTAACCAGACATTTCTCTGATTGCATCACTTCTCTTAAATTCTTCATTGATGTTATGCTGTTAGAAACTGTATACAGTGAAGTATGATAGCATTCTTATTATGTGGCTGAGCCACTTCAATCTTTGACTCTCGATGTATTTCAAGCAAGATTATGTGTACACTTTCTCTTTTGTTATTGTGTGTGACTCTTGTTTCTTCTTGTGTTGTTGTGTGTGACTCTTGTTTCTTCTTGTGTTATTGTTTGTGACTCTTGTTTCTTCTTGTGTTGTTGTTTGTGACTCTTGTTTCTTCTTGTGTTATTGTTTGTGACTCTTGTTTCTTCTTGTGTTATTGTGTGTGACTCTGTTTCTTCTTGTGTTGTTGTTTGTGACTCTTGTTTCTTCTTGTGTTATTGTTTGTGACTCTTGTTTCTTCTTGTGTTATTGTGTGTGACTCTTGTTTCTTCTTGTGTTGTTGGTAACTTTAATCTCCTTTTTCTTCTTCCAACGCTCCATATCGACCACTAAGTTAACCACGCTTTGTAATTTGTATGTAATATCAGCCTAAGAACGATTGTACGTTGTGCCAGTTATGCGCCTAGAAGTAGGCCAGCACATCCCATTTCTGCGACGCTTCTTACTTATTAGGGTAACTTCCATAGGCCCCTACCTCAGTCGCCTCTTACGACATTCCTTGTGGTTCACAGTGTTACTATTCTTTGTTCCCCTTACGAACCCCGGCGATTATTTATATTCCAACGCAGGAGCGGCTCGTTATTAAGATCCAGTGGGGCCCAGCTCCACCGATAATCGAAAGGAAATAACTTCCCGAATAGACAAATAATAGTAAATACTTCAAATCCCATGATTTTTCCGAAAATTTGTGTCTGGCCCCACTAAGAAAATGACCACGAGCCGCCACTGTTCCAATGTATACTGAGTTCGCCAATATACTAGCTTGACTTCATATTAAAACATACTGCTAGGAAGTAGAAATGCTTAGAAGGGCGAATGAGTTAAAGATAGCATTCCATTCTTGATTGTAATTCTTGATAAACAAAGATAAATCAAGTTATGTGACACGGAATTCAGAACTTTATTTTTGTTTTGTACTGGCCAACATGTTATCTAGACAGAGCTGTGTCATACAGGTGAATGGGGTGTTTGGCGGATGATATCAATGACTGTGTCATACAGGTGAATGGGGTGTTTGGCGGATGATATCAATGATATTAATATATGCATTACAATTGA
Source organism: Arion vulgaris (assembly GCA_020796225.1). Classification (NCBI taxonomy): domain Eukaryota; kingdom Metazoa; phylum Mollusca; class Gastropoda; order Stylommatophora; family Arionidae; genus Arion; species Arion vulgaris. The sequence continues at coordinate 9,837,172 of CM036755.1, read as the reverse complement.
GGATGGAGAGGGGGTGGTTAAAATCTTCTTCTTCGAACGCTCCAGATCAAGCACTTGTTAAACCACTCTTTGTTATTTGTATCTAATCTGAGCCTAGGAGCGATTGTACGTATTGCCAGTTATGCGCCTAAAATAAGGCCAACATATTCGATTTATGCAATGCTTTTTATTTACAAAGGTAGCATCCCTAGATCCCTACCTCAGACGCCTCTTACGGCATGCCTTGTAGGTCGCAGTGTTACTATTCTTTGCTCCCCTTGAGAAACCCGGCAACGCACGAACGGGTTACATATTAATAATGTAAATTTATTTAAACGCGTCGATTATATCTAAATTAAGAAAAACAACAAAATAACATTGAATAAATTACTCTGGAAAAATGTTCCAAACACTAGCGAAACTTCAACATTTATTTCGCCATTCTCCACCCATTTTCGCCATGTTTAGAATATTTGTTTCCAGAGCAACCATTAACTTCTACGTGGAAGAGTATCATCACAGCCTTCTATATAAGAATTATAGAGAAGGCTGTAGTATCATCCTCTCCCAATCCTCGTTCTGTTTGGAAATATTTCTATTGGCTTCCAAAGTTTGGTTGAAAAGAGAGCTAGCTGGTTGCGTTCTTAAAACCGCTCGTCTGTATAGATAGGCAAATGGTGTCATAAGAAATCTAATGTTTGTGGTTCAAATCCTGTGTGTGGTAAATTGTTTTTTTTTATTTCCCGGAAACCTTTGATACTTGTTCACTATCTAATTATTAATCACATTCATTGGTTTCCTGCTTCCATGTGGGCTCTTAACCCTTTCATCTTTCTGTACCTATACACTGGCTAGAGGAATTATTTTAAAAAGTCTCAAAGTCGATATACTGGTTAATTCACTATTCATTGCAATATGCGTGCGTCCAGGAGTAAAAAAAATTACAGAGTGAAAGAGTTAAAACTTTTTATTTTCTTGGTAAGGAGGGGGGCGTGACTTGGCTTCTTTATGTCTCAAATTTCAATAATTTTTAAAAGGGTCTAAAGACGAACGATTGACTCATTGCACCGAGTTTCTCCATATGTCTCCGTCCCTGTCAGCAGAATTAGCACGCCATCTACCCAAAGTGTTGCACAAAACACAAACGCCTTAACTCTAACAGCAATTCTTTGGATCTTGAAAAGAAATTGCACATTTGACTCGGTCCGGATTCGAACCCTCAACCTTCACAACAACAAGCAAACGTCTTAACCATTTTGCCAGTTCAAATAATAATAATAATAATAATACTATTTGAAGGGCCTAGTAGAAAAAAGGCCTATCCAAAAATGTTAAAGTTCTGAGAAAATAGCATTCACAGTTTTTTGAGTGCGTAAAATTTGTATCTTCATCTTATCTTCAATAATACAAATAAAAACGTTAAACCTCTTTTATAACAAATAATATTTCAGGGTACATACTATATAGTTCAAGCCAGGGCTGTAACGTGCTATGATACAGAGAGGCGGCCGCATCAGGCGGTACTGTATGGAGAAGGTGCGGCATAAGCATCAAAATCAAAATTACAATTGAAGGTTATTTTAAGGACAGTCTATTAAATGGGGGGGCATTTCGAAGACTTGTATTATACTGAGAAAATATACCGTACGGCCCTGGTTCCAGCTATCGTATTGTGAAGAAAAAACTCATTTTGGTGGTAGAGTAGGATAGACCCTTTTTTCCTAAGCTCTTTAATAATAATACTTATTATTTTTAATTATTATTATTATTACACGTTCAGTAATCAATAACCCATGACGTGAAACACAGTAACATGCTGGCTTACCTCCTTCTTAGACGAATACTGGCTTTTCTTGAGCAGTTGGCGATCTTCTCTCCTAACGTACTGATTCCAAGTATTTATGTGTTGGTGTGCAGCGTCGTAGATAGAAGGGGGTTGAAGCTTGGGTACCGGAAGAAAATCATAATTAGAAGTGAAGGAATATATATATATATAGCAGTATTAGTAGTGCAAAGACTGTATCCCCGAAGTTCTGAGTTCGGATCACGCTGCGGACAGTTTGGTTGCAAATTATTTCGTGGGGATTTTTACAAAAGACGATGACACCACCCGTTCAGAAAGCAATGGCAAACTACTGAACGTAATAATGCCTAGAAAAATCACATACAGCGTTAAAAGCTGGGGTTGATTCGCAAAGTCTGTAAAGGATATGCAATTAACTTTTTGAGACTGATATTATATATATATATATATATATATATATATATATATATAAGTAAAAAGTAAAGGAACCCTTTCATACCTCGTAGTATATAGGTCAATACAGTGTTAGGCCTGTATTATTCATTGACCGTCAGCACACGATGGGTGATGTGGTCAGCATCACGCCGGCCGCCTTTACTTTCCCAGAGTATGTCTGGTACCCAGTTGAGGCTGGGTCGACCTGAGAGCCGTCGCGGTCGGGAAAAATTCTACGCGCATTGCGGGAGCTGAACCCAGACCACCAGTCTTGCGAAGCGAGTTCACTAACAACTACGCTACAGCGGCTCTCATATATATATATATATATATGTATAGCAATATAAAGTTGAACATATTCTCTCTCAGATGTATATATGAATGCGGTCAAAGAAAACAATGACACACCTCAAATTGTCTGAGGAAGACCATGGAGAAGATGGATTCAGGATGTAACTGATGGTTTGAACATGAAAGCTGCAGAGGCAGGACATCTAGCCTATGAGAGAGAGAAATTCTGGAGGACTGTTGGGGTGGCAAAGTTCTGCTCAGGACAAACTATTTAATGATGATGATGATGAAGGGGTATCGAAGATGTTGGTGAATTTGTCTACGTTGGAAGCAGGATCAGCATATCAGGAAGTACAGATGAGGACATTAATTCTAGGATTTGGATAGCCCGACAAGCCTTTTCTATCCTGCACACAGTGCGGAAGTCCACTGCCTTCTCCATGAAAACAAAGCTCGAGATATTCAGCTCAAATGTGAAATCTGTGCTGCTGTATGGCTCAGAAACGTGGCGAAGAACAAGTTAAATACAAATATGATACAGACCTTTGTCAACAGATGTCTTCGACGAATTCTCAGACTGAGATGGTATGATAGAGTTACAAACACGTACCTGTGGATACAAATCGGACATGAACCCATGATGACACAGGTCAAGAGGAGAAAATGTCAATGGTGCAGGTATACCCTACGGAAGACATAATCGAGTGTCACTAGACAAGCACTTGAGTGGAACCCGCAAGGAAAACGAAAAAGAGGACACCTAAACAGACCTGGAGACGAAGTCTTCTTTAGGGACTGAAGAGTGCTTGACTATCCTGGGAGACCATAAAGAAAACAGCCAGAGACCGAGAAGAATGGCGAACAACTGTTGAGACCCTATGCTCCACGAGGAGCGGAGAGGAATAATTCAAGTTGTATTGTAGGAGTTAATAACTATACTTACACAAGATGGAGCATGTCTTGCTCCGAAGTAAGTGTCTCGCATACATCTAATCTCCTGAGGCGTAAGATCGCCAGTAAAAGGCCAATTCGAGTCATGGCAGTATTTGACTATCGGGTGAGATTTCTGATCTTGGATCAATCTCTGTAGATCAAAGATAATATATTGAAGAAGATGATTGTAATCGATAATTTAAGATGAGAACACTGAGTTCTTCTGTGAGAACCCAGGGAAAGCAGCGGAAGCAATGAATATGATCAATAAATAAACAGTGAACAAATATTAAGAGCTTCCGAAAAATCAAACACAGGATTCGAACAACTTCTTATTTCTCACGGCACCCATTGTCTAGTCTAGCAATACGATCGTTCTTACGAACACAACCAGCGAGTCATTCAAAATGGCTTTACTGAGGAGTGTCTTTCACAAACGCTTCGTTTTTGCTAGACACAGAATAATTATATAAGGTTCGATCGAACAGTGTTTACACAAACACATGTTATAAGCTTATTGTGCTTGTTTAGATTTGAGACGAGGCAATATCATATATACACACATGTATACAAATATAACAAACATGAATACATCATTCAAAGTAGCTTCTAGTTTATTGTAAGATGAGAATAAAGAGGTTTTTGTTGTAAGAACCCTAGAGGGAAGAAACGGAAGCCATGAATATGATCAGCAAATAAACAGTGCAATCGATAATTTACTAGTAGTTTTTGTTGACAGATATATTTTTTGTATTTTTAATAGGGTTTTAAAGCCGAAGGATTTACTTCTTTGCACCGGGTTTTACCCCATATGAATCGGTCCCTCTCCTCCGAAATAGTCCGCCACCTGCCGAAAGTATTGCACACCACCTGCCGAAAGTATTGCACACCACCTGCCGAAAGTATTGCACACCACCTGCCGAAAGTATTGCACAAAGCACAAACTTCGTAGCTCCGGCAACAATATCGGGTCTCGGGAAAAAAATGCACTCGTGAACAGAACGGCGTGGTCCTGGATTCGAACCTACGACCTTCGACCCTCAAGGCAAAAATGTAACCACTTATCCACAGAGTCCCCCTCCCATCCCCTTCTCCCCTCTGAAATAAAATGCATGTTTGTAAATATACAACAACAGATTAAATAGGTTGGAAACCTGGCTTGTATGCACTGGTATCGTCTACCACAGAGAGCCACAAACTGGCCTGTATGCACTGGTATCGTCTACCACAGAGAGTCACAAACTGGCCTGTATGCACTGGTATCGTCTACCACAGAGAGCCACAAGCTGGCCTGTATGCACTGGTATCGTCTACCACAGAGAGCCACAAACTGGCCTGTATGCACTGGTATCGTCTACCACAGAGAGCCACAAACTGGCCTGTATGCACTGGTATCGTCTACCACAGAGAGCCACAAACTGGCCTGTATGCACTGGTATCGTCTACCACAGAGAGCCACAAACTGGCCTGTATGCACTGGTATCGTCTACACAGAGCACAAACTGCCATGTATGCACTGGTATCGTCTACCACAGAGAGCCACAAACTGGCTTGTATGCACTGGTATCGTCACACAGAGAGCCACAAACGGGCCCTGTATGCACTGGTATCGTCTACCACAGAGAGTCACAAACTGGCCTGTATGCACTGGTATCGTCTACCACAGAGAGTCACACTGAAAAGTTAACGAGTACAAAGCAAGAGAAAGACGGCGCAAGATATAGAGCGACGGCATGATGAACAGCAAACTTTTTAGCTGCTAGAGGACGTGTATAGACGTTTTCTCAATTCACTGCTAAAGACGCGTTAATACGTCTGTTATTATTTCTCCTCTGTGGACTAAAGACGTGTTAACACGTATGTTATTATCTCTCCTCTGTGAGCTAAAGACGTGTTAACACGTCTGTTATTATCTCTCCTCTGTGGGTTAACGACGTATTATAGATCAGTCTTTGGACAGCATGTAGCAGCGACAGAGAAATGAATAACAGCTAACAAAGTGCATTAGAACAAGTACACACAAGATAACTACATTCCACACCCTCCTGAACTCAGAATTTCTATAAAGAAAGTAAATGGTGGAAGAGAAGAAGGAGATTGATGAACAAAATCTATCAACAACTGTTGATTGATAAAACAAAATTCCCCCAGGGCTCTCTCATATCGTGCTGAACAACAGGTCATCCATACGATTAGCACCCTAGACTCGATGAAAATGGTTTAAGGATTGAATGCCCGCCTGCCCAGCGTGTTCGTAGCGCGTTGAACGACGGGTGACAAGCCCACTGTGAGTGCGGTTCAATTCCGCGGGCTGGTAGAAAAGCCACAGGTTCTCGAAATTTACGGTGTTCGTGGCACGAACCGAAGGTTACGATGTCCATGGCACCGAGCCTAAGAGCTGAAAGCTCAAGTGCTTCTGAATCGGGGGTGAGGAATGAATCTGGAAGTCTGCTCGCAGAATGGGCGGACAGCATTCTGTGGTCACACCTCAAGGCCCTGACATAGCTGTACACACCTGGACATGATGGAGTGGAGGGCAATGAACGTGCTGACTTTTTTGCAAATAATGTCCAACCTATATCTCAAAACACTGATTTAGCTGGACATGCTGGAGTGTAGGGCAACGAACTTGTTGAATTTTTTTTGTAAACAATGCCCTAACTCAAGAGGGCAGAAGTATGGACAGAGCCGATGTCAGCAATGCAGTACGCGCTCATTTATGTCATATGGGCGTGTCTCAGACACTGGACCGTTTGCAATAATTAGGAGTCAAGTTTGGACATACCAAACAGTGTCGTTTTCGTGGTAGAGAGAGAGAGAGAGAGAGAGAGAGAAGATATACTAATCAACTTCTCATGGGTACAGTGAGCAGATGGACTTTGGGATGTCTGCTGCAGGAGACGACGGAGCACGCATGGGAATACCCAATGTACCATGACGTCGTTTGCATAACATAACATTGCGTTACATTTATAAAACAATCTAGGTTTTTTTTTTGGTTGATGAAAATATTATATCAGAAACTGAACATTAACCTTACCTCTTTAACCTTGTTGATTTATTACATCAAACTAACGGACAAATATTGATTTATTACATCAAACTAACGGACAAATATTGATTTATTACATCAAACTAACGGACAAATATTGATTTATTACATCAAACTAACGGACAAATATTGATTTATTACATCAAACTAACGGACAAATATTGATTTATTACATCAAACTAACGGACAAATATTGATTTATTACATCAAACTAACGGACAAATATTGATTTATTACATCAAACTAACGGACAAATATTGATTGATGAAAACAATCTTTTGGAAACTGTTTACTGATAGGACCGTGCCATGCTTTCCTACAGAGAGGCGGCCGCATCAGGCGGTACCGTGGGAGGGCGGTATACCCAGCACAATCAAAATACACTTCGAACCATTCAATAATTAAAAATCTTCACGTAACGCTTTTCTATATTGGTATATGTTTTTCCAACATTTATGTATACGGTTTATCATTTATCGCACGCCTCTGTCTAAGCACTTTCGGTACTATTTGATTTCAGTTTTTGGTGCAGGTGCATCGTTGGCATGCTCTCTCCGAAATATTTTAAAGAAAAAAATTAAAGGACAGCATTTCGAAGACTTGCATCATACGGAGAAGATATACTGCACGGCCCTGTTAAGTGATATTGGTCAAATTGAATTTCTCATTGGTATAGAAAATGCAATAATTGTTCCTGATAGATGATACATGGAACGACTAACACGACACAAGATAGTAATGATATCATATCGAATTTAACGATGGAGGAGACGAGAGAACACATGATGGATCGTGCATTTTTCAGCTGGACTGCAAAGAGAGCAGCAGTTACCTCTGAAGTCGGAGAAGACCCGCCCGTATGGCGAGGGACACTGACAATAAGGAAATGAGGCCTGTACGCAAAAATCTGTTAGAAGTTCCCAACCAGACGAGATGACTACGCCTGAATTCATAGCAGGCGAATGCAGAAGAATAGGTAGAGCAGCAGTCTGAAAAAGAACATGGTGCATAATTAAAATCATACGTTTAACGTTCCTCACCTTGTTGTAATGTTGAAGATGTACCAGTTTTTGGTTTGGCGTAACTTTATCGCTCATTTTCTATTGTCTGCAGATGAATAAAAATCCTGGCCAAGTGTCATGCTATGTCTATATAAATATAGATATGTTGCTTGACCAGTTGATCTGTGGAAATAAAAAAAACAATTATATATATATATATACATAAATAAAACAAATTGTTAACATGAAACAGAACCTTGATTGAATTACATTGATAATCAAAAAATGTAATGACATTCGCCAGAGAGGAAAGAGCTACCAATATTTCCATCGAAAATCGCCCGTTAAAACAAGTAAAGCTTCCCATACCTGGGAGCATTATTTCATCAAAAGTAAGAATAACTAATGAAATTCGACACAGATGCAACAAAGCAAATCAAATGATAGGACAAATGGCGCTAATTTTAAGATGCAAACATATCACCATGAACACAAAAAGAGCAATGTTCAACACAATCTTTCTCCCACATTATGTTACCAGTGTCAAACCTGGACACTGACAGTAAATGATAGAAGAAAACTAGTCACGACAAAGATGAAGTGTCTACACAGAATGCTGGGTGTAACAAGAAGAGACCGGTTTAGAAATGAAGACATCAGGAAAAAGTGGGTACAACATCAGTACTAGACTTCATCAAGAAGCAACAAATTAAATGGTTCGGCATCATAAGCAGATTACCAACATACAGTGCGCCTCAAAGAGCAATGCTTCTCCGATACAATGGGTACAAAGCAAAATGCAGGCCACGCAAAAGATGGACCTCAGAGATAACAGAGGCGACGAAAGACACTATCTACGAAGCGTACACAAAGGCCAGTGCTAGAAATATCTTCTTGACCTGACGCTGTGAGGCAAAACATGATTGGAGAAAATAAATAAATAAAAACAAAGAATGAAGTGTTTCGGTAACTCAATAAGAATGTAACCAAAGTCCACTGTATACAGCATCTTCTACAACATAACATCAGAAAAGACAGTCACCAGCATCAACATAGGAACACATCAACATAGGAAAGTTGGGACGCAACCATGCTTGAATTACACTGATAAACACAGAATGAAGTGGTTGCATACTATTGAGTCGCCGAACCACTTTATTCTTTGTTTCAATGTAAGCAACGCCCTGTTCCCATTTTCTTTTGGTGGACCTGTCTTTCTCGGTTGTTGGTAACTTTTCATAAGCATTACATTTCCATTTGTAGTTATTTTTGCGACAGGGCTTTTCTCATTGTCCATGTTTTGCTCTGGTAACATAAACTAGGCATAAAAATTATGGGGATCATCTGTTGTTTGGCGCAATAATGTAAGGATATAAATTGGTGCCAGGGTCAGTGAGCTGGCACTGACCAAGACCCTACCCCACCTCCCCGGGGTGGCTCTGGTAACAGACTAATGTCTGGCTAAGTGGAAAGGGATCGAAGGAGAGCTACTCTGGAATAAGTAGAAGTGTAGGTGCATACAAATCTAATGATATGAGATCTGATTGTAATATAGAATGTGAGTATCTCTGAAGAAGCGCCTATACGCTTCTCCTGTCCGATAAAGAGTCAAAGTCGACAGACAATATATATCTGACGCCCGCGTGGTTACCGGGGCCCGAATTCGGGGTAAAGAATAGAATCACTATTACCTACCACTTGCCGTATAGGCAGATGTGGAGGTTTGGCGTGGAATTACTTACCCCACTTTGTAAAAATACTCAGCTATAAAACCACAACCAAGCGCATGAGAGATTGCAAGGCCTATGTTGAGGACTTATGCATCCTTGGAGGCGAAGGGTAAAGAAGAAGAAGAGGAAGAATAACAATGGGGATGTATCATTTGATAAATATTATAATCAAACATACCTTCAGACATATACAAGAGACCACTCTCGACAATAGCATAATTGTTGAATGCTTTCTCTACAAGTTTCTACCTATGTCAACCATAATGTAGTTTCTTGAAAGAAGGGTTCCGTTCATAAAATGTGCATCTTGGTGATGTTTTGCATTCATTTCGCACCGTTATCATCATCATCAGGTGCCGTGCAGGCTGGCTTAAGCGATCATGGATCTCCACAAATCTCTGTCTCTGATGTTTGCTATCATCTCAGATGTTGACGCTCTTCCGTGCCATGAAGTCAGGCTATCCAAAAAATGTTTGTCTCTTTCTTCCTCTGTCTCTTCTGTTCACGATTTTACCGGTTGTCACGGTGTGTTCTAAACCTCCCCTCCTCATCACATGCCCGAAAATGATGACTGCCTCTTTCTTATATTGATGATAAGCTTTGTCTGCGTCTTGATCTCATTCAACACCTCAACATTCGTCATTTTAGCAGATAATAGGATTCTCAGTTTTATTTTTTTTGATCTGCTTGTTTAATAATAAATACTTTTTACTTCTTCAAACGCTCCATATCGAATGTCTCTGTTGGCTCAGTGGTTAACTCTTAGTGGACCAGATCGAAAGCCATGTTTTTACAAGCCATTTGTATTTAGAATAAAAACACCCTTTAGTGTGGCTCCTTGTAAAAAGACGTCCAACCCAAAGTCACATAGTGTTGCGTTTGATCCACAAGGGCCCTTGCATTGCGAGTTGAAAGTCGTGAGTTCGAATCCGTACTGAGCCGTTCTGTTTACGAGTGCATTTTTCCCCAGAGACCCCAACCCTCTCCCTCCCCCTAGGGTTGTTGCCGGAGCTACGGGGTTCGCTCTTTGTGCACTACGTTCGGAAGTAAAGTAAAGTAAAGGAACCCTTTCATACCTCGTGATATATAGGTCAATACAGTGTTAGGCCTGTATTTTTCATTGACCATCGGCGCACGATGGGTGATGTGGTCAGCATCACGCCGACCGCCTTTACTTTCCCAGAGCATGTCTGGTACCCAGTTGAGGCTGGGTCGACCTGAGAGCCGTCGCGGTCGGGAAAAATTCCACGCTCATTGCGGGAGCTGAACCCAGACCACCATCCTTGCGAAGCGAGTTCACTAACAACTACGCTACAGCGGCTCTCTACGTTCGGAAGGTAGTGAGCAATATCTGCTGAGAGGGACCGAACCATATAGGGTAAAACCCGTTGCAATGAAGTCAATCATTCAGCTTAAAACCCTTTTTATTATAGTGCGTCATGAATACCTAGTGTCAATAAGATAGCATTTGTTACGGATTTTATTGACTTTTTTTAGTAGTGTAGTTTTGAAGTACTACTTGCTTGATATCAGCATTCGATGCACAAAAGCTAACCAGGTACTAGGGCAGTTAACACCACTGTTGTCACATAAAGAGATACAGCTAAAAACTAAAGCAAATCTTATAAGAACGATTTTCTGGCCAACACTATATATATATAGCCGTCATCGCAAGCGATGATCAATAATCTCAGACGTGCTGTGCCCTCTCGGTCAACACTATGTACCAGTGTCAAACATGGCAAACAGCGCTAATGAGCGGAGAATCATAACCACAGAGATGAGGTGTCTTAGAAGAGCTGCAGGTGAAACAATAACAGACAAAATTAGAAATGAAGAAATCAGAAAAAACTGGATGTGAAACCAGTACAAGAACATACAAGAACAACAGATTAATTAGATGGTTTGGACACCTGACAAGAATGCCCTGGTATTGTCTACCACAGAAGCCGACACAGAAAAAAATATAACGAGTACAGAGGAAGAAGAAGACCACGCAAAAGATGGAGCGACGGTATCAAGAACAGCCTTTAAGAAATAATAACACTTACAAAGTGCCTTAAAACAAGCACACACAAGATCACTATATTCCCTCCACCTTCCACTAAAACGTCTATAAAGAAGTAAATGGTGGAAGAGAAGAAGAAGTACTACTTGCACAGTGTTAACGAAGCTATGTCTTGTGCACTGACGGTAGTGGGTTTGAATCCAAACAGCGCCTTTCTGTTCACAAATACATTCCTTCTAGAGACCCAAATTATCTTAATCTCTCTGTTGTACAGAAACATCTATTTTTCGAAGGTCTGTAGTTTTTTTGTGGAATCTTTTCTACAATTGTTTTATTTTGTTGAAATACGTAATACAAAAGTACTGTAGTATTACAAAATACACAAACAATAACAATACACAGCAACGTTTCGACCAAAGTCCTTCATCAAGCAATCAATACAACAGGAGTGAAGAATTTCATCACAGAAGACTACATATAGACTTCGATAGAGACATTCCAAAGGTCTTAAAATGAAAATCTGTGACTAAATATTAAATTTTATTTTGTTACACATTAATCTTCATCATCATCATCAAGTGCTTGCCCCTTACGGAACTTAGCTCCCATAACATCAGTCCTGAATATCGTTCTGTTCTTTGTAAGTTGTCCGGTGTCAGCAGTAGTCATTCTCAGATCGTCAATGACATCCTGCACCCATTGTCTTGTAGGTCTTTCTCTCATTCTGCTTCCAGGCACATTCTCTCAATTTATCTTTTTAGTCACTCATTTCATTTGATGTGTCCGAAATTTTTAATTTATATTGATACATTAATACAGCATCTGTGAGCGTCTGTGCAGCTTAAGCTGTGGTGAGCTTGATCACAAACCAAGCGTAATTGGTTCAAACTCCGCGGTGTACATATTTGGAAGCACATTCGTTTCCGTGGGATTTTTACAAAAGGTAAAAATAGACCTCTCCGTTCAGAAAACAATGGCAAACTACTGACCGTATAAGTAGTACCTAGGAAATCAAAAGACTCGTTTACTGTTGTTGATGGCTACGTCCTGTAAAGGATTTGTCACGATTTTTATTTCAATACAGCATATAAATTATTATGTTAATTTTTGGTTAAATTCTCTATGTTGTTTACTAACATTTGTTTGTTTTTGTGTTTTGTTGTATCCTGATGGAGTGCAAAGTACTTCAACAGTGAACTTGAACAATGGTAAGATAAGATTTCAATATTGGTGACTTGGTGATGTACGAAACAGGATATTTGTAAACAATAATATTAGGTCAAGAATATATGGGTATTTGTGTTATCTATTCGGGAGTGGTAGGTGAGATTATTAGTCAGATTGTTGTAACATCATGTAAAGAGTTATCTTTGAATTGACTGTTGCTTTGCTACCACACACATACACATACGCGCACGCACACACACACGCACATATATACATATACAGCCGCGGCTCGGGATTATTTTTGTTGGTGGGACCAGACATAAATTTTCGGAAAAATCATCGTTTTTGGGTTCGGTTATATTTTAGATTTTACGATTATTTGTTTATTCCGGGAAGTTATTCCATCTTTACTAGAATAATATGGGGCTGCAGACGCAAACAACAAAACGGGACAACGCTGCACCAGGTTCAGTGAGCTGACACTGATCAAGACCCTACTCCACCTCCTCGTGGTGACCCTGGAAATAGACAGAGGATCATGTCTGGCTAAGTGGGTGGATATCGAGAAAACTATTCTGGTATAGGTAGTAGAGCAAGCGCAGACACTTTTCTCAGATTCTAAATCCTGAGTGAATTGTTATATTATTATGATATAATATGTATATTTTAGTGTTATATATTCAACTTTCAAAGCTAATCAGTAACAAGTTAAGAGTAATAATTATGAAGAAATAATTCCTAAAATAATAAGTACACGTTACTCGTTATTTTTGGTGGGGCCGGTCCCACTGGCCCTTATTGACCAGCGCCCAGTACATATATATATTATATATATATATATATATATATTATATATATATATATATATATATATATATCTATCAGTTATCAGTTATATTATGACTATCATCATAGCACTTCGGACATGTCCATAGGTGCTCCGATCTCCACCTCAACAAAGCCAGCAGCTTTCAGTGGCCCAGCATACCAGTTCGATGTTGATTAATCAATCTCTTTGTATATTTAGTATGTCGTTCTTTTCGGACTACACCAATATGGACGCCATCTCTTTCAATCTGGTCAGCGAGTGGCATTCACAACCTTGAAACTCCTCTGTTCGGAAAGACTCTCTCAATGCGTGAAGAATGTCATTTCGGTCCATTGCAGCTCTCTCTGATATTGTAACCATGCCAGCCACTCTATCAGCTTGTTCATTACTCCTGACTCCTGCATGCCCTGAGACAAAAAGTGTGATTTCTCTGATACCTGTCTGTACCAGTACATCCACCCAGTTTCATCTCACAATTCCTGTTTTGACTTTAAGATTCGTACTCATGGAGTCATTGAGTGTGAAAACACGAGAGTAGTCATGAGATACCAACCACGTGGACACCTCTGTAACCGCCTGTACCACCATTGTTATATATATATATATATATATATATATATATATATATATATATATATAGATAGATATATATATATACTAGCAAGGAATATGGATTAGATATTAACATACAGAAAAGAAAAACTATGGTAATCAACAAGGAAATGGAGAAACCTAAAATGAATATAAAAATACATGGAGAATTACTACATCAAGTAAAACGTTTCTTATATCTTGGTCAGATGATAACAGATGATGGCAGATGTATAACAGAAATTAAAAGAGAATAGGAATGGCCAAGGATAATTTCAATAGTATGAGAAAGTTACTGACATCCAAACAAATCACAAACAGGCTAAAAATGAGAATGATCAAATGCTATATATATCCTATATTAATGAATAGCTCGGAAACATGGACAATGAACAAGCAGTTAGAAGACAGAATTGATGCATTTGAGATGTGGATATATGAAGAATAGGCAGAGTTTCATGGACAGAAAAACAGACAAATAAACAAGTTTTAGGAAAACTAGCATGAAGAAACAATTATTAAGAGAAATAAAATTCAGACAAGTAAAGTATTTTGGGCACATAAAAGACATGACACCATGATAAAACATTTACTAGAGGGGAAAGTTGAGGTGGGAAGAGCAAGAGGAAGACTGAGAGATAAGTGGGAGGGAAACTTTAAGAAATGGACAGGTTACAGTCTGGCAGCAACACCAAGGCGAAGATAGAGGATGCTGAGATTCATTGCAGCAACCTTCGATGTGAAGGCTGATGATGATGATAATATATATATATATATTATATATATATATATATATATATATATATATATATATATATATACTACTTTCCACTTTCTAATAGATTACCACTTCTGAAGATTACTTCCTTTTAATCTTATTAGTTCCTTCCTCCTGATAACCTAATTTTCTAACAATTGTCATGACAAGATTGAGCTTGATATCTATCTTATATGTATATATATATATATATATATATATATTATATATATATATATATATATATATATATATATATATCAAGATAAATTGAATTAGTATGTATATATGTCTGTTTACTTCAATGGTAGATATCTGGATATCATACGGAATTGACATTTAGCAAAAGGGTAGCTTTCTAGACGGGAAGACGTAAAAATTATGAAACCGAACTATTGCTTTGTTTTTATATCTTAAATTCTAATGAAAAATTAAAACACCGAAAACGTATATCCGTGTAATTTAGTTTCTCTCTGGATTTGAATATTTCCTGAAGCGTTGTCAGCTATGTTACTCAAATATTTGACCTATTCGAACCCCCATCCCTCCCCTCTCTTCCAAGGTATTAGTTTTTTATTTGGTCATAATTTATTGGTATTTTAACACATCTGGTCACTATTTGATAAGATTATAATCATTTTAATTATTGTTGGTATTGAAGCTTTCCCGTCTTTCTTAGTTTGACTGGTTTACTAGCTTTCCCACATGACAATCTTTATTAGTTTGACTGTTTTACTAGCTTTCCCACATGACAATCTTTATTAGTTTGATTGTTTTACTAGCTTTCCCACATGACAATCTTTATTAGTTTGACTGTTTTACTAGCTTTCCCACATGACAATCTTTATTAGTTTGACTGTTTTACTAGCTTTCCCACATGACAATCTTTATTAGTTTGACTGTTTCATCGCATCAATACTCGCTATTATCAAGGTAATATTTTGTTTAATCGACGTAGCAATAGAAAACATTGTTATTAATGGGAAAGAAGCCAATTTTGAAGTTATGCGGGGGACATGGCATGTCTCTTTAATATGTCCAGTCTCGCACTGTTTGGTACCCATAAATCCCCATGCAAAGAACGGGTACTTCTGCTAGTGTTCCTATATAATTGCTCAGGTATGTTGACACAATGCTGCAGTGTAACTCATTAGATGTGGTACTACAAGGTCTGTTTACGACATCTTACCTGTAGCCTATCCGCACAAGTATGTGCACTATTGTACGGTATTTATTGTTTATTGGAGGATCATCTTCATCGCACATCGGACATGTCCATAATTGCTCCGATCTCCGCCCAAGCATGCATTTCAGTGTGTTTAGGCTAACAACTCACGTTATGTATTCTTCTTCTTCGAACGCTCCATATCGACCACTTGTAAACCACTCTGTGTGATTTGTATATGATCTGAGCATAAGAGCGATTGTACATTGTGCCAGTTATGCGTCAACAAGTATGCCAGCACATCCGATTTCTGCGATGCTTTTTATTTACAAGGGTAGCATCCATAGAGCCTACATCAGTCGCCTCTTACAACATGCATTGTAGGTCGCGGTGGTACTATTCTTTGCTTCCTTGCGGCCCCAGCAGCGCACGGGCGCTGTTCTGTGTAGATTGATGTATCTACTGGTGTTTCTCTCGAGGTTTCTTGCCGCACCTATCGGTATGCACAACTTGCGCAACCGAGATAGAGAATACCGTTTATCTTCTTCATTGAAATCTTCAGAGTTGTACAGTATGCATGTACCATCTTTGTTTGCCAAGAATCAAGAATGGTTCTGACTAGACTTGCGGTTAGAGAACCAGTAAGTGCAAATTTCTGATGACTGAAGGATGTTGAAATTTCCTTTCCACTTGAACGCATGCTTAGAGTATATTACATCATGCGAAACAAGGTTAGGAGAGAACTTTGTTTGAATTATTGTGAGAAACAACAAAATTAAGAGGTTCAGCCACTTAATAAGAATGCAACCAAAGTCCACTGTATACAGAGTCTTCTACAACATAACATCTGGAAAAAAAATGACGGAGGAGAAGACCACGAAAAAGATGGTTTACAGAATCCTGTCAAAAAGCAAAAATATCCATCATCTAAGCTACTGGAACAGCGCAAGACAAAAACAGAAAACCAAGACACTGAACAACCAGGTAATAGTGTGATGACAAAAAAAGAAGAAGTGATCAACATGACCAGCAGACAATATGACGGTGGGGAATGAACACAGTGAACCTTACCTAGACTGATGTATTATTAGTCTCTGAAAAAGGTCTAAGCTTATTAAAATCAGTTTTATTTTTGTATCATGGCATATAGTCATAAAGCGGAATAAACACTTTAATTAAAAGCTGACAAAACACTTTAATGACACTCTTAAAGTGTCTCTGAAATGTTTCGATATATACACCACGTGTTTGGATTCCCTGGCGCAAGATCACCAAATGTGGCGCTGTAACAACACAAGAGAAACTCGCAAAAAGCTGAGAATCGTCGTGTCGTTGAAGCACATAGAAAACAAGTTGCGCGAAAAAAGAAAACACAACACCCACATGTCTAACCTTGATCATGTATGCCCCACCTGTGGTAGGGACTGTGTTCTAGGATTGGACTCTACAGTCACCTCCGCACACACCAGAGAAGTGCAACAGCAAATTTATGAGGTTGTTGTCAACATCGTCTGCGATGGACGGCTAAAATTATTATTATTATTATTATTATTAGGCTTGCGAGTATATCTGCTGTAGAAAGTGAACGATCAATGCACTAAGATATGAAGAGGATGGAGGTATGGTGGGAGGAAGAGCAGACGCTTAAAGGAATCGGAGTTAATTTGCAACCATAACCACTCTGCTAATAATGATCTCCTCCAACCATTCGCGTCTCTTTAAATATCCAAAATACTTCAATTTTCTCATTCTTATTTGTAACATCAGCCAGCGTTATTTGATTTTGAGTTCTTTCTGTATAGTCTATTTGTTCTCGTATACCATAGTCAGAGGAGAGAACAAATACTAGGCGGGAGACCCACCCAGAACAAGGGTTGTATTTTTTTAAATTCACAGAAAAAACGAACAAAGATATTGTCATACAATTTGCCACCTGTAGCAAAGGCATTGTTTTCGATGATAAACAACGTTTAGTGTATGCATTGTAATTAGTTATTTACAAAAATAATTAATTTTCTTGAAAATATTTTGTAAAAAAACCTGTGTCGGGGAGAGGATTTCACAAACATAAGAAGTGCAAAGAACCAAACTGGCATATAATGTACATATCACTCATAGTTATAGCGTGAACCTCCACATTTTGTCTAAACTGTATATAAGCAGAGATATTGCTTTTTAATTTGAAATTTTTTTTTATTTGGAAGGGTTAAATGAGTTAGACATTTTTTGGAGGTTCACGCTATAGCTATGGGTGATATGTACATTATATGCCAGTTTGGCATTCTTTGCACTTCTTATGTTTATGAAATCCTCTCCGATGCAGGGGGTTTTTACAATATATTTTCAAGAAAATTAATTATTTTAAAATAACTAATTAGAGTACATACACTAAACGTTGTTTATCATCGAAAACGATGCCTTTTGCAACAGGTGACCAAATTGAATGACAATATGTTTGGTAGTTTTTTTTCTGTGAATTTTTAAAAATACAACCCTATTTCTGGTGGGTCTCCGCCTTAATATACCATTATTCTAATCACTTAACTATACCATCGCTCAAACAACTTAACTATACCAGCACTCTACTCACTTAACTATCTCTCTTTAGCCTGTTACGCCCCTGGCGTTTAGGGCAGCAACAAACGTACACCATTCTTCCTGTTCATGGCCTTCCTCTGTATTGTGTTCCAGCTATGATTCATTTCCTTCAGCTCTTGCTCTATCGTTCTCCTCCAGGTCGTCTTGGGTCTTCCACGCTTTCGCCTACCCTCTGGAGTCCATCTCAGTGCAGTTTTCGTATCGGAGCCAGTCTCCATGCGCATCACATGTCCAATCCATCTCCAGCGTCGTCTTCGGATGATAGTGCCCATATTCTCTTGTTGGCATCGTGCAAGCAATTCTTGATTCGAGATAGTAGTCGGCCAGTACACGCGTAAGATTTTTCGCAGACAAGTTGTATGAAAGGCGGAGAGTCTGGACATATCCTGTTCTGTCATTCTCCAGCATTCCGATCCATACAGCAAAGTTGACAGCACACAGCTGTTATAGATACTAGTCTTGGTTCTGATGCTGTATTGGGCAGATTTCCAGGCGGTCTGAAGGGTCATGAATGCACTGCGTGCTTTACTCAGTCTGTTGTTAATGTCAGATCCAGCGCCTCCTTCATTGCTAATAACACTTCCAAGGTATGTGAAAGCGGTTGTATCTCGGAGGGTTTTACCTTCTAGTTTGACTGGTGCTGGGGTTGCTATGTTCAGAGTCATTACTTCAGTTTTCTTCTGATTTATTTTCAGCCCAACCATCTCACTATATTGGTTAAGGCGGCTGGTCTTTTCCTGGATATCTCTATGTGTATGAGATAGAGTGCGATGTCATCTGCAAAATCTAGGTCTTCCAGAGTGGATGTGAGCGTCCATCTAATACCTCTTGCCTTATCTTCCGTTGTTTTACGCATCACCCAATCTATGACAGTGTTGAATAATAGGGCTGACATAACACATCCTTGTCGCACGCCTGTTTTTACTTCAAACTTTAGTTCTGAAGTTTCAACACTGCATGCAAACTTGCTGTAGCAGCTTTTATAATATTTATAAAACACAGTTGGATTCCATACCATCTTAAGATACGCCATAGACTTTCGCGGTGTATGCTATCAAAAGCCTTTTCAAAATCTACAAAGTTGATATAGAGTTTGCTTTGCCATTCTGTGCATTGTTCTATGATATTTCTAAGAGCAAATATTTGGCCTATACAGCTCCGTCCTCTGCGAAATCCTGCTTGTTCCTTTCTCAGTTTCTTATCCACAGCGTCAGTAATACGTTGTACGATGATTTTGCTTAAGATTTTACTTGGGACAGAAAGCAGTGTTATTTCACGCCAATTATTACAATCGGCAAGGGAGCCCTTTTTGGGTATCTTGATGATGACTCCTCTGTTCCATGCATCAGGTATTATTTGGGCATTCCATATAGTAGTAAACAAGGGTTGCAATATATTAGCTGCAAGTTCTGGGTCTATTTGAATAGTTCTGCGTTTAAGTTATCATTCCTGGTGCCTTGTTATTCTTAAGAGATCTAATTGCTGTAATGATCTCATCCTGGCTGGAGTGTTTCAATGCCAATTTCTAACTCCTCTGTTGGTTCTGGTATGTCTGCTACTACCGTTGGAGGTGGTCTGTTTAGCAATTCTTTAAAATGCTCTGTCCATCGTATTTCTTGTTCCTTTTCCGTTGTCAATAGTATTCCATTCTTATCCTTTATGAGAGTATTTGATCTTCTGTAATGTTTCCCGCTTATTAGCTTTGTAATTTTGTACACTGTCCCTGATCACACTTTTTGCTGCTTCTTCTGCCTGTACTGCCAGGTCTTCAACATACATTCTTTTGTCGGCTCTCACAGCCCGTTTGATTTCTTTACTTGCGCTTTTGTACTGTTCTTGGTATCTTGCTTTCAGTCTTTCGGACTTTGCTTCTAACAATTTCTTTTTAATATTCTTCGGCTGTCTATTATTTTCCATGTTGTTGGTGTTATCCATTCTTTTCTTTTCTTTGTGCGGTAGCCTAGACATGTTTCACTGCTCTTGCTATATATAAATGCTATGTTGTCCCATGTTTTATCTATGTTGTCAGTTTCATCCGTAGTTTCATTACTTTCTAGGTCTTGGAATCTGTTCTTTATCTGCATTATAAACTTATCCCTTACTTCCGTGTCTTTTAGTCTATCCACATCGAACCTCTTTTGGAAGTTTTCTGTTGTCCTGTTTTTCTTAGTTTAAGTTTGACTTAACTATACCAGCACTCTACTCACTTAACTATACCATCACTCTACTCACTTAACTATACCATCACTCTACTCACTTAACTATACCATCACTCTAATTACTTAACTATACCATCACTCCAACAACTAACCTACACCAGTACTTTAACAACTTAACCTACACTAGTACTCTAACAACTTAACCTACACCAGTACTCTAACAACTTAACCTACACTAGTACTCTAACAACTTAATCTACACTAGTACTCTAACAACTTAACCTACATCAGTACTCAACAACTTAACTCGCCTATGTGTTTTCCGGGCTCACTAAAAAAACAAAAATAGTAACACTGCGACCTACAAGGCTAGTAACACTGCGACCTACAAGGCTATTGAGGCGACTGAGGTAGGGAAATAGGGATCCTACTCTAGTAAATAAAAAGAGACGCAGAAATTCGGATGTGCTGGCCTATTTGTAGACGAATAACTGGCACAACGTACAATCACTCTTAGGCTCAGATCACACATAGTGGTTTAACAAGTGGTCGATATGGAGCGCTCGAAGAAGAAGAAAAAATAAGAACAACTTAACGATTCTAGCAATATCCATATAGAAGTATAAACAACAAACTATACTTATCATGTTATTGATAACTTTAAACAGAACGAACGTAATGCTTTTTAGATAAATAATTTACAAACACGGATGCCATCGTTATCACACGCCACGAATTCACACTATCAACAAAAGCTGATATCATTGGGACAGTAACACGGATACAGCTGAAGCACGTCAGCTGATACAGTGGCTGAAATCATCATCATTGCAAATGTCAGCAGAGTAAACAGAACAATTGAAAAGCATCCAAGTGACCCACAGGTGGCAGGGAATAAGCACTATGATCACTGCCTTGACTGCTGTATCATTGAACAATACTTGCTTTTTATTTCTTCTTTCCATCTCTATCTCTCTTTCAGTTAAATTGTAATTCTTGTCTGGGGTGTGTAGAGAAGTCATAGACTCCACCACAGACTCCACAGGGTGTGTAGAGAGTCCACAGACTCCATGGGTGTGTAGAGAGTCCACAGACTCCACAGGGTGTGTAGAGAGTCCACAGACTCCTCGGGGTAATTAGAGAGTCCATAGACTCCACGGGGTAATTAGAGAGTCCATAGACTCCATGGGTTGTTTTGAGAGTCTACAGACTCTACAGGTTGTGTTGAGAGTCTACAGACTCCACATGTTGTGTTGAGAGTCTACAGACTCTACAGGTTGTATTGAGAGTCTACAGACTCCACATGTTGTATTGAGAGTCGTCTACAGACTCCACAGGTTGTAATGAGAGTCTACAGACTCCACAGGTTGTATTGAGAGTCGTCTACAGACTCCACAGGTTGTAATGAGAGTCTACAGACTCCACATGTTGTATTGAGAGTCGTCTACAGACTCCACAGGTTGTAATGAGAGTCTACAGACTCCACAGGTTGTATTGAGAGTCGACAGACTCCACATGTTGTATTGAGAGTCGACAGACTCCACAGGTTGTAATGAGAGTCTACAGACTCCACATGTTGTAATGAGAGTCTACAGACTCCACAGGTTGTAATGAGAGTCTACAGACCCCACAGGTTGTAATGAGAGTCTACAGACCCCACAGGTTGTAATGAGAGTCTACAGACCCCACAGGTTGTAATGAGAGTCTACAGACCCCACAGGTTGTAATGAGAGTCTACAGACCCCACAGGTTGTATTGAGAGTCTACAGACTCCACATGTTGTAATGAGAGTCTACAGACTCCACAGGTTGTGTTGAGAGTCGACAGACTCCACGGGGTATGTAGAGAGTCGACAGACTTCACTTTCTTCATTGAAAAAAAATGGGTCTAAAAGCCAGGGATTTACCTCATTACACCGGGTTTCCTCATATGGCTCCGTCTCTCTTGGAAGAAATGGATAATGTAAAACTATAGTACTTTGTTTGTACGTGTTTCACTATTTACCAAGTTTTACTGCAGTCTTCTCCCTATTTGGAAGAAATGACACGCGTTCTGTCGAAAGTATTGCACAAAGTACGAACTCTGTAGCTCCAGCAACAATGCTAGAAATTTCCAGAAAATATTGCACATGTGACTCAGTCCAGATTTGAACCTACAACCTTCAGAACGTCAAGCAAACGTACTTACCACTTCGTCATAGAGAACTAATTCAGAACGTCAAGCAAACGTACTTACCACTTCGTCATAGGAACTAATTCAGACGTCAAGCAAACGTACTTCCACTTCGTCAAGAAACTAATCAGGACCGTCAAGCAAACGTTACATTTAAAGTACGAATCTAGACTCAAGCAACAATTGCTAGAAATTTCAAGAAAATATTGCACATTACTCATAGAGAACCTAAAATTCAGAACGTCAAGCAAACGTACTTACCACTTCGTCATAGAGAACTAATTCAGAACGTCAAGCAAACGTACTTACCACTTCGTCATAGAGAACTAATTCAATGCTGTATTCGACACAAATATTACATGGCTTCGACGTGCAAGGGAAAGAGCTGCCCGCCTGCCCAGCGTGTTCCTAGCGCTTTGGACGACGGTGTAACAAGCCCTCTGTGAGTACGTGTTCAATTCCAGGGGCTGGCAGAAAAGCCACAGGTTCTCCAGATTTATGTTGTTCGTGGTACCGAACCGAAGGGTTACGATGCTCATGGCACCGAGCCGAACAGCTGAAAAAGCTCAAGTGCTTCTGGATCGGAAATAAAAAGGGAAAGAGCTCAAGCGCTTCTAGATCATAGAAAAAGGGTGTAGTCGACAGATCATCATCATCGTCGCTGCACATTGTACCAATTAGTCGATAACCCTCTAATCTTCTCGGAATGTGTCTGTGAGTGCGGAAACTAACGACATCAGTTAGATGTTATTTACTATTCTCAACTAAGCAAACGAAAATCAGCAGTCTACTCACGCCGATAATAAACACTAAGGAAGACTTTAAAACGGATGCACGTGCTCCGCAGCACTGGTAAAGATTATCAATGAATGCAGTTCCTGTTCATTTGTCATAAATCGTTGTATTTATATATTTTTTTTTAAAACTGTTGTTACTGCGTGTAGTACCGCTTTTAGGGCTGTGTAGGACAGGTGGGACGTGAACCTGAGGAATTTAATACCGCAGCTTGTGCAGTCGCAGCGAAGTTGTACAGGTTAGAACTTTTCTTTTATACCCACAACAAAAATAATCATTGGCCCTTACCGAAGAACAAAGCAGATACCAGTGGAGAAAGAGCTCAGGAAGAAACGCTGGCGATGGATAGGACATACATTGAGAAGACCGATCAGAAGAATTGCAAGACAGGCACTGTTTTGGAACCCGCAGGGAAAGATGAGTAGGGGAAGGCTTAGAAAGACCTGGAGAAGAGAGCTGGAGGCTGATATTAAAAGGATACATTGCTCATAAGATGGATTGCAAGGACCCTGTTCGAGAGAAAAGTGGCACTCAGGTGTGGTAATTGGTACTCTGTGCCGACAAAAATTTCACCGGGCCTACCCCAAGGGTCCCCACTATCTTCAGTACTATTCAATGTATTCACCATAATGATTACGAAGCAACAATTATCTGGCAGGGGACGAACGCTGTCATTTGCAGACGACATCATGGTGTACAGACAGGGAGAAACAGGGATGAAATTGCTAATAAACTCCAGGAAGAACTGAACCGCATAATGACCTGGTGTGATGTTTCTGGTGCATCGATAAACCATACCAAAACTGTGCTATCATGGTTCTCCTAAATAATCACATTGTGAAGTCTGACACACCACATGTTACGTTAGATGGACATACACTTACCCGAACAGCATCTATGAGTTATTTGGGTGTAAAATTTGATCGCAGTCTATGCTTTAGGGACCATATCGAACAAGTTATTGCCAAGGCTCGCAACGCACTATCCTCACTGAGAATCATGGCGGCTGCTAACATTGAGCAACACCTTCTTGTACTCTTGTACCAAGGTATTGTTCTGTCATGTATAGAATATGCATGCGCTCTCCTAACAATTAGTCCTACGCAAACAGCGAGACTGGAAAGAATTCAGAATGAGGCTATGCGCATCATTCTGAGATGCACCAAAGATACACCAGGAGTGTCAATGCAATTCCTTCTTGACCTCCCAACTATTGCTAACAGAATTGAAACTTGGAGGGTTCGATCATATCTAAGAATCAATGCAAACAAGGAACATCCTCTCCATGAAGAACTTATTAAGGAGAAAGGGTGTAGACTCAAGAGAGGCAGATCATGGCTGAGTCAGGCGGAAGATACGCTTAGGAAAATATGTGATACTTCCGGAATTGAAACAGGAGAGGAATGGATTGCTGTGCCACCTCAATTTCAGACTGCTTTTACCGTTATTACATCTATTAAGAAAAACTGCGAACAAAATAATCTATCACTGCTAAACGTGGTGGAGGCTCTCTTGAATGACATCATCAATGATACAGATGTGGTTATTTACACCGATGGTTCAGTCATTCGCCAACAACGCTGTGCGTGGGCTTTTCAGCACGCTCAGGAGGAAAAATAATAAGAGAGGCCAGTGGGGCCTACGTAACAACCACAAGTAGCTTGACAATGGAGGTTCGGGGCGGTTACGAAGGCGGTGAACTGGTTGGCATCTCACAACTACTCTCGTGTTTTCATACTCAGTGACTCCATGAGCATGATTCGTAAAATTGAATCAGGTATGGTGAGACGCAACTGGGTGGAGGTACTGGTACAGACAATGATCAGAGAAATCACCTTCATTTTTGTCCCTGGGCACGCAGGAGTTAGGGGTAATGAACGAGCTAATAGATTGGCTGGCTTGGCTACAATATCAGAGAGAGCTGCCATGGATCGAAGTGACATTCTTCATGCATTGAGAGAGTCTTTCCGAACACAGGAGTTTCAGGTATATGAATCCCACTCGCTGACCAGATTGAAAGAGATGGGTGTCAATATTGGTGCAGCCCGAAAAGAACGAAATACTAAATATGCAAAGAGATTGATTAATCAACATCGAACTGGCGTGTTGGCTCGCTGGACGCTGCTGGATTTGCTGAAGCGGAGATCGGAGCACCTATGGACATGTCAGGAGTGCTATGATGATAGTCCTCATAAAACTGATAACTGATAACTGACTGAAAAGAATAGGTTAAAGATGGAAAGAATTGGAAAAAATAGGAAGAGAGAGGAAGAGCTGGAAGAAGTTTGTTTAAGACCTGTGCTCCGTTTGGAGTTGAAAGGTGAAGAAGAAGATAGGACAGGTGGGACGTGAGACTGAAGAATTTAATGGCTGCATGGCTAGTACAGTCGCCGCGAAGCTGTTAAGGTTAGAACTTTTCTTTTATACCCACAACAAAAATAATCCTTGGCCCTTACAGTGAAATGAATACGGGTGAATTACCGCATGGAAGCCAGGCTCTAACCTCATCTACCTGAAGCTCTTTCCTATGCATACGAGGGAAGAAAGTAAACACAACTTTTACATGAAATATAAGTGTTACATAAAACATTAGGCTATATTGACATTCGACATTTTGAGTTGTTACTCAAGTAGATTAAGAAGAAGAAGAAGAATAGGCACGAAGCAATCTTACATATGAATTTTGCTGAAGCTTTAGATTAAATGTTTATCTTGATAAGCCTGTAACCAATGGTGACTCATAAACTAAGGGACACAATAGCGACTCGTCCCATTAACATAGGCTATCAAGTTCAACGGATCTCAAACTGACGACGACGACACTCCAATGTGTCTGGAAGCATCTACTTCGAAATAAAACCGACGTAATACAACTCTGGTGGCGTCTAGGGCTTAGGGGATAGTGACTCGGTCTATTAACCCCGACGTTCTCAGTTCGAATCACGTTGCGGACAGTTTAGTTGCAGATTGTTTCGCGTGGATTTTTACAAAAGGACGATGGCCCCACCCGTTCAGAATGCAATGGCAAACTACTGAACGTAATAATGTCTAGAAAAATCACAAACAGCGTTAAAAAAGCTGGGGTTGATTCGCAAAGTCCTGTAAAGGATATGCAATTAACTTTTAATACAACTCTAGGTAAGCCCATAAGTTCTCATTATCAAACATAGTAGATGTCGAAGGTGAAATATGTTGATGGTTCCTGTGGCTCGCTTGTTCCTCTACCTCATTTTCGGTATGCATGTCTTTTTTCTTGACAGACTTGAAGCACATATATCTACACACCCGCAAACATACATACTCACACACACAGTAGTATAGTACCACCTTCTCATCAATTATGGGTGATATGAGAATCTTCTTCTTCATTGTTATCTTCAGCGATCTCTGGTCATGCGCTTAATTTACTGTGGACCACAAACTGGACAGAGGCAGAAAGGTTTCCACAAAATTCAGTTTTTAGGTCTACCGCGTAAGGCCATATGTTGCTTCTCAGCTCATCCAGGAGAGGACAGTCTTGCAGGATATGCTCTGGTGTCTGTTCCGCCTGTTGACACTGACAGAGAGCTGTTTGACTTATTCCTAGTCTATATAAGTGTTTGCTGAGTCTGCAGTATCCGGTGCGTAGTCGAAATACAGGGTGTTCAAGATAATTGCATCCCCATTGACAATTCGAAAGTTGCCAGGTAAAAATTGAGTTGTGTTTATTTACTATTTAAACCGGTTCTGACTAGCTCGTCCTACGTCACATTTGTTCATAGCCCCTTCCGCACTACAATTACACACCGTCACACAACCTTGACCTATACTACGTCATAACTGAACATTCTCATTTCATACATATATGCCAGATTAGCTCCATTTACGGGCTGCTTTTAAGTTGAACACCCTGTATAATGACCTGGGCTGTTCTGCTTAGGTCTTTGAGGAAGTATTTTTCTTAATCATTTCCAGTGTTTGTCTTCCAGTCTACTGCAGATTTTCTCTGTATGAGGGTTTTGACTTATGAGAACACAAAAGAACTTTATAATCGGAGGAAGACAAATACCTGAACTAAGATATGCTGACGATACAGTGTTACTTCTTCTACTTTTCTCTAATCCTGTTTTGTCTAACAGCGTCAGGATAAGACGAGATTTATAGAACGAGTTTTTGTATGCGATTCATAAACAATGTTTTTCGTTGCTTACATCGTAAAAAGGGATTGAGAAATTAAAACAAAATATATATCTCAGTGTAGCCTAGGATTGTTGCCGGAGCTACGGATTTCGTGATTTGTTTAATACTTTCGGCAGATGGCATGCCGCTTATGCTGAGATGGACCAAGCCTTAACCCTTTCGCTGCTACATACTTTCCGAATGCTGATCTAAAAATAGCTACTCTTTGTTTGTAGGTCACAAACGTGAATGTACGTCTATAGCAGTGACAGAAACAATGTATAACGTGTTAATACGTCTTTAGCCCAAAGAGGAGAGATAATAATAGACGTGTTAATGCGTCTTTAGAAGTGAATGGAGAAACGTATATATACGTCTTTAGCAGCTAAATGGGTTAGTGGTACATCCCGGTGCAATGAAATCAGTCCTTCGGCTTTAGAATCTTTAGATTTAGATCCTTGGAATAACAATAATATCATGACACCTTTGAAAAAAAGTTTGAGAATCGCTAGTCTTACCAAATTGCAAATCGTTATCAATAGTTGGTGCCTTTATCTTTGTGACTAAATATATAAAGCTATATATTCACATGTTGTTTGTTTGAATCTGGTTATGTTAAGAAGTTTATACTTCAGCTGCAGCTGAAATAAAGCTGTGTTACGTAAAGTATCATTGGTTTTAGCCATCAGTGGAATATATACACACGTACACATGTGTAGCAAAGTTACAGCTACTGTGTTATTGGATTTGTAATCTTACACGTCAGGTATTGTGTAATAAGAATTATTTAAAGTAATGTATCATTATAGCAATTTATCACTATCATTTGAGCGAGTTGCCCAGGATAGAGCGGTATGGAGATATTACTTGCAGGCCCTATGTAACGTATAACGATACTAGAGGAATTATTATTATTTTTATTATTATTATTATTATAGCACTTAGTAAGAATGCGAACAGACCAAACTACCTATGAAGCTTTCCACAACAGAATATCAGGAAGGAAGGCGAGAGGAAGAACGAGTAAAAGGTGGATAGATAACGTAGTTGAATTCTGCCAGGGAACTAAGAAAACCATCACACAAGTCACAAGAGAAGCGCAAGACAAATACATAAAACCACGACACTGGCTTAGTACCCTGTAACAGTTTGCTGACAAAAGAAATAGAAGTTGTAGCAATATATAAATATAGTTATAACAATTGAAAGGAATGTACCTATTCATTTCACAGTTATGTTTTTTAAACTTCGGACACATTTATATTCCAGTATGTACTCAATTGGACAGTAAACTAGCTTTGAGTCAATTTTTAAAAAATACAAGAACCAATATGTCGACTAGGGCGGGCGAAATAGTTAAAACACTTCAAATAATTTATAATTTAAACAGTTGTAGCATATTGTAAAAAATGTAATTGTAGTGATTTCTAAATAAAATAAGTGTAGTAAAATGTAAATAAAATAATTGTAGTAATTTGTAAACAAAATAATTTGTTGTAATTTGTAAATAAAATAATTGTAGTAATTTGTAAATAAAATAATTGTACAATTTGTAAATAAAATAGTTGTAGTAATTTGTAAAACAAATAATTATAGTAATTTGTAAAACAAATAATTGTAGTAACATGTAAATGATTAATTGATTAATTGGTTGGTAACCAAGTGTGCTCTGATCGTTTTCTTACAGAGAAGATCTCAGCTGCAGTGCACGAACTCCGTAGCAACAGCGAGGGTTCCTGGTGCAATTTTGAAGATGGTGAAGATATTTTATGTAGGAATTGTATTTTTTAAATTGTTTTCTAATAAAATTTTCCCGGGCATGGGACTTTCCAGCCTGCTCTTCTCGATTTTGAACTGCCAAGGGTTCTTTTACGTTCTCAAATTTAACACGGGACCTACGTTTTATCTTCCGTCTCCGATAGGTCTAGGAACTCGATCTCACCTACACTGAGCTTCGGGATCTCTGGAAAAATATCGAGATGGCTCCATGAGGAATCGAATCTGGTACCTTTGACATGAGAGACAAGCATCTAACCTCTACGCCACAGATGTCCCTGAATATGTTAATGAAACTATTGAAGTACCAGCGTAATTTGCATTTGTTGAAATATTTTTAAACCAAAGTAAAATTTTGTTTATACTGGCAGGGAAGCAATTGATAATTAAATATGTAAAGTAGCAAGAATCTCTTCGCTCTTAAACTTGGGATCTATGTTTCAAATATTTAATGTAGCATTTCGTGTCTCTTTTGTGTTGTCTTGATATAGACCTATGGTCGAAACATTGATTTTTGTTAATTATCATATTCCATTATTTTTGCACTTGCTAATGTAGAAATGTGGTATATCATGTCCACGTCCATATCGGCCGTCTTTTTTAGTTTTACTGTAGCCTCCCCACGGTTTTCTCCAGATCTGATCTGATCAGGTATGACTAACTCAGATCTGTAGATTTCAGTACATCACCCTTGTTAATATATACTTTTTTAAATATGAATGATTTACTTCCCTTATTTCTCTCCGCTCCTCGTGGAGCATAGGGCCTCAACAGTTGTTTGTCACTCTTCTCGGTTTCTGGCTGTTTTCTTTATGGTCTCCCAGGTCAATTGAACACCCTTCAGTTCCTCAAGGTCTGTTTAGGGCGTCCTCTAGTATTGTGTCCCTATCAATCCTAACATATACCATCGAGTGTTGTATCAATCCTAACATATGCCAGCGAGAGTTGTATCAATCCTAACATATGCCAGCGAGAGTTGTATCAATCCTAACATATGCCAGCGAGAGTTGTATCAATCCTAACATATGCCAGCGAGAGTTGTATCAATCCTAACATATGCTAGCGAGTGTTGTATCAATCCTAACATATGCTAGCGGAGTTGGAAAATGACTAAAGATATAGAAAATAAGTTGTATCAATCCTAACATATACCAGCGAGAGTTGGAAAATGACTAAAGATATAGAAAATAAGTTGTATCAATCCTAACATATACCAGCGAGAGTTGGAAAATGACTAAAGATATAGAAAATAAGTTGTATCAATCCTAACATATACCAGCGAGAGTTGGAAAATGACTAAAGATATAGAAAATAAGTTGTATCAATCCTAACATATGCCAGCGAGAGTTGGAAAATGACTAAAGATATAGAAAATAAGTTGTATCAATCCTAACATATGCCAGCGAGAGTTGGAAAATGACTAAAGATATAGAAAATAAGTTGTATCAATCCTAACATATGCCAGCGAGAGTTGGAAAATGACTAAAGATATAGAAAATAAGTTGTATCAATCCTAACATATGCCAGCGAGAGTTGGAAAATGACTAAAGATATAGAAAATAAGTTGTATCAATCCTAACATATGCCAGCGAGAGTTGGAAAATGACTAAAGATATAGAAAATAAGTTGTATCAATCCTAACATATGCCAGCGAGAGTTGGAAAATGACTAAAGATATAGAAAATAAGTTGTATCAATCCTAACATATGCCAGCGAGAGTTGGAAAATGACTAAAGATATAGAAAATAAGTTGTATCAATCCTAACATATGCCAGCGAGAGTTGGAAAATGACTAAAGATATAGAAAATAAGTTGTATCAATCCTAACATATGCCAGCGAGAGTTGGAAAATGACTAAAGATATAGAAAATAAGTTGTATCAATCCTAACATATGCCAGCGAGAGTTGGAAAATGACTAAAGATATAGAAAGCAAGTTGAATGCATTTGAAAATAGATGTCTGTGAAAAATAATGAATATAAAATGGAAATAATTCAAGAGAAGTTATGAAATCCGAGAAATGTATGTTCAGCCACTAGTGACAACTGTTATAAGAAAGAGAAGATAGAAATATGTTGGACATATTCTGAGAAGAAATGATCACAATATCACAAAGTAGACATTGAAGGGGGAGACAACATATTCAAGCAAGAAAGAACGCTTTATGGAAACCCTGAAATGAACTTTATTGAAAGAGGCGAGAAATATGGGGCTCAGTTCCATAGAGAAGATTGAGCGAGTTGTCCAGGGTAGAGAGGTATGGAGAAATTGCTTGTAGGCATTATGTAACGTATAACGGTACGGAAACTCCATGAGTATGATACGTAAAGTTAAAATATGAATGGTGAGACTAAACTGGGTGGAGGTACTGGCATATACAGGGATAAAATCAATCAACTTCATTTTTTATCCCTGGGCACGCAGGAGTCAGGGGTCTCCTTCTTTGCGTTCGTTATTTACGACCAATTTTAATCACTCTTTGTGATACATCTGATCTTTGCCAAGAACGTGTATACGTTGCACATTAGTTTGGTAGGCCCCTAAACGCATAGACTTCTACACGTTTAGGACACGTGCATCCGATTTCAACCAAACCTCCTCAGTCGCCTCTTACGACATGCATGGCATTTAACAGTGGTTCTATTCTTTACACCCCAAATTTGGGCCCCGGTTACCACTCTGGCGGAGTCAGGGGTAATGAACGAGCTGATAGATTGGCTGGCATGGCTTCGATATCAGAGGAAACTGCGATGGACCGAAATGACATTCTTAACTCATTGAGAGTCTTTTTGAACCGAAGAGTTTCATGGTTGCGAGGAGCCCCATTCACTGACCAGAATGAGAGAGATGGATGTCGATATTGGTACAGTCCGAAAAGAACGTCATACCAAATATGCAAAGAGATTGTTTAATCAATATCAAACTGAAGTAATAGGCTGCTGGCTGGACACTGTTGGATTTGCTGAGGCGGAGATCGGAGCACCCATGGACGTGTCAGGAGTTTTCTTTCTTTCTCGAATCCTGTTTGCCTCACAGCGTCAGGTCAGGAAGAGATTTCTAAAACGGGCCCTAGTTTGCGCTTCGTAGATAGTCTCTTTCGTCGCCTCTGTTATCTCTGAGGTCCATCTTTGCGTGGCCGGCCTTTTGCTTTGTACCCATTGTATCGGAGCAGCATTGCTCTTTGAGGTGCACTGTCTGATGGTAATCTGCTTAAGTGGCCGAACCATTTAATTTATTGTTTCTTGATGAAGTCTAGTACTGATGTTGTACCCACTTTTTCCTGATGTCTTCATTTCTCAACCGGTCTCTTTTTGTTACACCCAGCATTCTGCGTAGACACTTC
Source organism: Arion vulgaris (assembly GCA_020796225.1). Taxonomy (NCBI): domain Eukaryota; kingdom Metazoa; phylum Mollusca; class Gastropoda; order Stylommatophora; family Arionidae; genus Arion; species Arion vulgaris. The sequence goes on along the minus strand of CM036755.1, from coordinate 9,804,429 downwards.
ATCTCTGTCGTTAATAGTTTTCTTCTATCGTTTGCTGTCAGCGTCCAGGTTTCGCACTGGTAACATAATGTGGGGAGAACATAATATGATGATAGTCCTCGTATAACTAATAACGGTAAGAAAATAACAGAATAAATTTGGAATGTTTACAACAGTTCTTTGTTTTTCCTCTTTGAATAAATAATTTATGTTTGTTGTGTATTTTCCAACAGATTCAGGAAGTAACTTGGCAACTATTTACAGTTTCTTCATAAGATCACGTCGCTTGCTCTCAACAAGCCCAATGTTTTATTGATGAAGATATATAAATTAATATAAGTCACCATGTCTTCTGATTGGAACTGTCTGTGGAGACGAAAACGGGGAATAAAAAGCAGAAAAAATGTCAGACATCCAGAGTATGTTCTTCGTGGTGTTGATCCAAAGTCTTCCTCTTCAGGATACAGAGATAGAGAAATGATACAAGCAGAAGAGGCGTATGTCAGAGGTCAACAGGAATATTTATTCACAGAAGAGCAAACGGATTTTTCTTACACACCGGAAGTTTTGAGGTATGTCGGTGCAGATGAGATTCGAGGTTTTGTGAGAGGACAAGACGTTTTGATAAACAGACAAATAGGCTCAAAAACTAGACCTGTGTCTTCATATTTTTACGAGAATCAAAATGCAAGCCGAGCAGTTTATCAATCAGAGCCATTCCTGAATAAGGGATTTCATTCGCATTATGATCAAAACAGAAACAATGGATACTTGGTTGAAAGAGAAAGGGGACATTATGATAATGTAACAAGAAACGACCAAATAAATCGTCGGTTACATCCCTTTATTAATTCTGGCAGTCGCTACGATTATGACATGGAAATGATATCACCATACGAAAAACAGATACAACATATGGTTTCACCAGAGAGGTCAAGTTATGGTAGATCTTGGGAGTTTGAAAGGGGACACAATATTCCACTTCAAAATAGAAGGGAGCACAATTACGTTCAGCCCAGAATGCTGGAAAATGGCGGTTTTTCCAGGAGTGCACATAACTTTGAGAATGCTTATCAATTTCAAGGTCCTGCTTTAAGAAATGATAGGCAGAATGCCTACGCAAGACAAGATATACGCGGACGAACAGTACAAGAGCATGCAAGGACAGGTGTTATTTCGAAATACGTTCCAACCGCTGTCCGTCAGCAAGATGTTTCCGCACTCTTATTTGGAGAAAATAAAGAAGACTCGACGGTGTCGACACAGAATTATCCCGTTTCAGAACTGTCATGGAAGTCTAGACAACTTGAACAACGATATGAACCTTCAGCTCTATTTAAAAATGTCACCAAAGAAGATGGTCAGATGCATGTCATCCAGGATGCGAGAACTATCTTTCAACGATCTCCTTTACAAGGATCACGAGACATTGGTTCCCAGATTTCTTCAGGATATAATTCAAAATCAGAACACGAGAGTTCCAACTTCTCTAGCTCGGCAAGAAGTCAAAACTGGAACAATTTCAAAAATTCGCCTGAATCTAGTGAGTCTAAGACTATCGGTAGTGAACTATTGGTTCCTCGATCAAATCTAGCAGTTGTTAAGTCTCACAGATCTAAAGAACATACAACAAGCACCGCAAGAACTAACAACATAAGTAGCAACCATATTTGGCCAGCAGAAAGACAACTTAACAAAGAATATGTATTCCGTACTATCAGCAACCACACAAACAGTGTTGACGGTAACAGTAATAATGATGATGATGTTAGTGATGAGGAGGTTGCTAATGCCATTTTACAACTGGATATGGTTACCAGAGATAATTCAGAAAGGAACAAAATCAAAGCATTGGAAGGAGTATTTAGTTCTGAAGGCGAGGTTTTATATTGAATTTTATGTTGCCTTTTCCATCTTTACAGATGGTCAATTGACAAGTGTTTTACTGTGATAACTTCTGAGTTTTCGCTTTTCTCTCTTGTCGTTCAGCTTATACATAAGTCTCGTCTCAAAAGACTCTGTACCCTTGCGCAATATCGCTTTCCACAAAGCTCTGTCATCAGCTAGTTTTTCCAATGTGGTGGGAACTATAGAAAAGTTCTTCAGTGAGGACTTGCAGACATCTTTATATCTGAGCTGTAGTCTGCCCTGTTGTCTTTTCCACTCCGAAAGTTTACAGAACAATATTTATTTAGGTATGTAACAAGTTTCCATTCTTCTCACATGCCCCAACCATCTTAGTCGTCCATGATGGAAGGCAGGTTTACATGTTGACGTACTTCAGAGTATCTTGTCGTATCACCTGATGTTCATAATTTTGCGGAGACATCGAAGGTGAAAGATGTTAAGTCGCCTCTCGTGTCTTGAGTAGGCAAAATAAATAGAAACTGCATATATATATATTACCTTTCTCGTTTTTACAGATTGTCAGATGCAAGTGTTTTACTATGACACCTTCAGGGTTTTCGATTGCCTCTCCTAGCTTTCTACTCACACTCTTTGAAAAGATGCTGCACTTTTGTGTAATATTGTTTTCCCACATTACTTGGTCATCAACTTATTTTTTCCCCATTTGTTCGAACAGATAGAAAAGTTCTTCATTGTCCTTACAGACATCTTTATATCTGAGCAGCGGTCTGCCTTGGTGCTTCTTCCTTTCAAAGTTCACAGAACAACACTTGCTGTGGTATTCCGTTATTGTCCATTCTTCTCGTATGCCCTAGCCTTCTAAGCCCTTTCGCTGCTACATACTTTCTGATGCCTGAGATAAAAATAGCTACTCTTTGTTTCTAGGTCACAAACGTGAATGTACGCCTATAGCAGTGACAGTAGAAATGTATAACGTGTTAACACGTCTTTAGCCCACAGAGGAGAGATAATAACAGACGTGTTAATGCGTCTTTAGCAGTGATTGGGAAAAACGTATATATACGTCCTTAGCAACTAAAGGGTTAGTCTTCTACAATTTGAAAGGATCGATGAAATTCTTTGGTATAGACATCAACCACTGGGAGAATGTTGCTCAAGACAGATCAGCCTGGTTCACACTTCTTCGTCACAGTTCTTCGGCCTGCGAGGTAGATAGAACTGAAACGGATGGAACAGAAGCGTGAAATAAGAACGGCAGTAAAACTCCCTACAAGTGCAAGTGTACCTTGCCCACCCTGTACAAGAACATTTCAGGCCTGCATCAGGCTCACTAGTCATCTCTGCATACACAGACAAACAAAATGCAACTACATTCCCTTGGATGAAAGATGGTGGTCATCATCACCCGTGATGGTCGCGCATCATCATCAGTTTTCTACTGCTGAGCATATCCATGATGGAAGGCAAGTTTGCATTTTTCAGTACTTCAGAGTTGGTTACCTTGTCGTACCACCTGATGTTCATAATCTTGCGGAGACATCAAAGGTGGAAGATGTTAATTCTCCTCTCATGTCTTGAGTAGGCTGTCCATGTTTCTGAGCCATATAGTAAAGAACTAAATACACAGGTTCGATATATTTGAATCTTCGTCTGCAATGTTGATTTTGTGTTGTCCTACGCTATCTTTGATAGTTTGCCGAAAGTAGTAACCTATTCGAGCGTTGATTTCTTTGTCAAGAATTGAATGTAAGACTAATCCGTTATGACATCGTAAAGAACAAGTAGGGCAAGGCAATGGATGCTTTCAGAAATAAGCGTAAGTGGTTCGAGTCCTGTGTTTGGTAATTTGTTTTTTCCCGGAAGCCCTTAATACTTGTACGCTATATATTTATTGGTTTGTGGACCCCAGCAACAAATATAATACCCAATGGTTGGTTTGTGGACCACGGCAACCAACATAATACCGAATGGTTGGTTTGTGAACCCAGACAACCAACATAATATCGAATGGTTGGTTTGTGAACCCAGACAACCAACATAATATCGAATGGTTGGTTTGTGGACCCCGGAAACCAACATAATATCGAATGGTTGGTTTGTGGACCGAGACAACCAACATAATATCGAATGGTTGGTTTGTGGACCCCAGACAACCAACATAATATCGAATGGTTGGTTTGTGAACCCAGGCAACCAGCATAATACCGAATGGTTGGTTTGTTGTATATGTTTGATAGAGCACTGTATGCTGTTCTGCAGTCTTACTCAATTCTATGCGTTCATAGTTATTTATTGATGAGAAATATTAATAATACTGATATTCATTATCTTGAAACTGAACTTGTAACATATTATAACCTTGATTTCGTATGTTGTATTGCTTTTAACATGAATTTGTTTATATACACTGGAATGTGAAGATCACGGATGCGAGACCAAGTTGTGGCCTTATTTCCTAGAATGTGTACCTGAGCCCGCCAGCAGTATGTTATCGGAGACCGCGATTGATCATGACACGACCCTTGTGAGTGCGGTTCAATTCCGCGGGCTGGTAGAAAAGCCACAGGTTTTCCAGATTTACGACGTTCGCGGCAACGAATCTAAGGGTTAGGATGTCCATGGTACCGAGTCGAAGAGCTGTAAGCTCAAGTGATTCTGGATTGGAGAAAAAAAAGGAAGTTTGGAACAAAGCTTCTCAACCTGATAGGTGGCAGTCATTCATTCATGTTAGCACTGATAGGTGGCAGTCATTCATTCATGTTAGCACTGATAGGTGGCAGTCATTCATTCATGTTAGCACTGATAGGTGGCAGTCATTCATTCATGTTAGCAGTTTTGTGACCAGTTAGATCATGTTAGCTAAGATTTGGGAATCTCTGTGACGATGAGACAGTTAGATTCTGTTAGCTGAGATTTGGGAATCTCTGTGACGATGAGACAGTTAGATTCTGTTAGCGGAGATTTGGGAATCTCTGTGACGATGAGACAGTTAGATTCTGTTAGCTGAGATTTGGGAAGCTCTGTGACGATGAGACAGTTAGATTCTGTTAGCTAAGATTTGGGAAGCTCTGTGACGATGAGACAATTAGATTCTGTTAGCTAAGATTTGGGAAGCTCTGTGACGACGAGACAATTAGATTCTGTTAGCTGAGATTTGGGAATCTCTGTGACGATGAGACAGTTAGATTCTGTTAGCTGAGATTTGGGAATCTCTGTGACGATGAGACAGTTAGATCCTGTTAGCTGAGATTTGGGAAGCTCTGTGACGATGAGACAGTTAGATTCTGTTAGCTAAGATTTGGGAAGCTCTGTGACGATGAGACAGTTAGATTCTGTTAGCTGAGATTTGGGAATCTCTGTGACGATGAGACAGTTAGATTCTGTTAGCTGAGATTTGGGAATCTCTGTGACGATGAGACAGTTAGATTCTGTTAGCTGAGATTTGGGAATCTCTGTGACGATGAGACAGTTAGATTCTGTTAGCTGAGATTTGGGAAGCTCTGTGACGATGAGACAGTTAGATTCTGTTAGCTAAGATTTGGGAATCTCTGTGACGATGAGACAGTTAGATTCTGTTAGCTGAGATTTGGGAAGCTCTGTGACGATGAGACAGTTAGATTCTGTTAGCTAAGATTTGGGAATCTCTGTGACGATGAGACAGTTAGATTCTGTTAGCTAAGATTTGGGAAGCTCTGTGACGATGAGACAGTTAGATTCTGTTAGCTAAGATTTGGGAATCTCTGTGACGATGAGACAGTTAGATTCTGTTAGCTGAGATTTGGGAATCTCTGTGACGATGAGACACGGTGATCATCTCTAGTTGGAAGAATATTCGGTTCAGTTCTCTTGTGTGACGATCGGACACAAAGAGTTGGAGAAACCATCATGGAAGGAGACATCCCGGGAAAGAGAAGAGGAAGACAACGGAGAAGATGCATTCATGATGTAACTGATGTTTTGAACGTGACTGCTGCAGAAGCAGGACTGATTAGTCATTCTCTCTCTCTCTCTCGTGATCACCGCCCAGACCGATGTACCAGACTTCCCCATAAATTCTACTCATTTGAAATCTGATTCATGCAGCCTTAGCATTGGTGTGTTTCACGTCACATCTTCAGCACCATTTGGAGCTCTGGTGCTTATCTTTCAGCGATGTGTCCGGTTTCAGCCAGCGTTTACTCGGTTCGCTCTCCGTTCTGTAGCCATCTAGTGTTTTTACGGTGTGGGGTAGCTATCCCCACGCCCAACCTCCTTAGACGCCTCTTACAACATGCGTGGCAGGTAACAGTGGTTCTATTCTTTACACCCCAAATTTGGGCCATGTTAACCTCTTGGGCGGATTGGTCATTCACCATTGTGAACGGCTGTCAAAACTGACCACTGATTAGCTATTGTGAGAGGCTATCAGAGATGACCTATATACACAACAATTTCAACAAAATTCTCCAAAAACATACGTTTCAAATAGCGGATAACAACAAGTATTGCTAAACCCAGTTATTACACCTTTTAGTATTGTAACTATTGTTCATCAAATTGTTATACATTTTCTAGTATTGTTACTATTGTTCATCAAATTGTTATACATTTTCTAGTATTGTTACTATTGTTCATCAAATTGTTATACATTTTCTAGTATTGTTACTATTGTTCATCAAATTGTTATACATTTTTTAGTATTGTTACTATTGTTCATCAAATTGTTACCCATTTATTTTAGTATTATTATTAATATTCATCAGCTGAGAAGTGTTATCAACATTCAAGGTGGCTCAGATGAAGATGTTAGGGTTAGAATACAAAAGGTAAGATCAGCCTTTGCCATTCTGAAGAACATATGGAGTTCAAGAATGATCAGGAATAAAACTAAGATAATGATATTTAATTCAAATGTCAAGTCTGTCCTTCTGTATGGAGCAGAGACATGGAGAACAACTAAGAGGAACACCAAAAAGTTACAGACACTCATCAAATAGACGCCTGAGCAGGATACTCCATCTGAGATGGTATGATAAGACTACAAACAGGGAATTCTGGGATAGAACAGGACAACGACAGGTGGAACAAGAGATAAAGAGCAGAAGGTGGCGATGGATAGGACACACACTGAGGAAATCCCTTAAAAGCATCACAAGACAGCCTCTCCGATGGAACCCCCAGGGCAATAGAGAGAGAGTAAGACCCCGGAATACCTGGAGACGGAATGCAAGAAAATGGGGAGAGAGTGGACAGATCTGGAAAGGATGGTCTTGGATAGGCGGGCTTGGAAGGCCTTGGTTGCGGACCTATGCTTCCCTAGGGGCAGAGAGTGAAGAAGAAGAACTATTGTTCATCACAATTGTTATAAATTTGTTAGTATTGTTATTAATGTTCAACGCAATTGTTACACATTTTCTGGTATTGTTATTAATGTTCAACGCAATTGTTACACATTTTCTAAGTATTATTATTATTGTTCAATTGTTACTTAACTAAATCATAACAAGTATTTCTGTGTCATTTTGTTTAAGAAAGCTGTGATCTTCTTCTCTTCAAATGCTCCATATCAACCACTTGTTAACCACTCTTTATGATTTGTATGTGATCTGAGCATTAGAGCGATTGTACATTGTGTCAATTATGCACCTACAAGTAGACCAGCACATCCAATTTCTTCAACGCTTTTTATTTACTAGGGTAGCTTCCCTAGACCCCTACCTCAGTAGCCTGTTACAACATGCCTTGTAGGTCAAAGTGTTATCATTCTTTGCAGCTCTTGCGGGCTCGGCACCACACGGGCGGAAAGTTGTGATATGTGTATGTTGCTTTTATTTGATAAAGTTCTGATATGTTTGTTATTTTATTTAAGAAAAGTTGTGATTTATTTGTTATTTTGTTTAAGAAAGTTGTGATTTATTTGCTATTTTGTTTAAGAAAAGTGTGATTTATTTATTTTGTATGAGAAAGTATTTATGTTATGTTATGCGATCGACGTCATGGCACATTCCCATTCATGCTCTGTCTTCCACTGCAGCAGCCATCCTAAAGTCCATTTGCTCAATGTACCCATGAGAAGTTGATAAGTATATCTTCTCTCTCTCTACCACGAAGACGACACTGTCGGGCATGTCCAAACTTAATGCCTAATTCTCGAACTGGATCCCAACAGATGGTAGCATGACCAACTATCTCAACGTTATCATTACTCTTGGAAGAGAATGTCGAGATTGGGGCAACATGAAGGCTGATCTCGCAGTTAAGCAGCTGATAGAAGATAATGCAAGGGATGATGATGTTGTTGTATATATCGATGGGTCGGTTCAACGTGGTGAGAAATCCGGCTGGGGTTTCTTGGCTAATGTGCATATTAGGGTTGTTGCAGAGCGAAGTGGGGCATACAGGACAACTACTTCTAGTATGAGGATGGAGGTTGAGGCCGTTACTGCTGCCCTCCATTGAATTTCTGGGACTTCATTTACTGGGGCAGTTGTATCTGACTCTCAGTCGATGCTTCACAAGATCGAGAAGGGCAGGTTTCGGTATGAGTGGATGTCGTCTATAGAAGTTTCTAACCTCCAGCGACTTATGTGGATATACTGTCCTGGGCATGCGGATGTTTACGGTAATGAGAGAGCAGACAGGCTTGCATCAACAGCATCGATTGTTGGGGAGTTGAAGATGGATAAGGGGGATCTTCGGTCTCTTCGAGACTCTGTTGGATGAGGACATTAAAATCGACGTTGAATCGATCAAGCGATTTAAGCAGTTTGGAGTTACCCGTTGTTCAAGTCGAAATGGATGCCTGAGAGGCAGAGTGAGAGGTGTGTTTAATCAGCGAGCCACCGGAACCATCAGTATGCATACTCTTCGATATCTGTTGGGGAGACTGAGCACCTATGGGTCTGCCCGAGTGCAATGACGTCAGTTTAGTAACCAATAATCAATAACCACTCTCTAACTCGGTCCAGTGTCTGAGACTTGCTCATGTCACATAAATGAAAGCGTACCGCATTGATGATATCGACTCTGTCCCTACTTTTGCCCGCTTGAGTCGGGGCATTGTTTGCAAGAAAGTCAGCACATTGGTTGCTCTGAACTCCAGCATGTCCAGGTGTGTACAGCCAAGTCAGTGTCTTGAGATGTGATCTCCGAATGATGTCTACCAATATGTATAGTTATGTTTTAAGAAAGTGTGTGATATGTTTACAAAACATGACGCTGTTTAATATGTATGACTAGTTTCCTGTTGTCCAGTGTTTTCTTGACCATGTATGATTGAATGATTCATAGGACCATCATCATTGCACTTTGGTGAATAACCATGTGTGATCCTATCTCTTTCTTACACAGGAAGATCTCAGCTGCACTTTGGTGAATAACCATGTGTGATCCTATCTCTTTCTTAGACAGGAAGATCTCAGCTGCATGTGAAAACTCTGTGATGGGTCCTGATGTACTTCTGAAGATGGTTAAATATATTTGTGTAGATGTGTCTGAAAAACCCTAAATGTTAAAGAGAATTGGCTGATATACAACATATTATATAGAAAAATTACATACTTTGGCACATCAAGCGTCACGATGGCCTGGAAAGAACAATACTGGAGGGCATGGTCCCAGGACGCAGAGGCAGACCAAGAAGAAGATGGCTACAAGATATTAAAGAAACCATGAATATGACCATCGAAGAAGTGGGTGAACTGGCTAGAGACAGAGTGAATTTCAAATGCGCTGCAAAAGAGCAACGTCCTATAAAGGATACGCACCTTGATGATGATAATGAATATTAAAAAAAAGTTATAATGAATTTTGTCAGTGTAATGAGCATGTATGAAGCACACACAAGAGCCAGTAGTGGATCTCTTCTTATGCTGAATCTGTGAGACAAAGCAGGGTTAGAGAAAAAAGTAGAAGACGTTATGTTTTCATCTTGCAGGTTTGCCATCAACTTTCTGTCTAGTTTTTTTTATTTCAACAGTGCCATGTATCTTTATTTTATCAACGGATATCTTCGGTGGATTCTCAGACTGAGATGGTATGATAGAGTTGTCAACGAATGTCTTCGGCAGATTCTCAGACTGAGATGGTATGATAAGAGTTGTCAATGAATGTCTTCGGCAGATTCTCAGACTGAGATGGTATGATAGAGTTGTCAACGAATGTCTTCGGCAGATTCTCAGACTGAGATGGTATGATAGAGTTGTCAACGAATGTCTTCGGCAGATTCTCAGACTGAGATGGTATGATAGAGTTGTCAACGAATGTCTTCGACAGATTCTCAGACTGAGATGGTATGATAGAGTTGTCAACGAATGTCTTCGACAGATTCTCAGACTGAGATGGTATGATAGAGTTGTCAACGAATGTCTTCGGCAGATTCTCAGACTGAGATGGTATGATAGAGTTGTCAACGGATGTCTTCGGCAGATTCTCAGACTGAGAGGGTATGATAGAGTTGCGAACACGGACCTGTGGATAAGAACAGGAGAGGAACCTATGATGACACAGGTTAAGAGGAGAGAATGGTGATGGGTTGAGAATATTAATGGAAAGCACAGTCTAGTGTCACTAGACAAGAACTTGAGTGGAACCTGCAAGGAAAATAGAAAAGAGGGCATCCTAAACAGACCTAGAGACAAAGTCTTCTTGAGGAACTGAAGAGTGCTCGACTATCCTGAGAGACCATAAAGAAAACAGCCAGAGACCGAGAAAGTGGAGAACAGCTGCTCAAGCTCTAGGCTCAACAAGGAACAGAAAGGAATAAGTAAGTAAGCATTGTCGCTTTACAAAAGTACAACGAGCTCATACAATTTTTCATGTTCCGTAGATTCAAATAGTGTATGTAATCACTGACTGGTAAAGATGATATTATCGTGTACACAGATCAGAATACTAAGAGCATGCAGATTTTCAGAGGCAATGTATGGGTGCGAAGCATGTACATTTAACAAGACAGTGGAAAAACATTTTTGTGCTTTTGAATATAAGTGTTATCGATATAGGGGAAGACTGCACTAAAACTATGTAGCAATAGCGAAACACGAAAACATGTAAAGTTTGTCCAGCCCACAACTTTTGGAACACAAAGCAAAGTCTTAAACACTTACCCACAGAGCTAGACAATTCTCAGTATTGGTCAATTCACATAAATATTGAAAGTCAATTCACATAAATATAGAAAGTCAATTGACATAAATATTGAAAGTTAATTCACATAAACATTACTAGCTAATTTAAACACATTTGTCTAGTCAGTGAACATTGCTAACTAATTCACATTGCTACATATTTCAAATACATATTTCTCATCATCAAGGTGTGTATTCTTATAGGATGTTGCACATCTGAAATTCACTCAGTCTCTAGCCAGTTCACCCACTTCGTCGATGGTTATATTCATGGTTTCTTTAATATCTTGTAGCCATCTTCTTCTTGGTCTGCCTCTGCGTCTTGGGACCTTGCCTCTAATATTGTTCTTTCCAGGCCATCGTGACGCTTGATGTGACCAAAGTGTCTAATTTTTCTGTATAGTATGTTGTTTATCAGCCAATTGTCTTTAACATTTAGTTCTTTCAGGACATCAGTGTTCTTTCTTTTTTCTGTCCATGGTATTCATAGGATCTTTCTGTAGCATTTAGTTTCGAAATATCTCTAGCTAATTCATATTTCTAATTAATTAAAATACAAATTGCTTGTCAATTAACTCTTTTCGTACACAGTTATTTCATCAGTTTTACACTGTTAATTCAAGGGAGGCAAAAAAATGCAATTAAAAATATAACTACTCATCAATAAATAAACATATGTCTTATTATATACTAATTTGAAGAAAACTGGACAACCTATTAGAATAACAAGGTTAAAATGTAGTAGAAATAAAATAGTAGAAGTAAAACTAGAAATACTTCTTATAAGGAAACAATTGGCGATTGGCGTTCAATGGAATTCATCGCTGTGAGCGTTGTGTGGAAAGAGTTAACAACGCTAATTAATTCACATATATATCGGCAGCCAGTTCACATACATACTGACTTTCAATTCACATCCATTCCTCTTTCTCTAGCTTGTGAAACCCTTAGGGCTCGGAGCAGCAACAATTGCACACATTCGTCTCTGATCTTGGCCGTTATTTCTGTAACAGTCTTAGCCTCCATGTGTATCACATGTTCCAATCCATTTCCATTGTCTCGATTGGCAATTCCCATGTATTATTATTATGTACTCATACTGTTATAAATTACATAGGGCCTGCAAGAGATTTATCCATACTGCTCTATCCTGGGCAACTCTTTTAATCTCTTATACAGAATAGAATTCAATACTTCTTGTGTCTTTCTCAGTAAAGTTCATTTCAGGATTTCCGTAGAGTGGCATTTCTTTCTTGAACCCTTTGCTTCCCACTTTAGCGCATGCTTGGTGATTTCTTAATCATTTCTTCTCTGAGTATGCTCAACATATCTTCATCTTCTCTTATAAAAGTTGTTACTAATGACAAGTATTAGTATATTTACATATATATAGGTAGATAATTCACATCCATCAAATAATTTTGGAAGGAATGGTGCCTGGAAGAAGAATGAGAGGAAGACTTAAAAGACGATGGGTGCAAGTTATCATAGACGATCTGAGGATGAATGCTGCTGACGAAGGTCAACTTGCACAGAACAGAGAGTTTTTCAGGACTGCTGTCATGGGAGCCAAGTTCGGAAGGGACAAGCTACTTGATGATGATGATGAACCATCAAATAGCTTACTCTGAGCAGAATTTTGCCACCCTAACTGCCTTTGGGAATGTCTCTCTCTCATATGCCAGATGTCCCATTTCTGTAGCCGTCATGTTTAAACCATTATTTACATCCCAAATGATGGGGATGGCTGGCTCTGCCGCCATATCAGAGGGCCAGCCAATGGACAGAGCTGACATCGTCAACGCCCTCATAGAGCATGGCCGCAGAGAAGACCTTCATCTAAACCAATCCACGTCAACTACTAGGTTGCACGAGCTGGGTTTGAAGATTGGAGTAGTAAGAAAAGAACAGTGCAACAGGAATACGAGTAGGCTCACCAATCAAAATAGAACTGATACGGTCAGTCGCTGGACGCTGTTGGAGATATTGCGAGGAGATCGGAGCACCTAAGGACATGTCCGGAGTGTAATGAAGATATTCAAACTGAAACTTACATCCTAAATCCATTTATTTTACTCCGCATGTGTATGTACAAATTCAGACGTAGCTTTCTTATTGTTTGAATGAAATTTTATGAACAAAATGTAATTTTGCAGATAAATAAATGTACTTTGACACCACAACCTAAAAGAAAATAAAATAATAAACTAACAGCCAGCAACAATCAGAATCCGTTTATGTAAATTTTGAGTTATGTGAGAAGAAAACAAATCACGGGCAGTCTCGGCACGTCATCAAACAAGACGGGCTACAGAACTTGGTATTTAAACCCAAAAAAAACTGCACTTAGTACCACTTTTTAGGGCGGTTTAGGACAGGTTGGACGTGAGCCTGTGGAATTTAATAGCTGCATGGATAGTGCAGTCGCAGCGAAGTTGTTCAGGTTAGGATTTTTCATTTATGTCCTTAACAAAAAAATACCTTAGCCTTACCGTGAAATGAACACAGATCACCTGTATAGGGAGCCATGCTCTAATCCATTAGGCCAGACACTCCTCATATTGATGTCTTCAAATGGTATTAATGATTTTTGCTCGGGCAGCAGCTTTTCAGCTTATGAACTGTAAAAGAATAATTAATTATGCCAGCCTGCCTAGCGTGTTCGTAGCGCGTTGGACGATGGGTGACAAGCCCCTGTGAGTGTGGTTCAATTCCACGTGCTGGAAGAAAAACCAGATTCTCCAGATTTACAGTGTTCGTGGCACTGAACCGAAGGGTAACGATGTCCATGGCACCAAGCCGAAGAGCTGAAAGCTCAAGTGCTTCTGGATTGAGACCTCCTCCCACCCCTCCAAAAAACCGAACATTATAATACATTCCCCGATCCAGAAGCACTTGAGCTTTCAGCTCTTCGGATCGGTGCCATGGACATCGTAACCCTTCGTTTCGGTGCCACGAACACCGTAAATCTGGAGAACCTGTGACTTTTCTGGACCCACACTCACAGAGGGCTAGTCACCCGTAGTCCAACGCGCTACGACACTGACAGCGGGCTAAAATTTCGGCAGCTATGCAGATTTTATTAAGATTTTTTATTTCTATGTTGAAGAAGTCTTTATGCTGAAGAAGTCTTGTATGCTGAAAAGTCTTCTATGCTGAAGCTTAGGGAAGTCTTCTATGCTGAAGAAATCTTCTATGCTGAAGAAGTCTTCTATGCTGAAGAAGTCTTGTCTGCTGAAGAAGTCTTGTATGCTGATGATCCAACATGTGAAGATTCTGATGTAGAGTTGTTAGTATTCAGTTTTGTTGGGCTTAATGTTCTTGGTGATGGGGTAGAAGGACTGTGAGTAGATGTGACTACTGGTGAAGATCTGGTTACAAGTGTGTTGTCTTTTGTTACAAGATTAGTATTAACAGATGAACTGTGGGACAAACAGGGAGATGTTTGATCAGGTGATGGAGATTCCTTGCTTAGAGATGTGCCCATGATGTTTCTCCCTAAATCTACACCTGTAGTTGCTACCGTCGATGTTGCAACTGCTACTCTTCTCACTACCCTTGTCTCTGCGGCTGATATAATTGGGTTTTGCGCAAACAAGATGGTGGTTGTCCCAGTCTTTATGTTGACAGAATGAGCCGCAGTAACGAGCCATACTGCATCCACTGCAAGTCTCATAAGCCTTCCGACCACAATTCCAGCAACTCTGATGATAATATCAAACAAAGAAAATTTTCAAACTTTTGCAACTAAATTTTCTATCTTATGCAACTAGAATAATTTAAAAACTCTAGTATTTAATCTCTTTGCACGACGAGTTATTTTCTCAATTTTTAAAGCAATGAATTCAAGGGAGGTTCACAAAATAAAGCAAATCACAACTAATAATAATAATAATTCCTCTCGTACCGCTATACGTTACATAGGACCTGCAAGTAATTTCTACATACCGCTCTATCCTGGGTAACTCGTTCAATCTCCTCCATGGAACTGAGACCGATATTTCCTGCCTCTCTCAGTAAAGTTCGTTTCAGAGTCTCTTTAGGTCGTCCTCTCTTTCTTGAACCCTTTACATCCCACTTCAATGCCTGCTTTGATATTCTTTGATCATTCTCCTCAAGGTGTGTCCAACATATCTCCATCTTCTCTCGCAGACATCTATTTTCAAATGCATTCAACTTGCTTTCTATATCTTTAGTCATTTTCCAACTTTCGTTGGCATATGTTGAAAGCATATTTTGATACAACTTGCTTTCTATATCTTTAGTCATTTCCAACTTTCGCTTTGGCATATGTTAGGATTGATACAACATTTGAATTGAAAACTCTTAATTTCGTTTTATTACTATATAACTTACAGTTCCATATTTGAAGCTAATATTACAACAAATATTTGCAGCATATACCTCAGTAGATTCCTTCTGGAGGCTTAAAGACTGAAAAAGGTCTGACTGTATTTGTGTTTTTGTATCTTCTAGTATTCTTTCCATTTTAAGTCTTTCTGTTGTGATGAAATCTGTAGTTTTACTGTCTGCACTGGACACAGTTTTCTGTAACTCAAACATTGCTTGTCTGCTGACATCTTGGATGACATCCTCTGCAGAAACAGTTTAAATATCTATGAAAGGCGAAAAATTATCGTAAAAGAGGAATGAATAAACAGAGCAGCTGACAAGTGACCGTCCCACCGACTAGTCCTAGAAGGGTTATTAATGCTCCTAAACCGGAGTGACCACAACCGGTCAGAATAATTTGCAGCGTTTAAAAGATCGTTAATGTTCAAAAGATGTTCATCATGCGATGCAAAAAGGTTGCAGCGCTTAGTAAAAAAAAAAGGCTGCAGGACAAACGATTCATTGGCGTAGATCCAAGCCCAAATATACGGCGAAACGGATAGTAAAAGAGAACCTGTACAAACGAGGGGAAGTGTGGGGGAACTAACTACCAGAGAGGCAGACTCAAAACATTTTCCGTAGGAGAAAAACGGTAACCCTGACTTACACCGTGTATGGTACCAAACACAAAATAGGGACCTAATTGCAACAGGGTTCAATGTTAGTCGTTCTTGTCAAAGATCAATTATATATCATAGTATGAATGATACAATTGTCTGCAAAGAATGAACGTGATGCAGAAGAAACATCTATGAGGGCTAACTACGTTACAAACTGTCAACTTATACTACAGGATGTTCAAGATAAAAGTAGCCTATCAATAGAGCTAATCTAGCATATATTTATGACAATGAGAAGGTTCAGTTAAGACGTAGTATAGGTCAAGGTTGTGTGATGGTATGTAATTGGAAGGGGCGATAAACAAATTGACTTACGACGAGCTAGTCAGAACCGGTTTAAATAGTAAATAGACACAAGGACAATAAGTAACTGGCAACTTTTGATTTGTCAATGAGGCTACTTTTATCTTGAACACCCTGTATAATCTGTAGACTTACATTATGAGCTTTCAAGTTTCATGCATGCAATTTTCTGGATTTAATTGCTTTTTTGTTTTTGATCCAGAAGCACTTGAACTTTCAGTTCTTCGACTCAGTGCCATAGACATTGTAACCCTTTGGTTCGGTGCCACACACACCATAAATCTGGAGAATCTGTGGCTTTTCTACCAGTCCACGGAATTAAACCGTACTCACAGGAGGTTTGTCACCCGTCGTCAAACGCGCTACAGACACGCTGGGCAGGTGGGCTAAAATATGATATACTGAGGCAAACTCACTGGCCTAACGGAACAACACTCGATATAAAACTACACAGACCTCTGTGTGAGCTACAAAACAGTGAAGTTTATACAAGAAACAACATTGAATATATAGACAATATTTCAAGCAAATGAAAGGAAGGACCTACCACAGGAACATGAAAGGACCTCTTCCATGTCTAAGTTCAAACACAACAAAGAAGTTCAAAGAAATAAAAAGAAAAAAGCATCACAACAAATAGAAATTAAATACCTGTGTTTCTTCTGACTTCACTCAATCTGTCTTCTGTTTGTTTGAGCGTATATGTCATTGCATCTCCAGAAAATATTTTAATATTAGAACTAATAATATCTGCATGTTTTCGAGACCATGGGGATAGTTGTTCGCTGTCTCTAATGTTCCTTTCTTGCAGGACTGATATAGCTTTCTTAGTTTTATCTACCATCCCTATAATGCAGTTCAGCATCTGTTGAGTGTTGAGACAATTAAAAAACAATTACCAAACAAAAACATTACATACTTTTTCTTCTTCAATCCCTTAGGATTGTTGCTGGAGCTACGGAGTTCGTGCTTTGTGCAATACTCTCAGTAGGTGGCGTGCCATTTCTGCTTGAGAGGGACTGAGTCATATGGGGTAAAACCCAGTGCAATGAAGTCAATCCTTCGGCTTTAAAACCCTTTTTTTCTTCTTCTTCCAACGCTCCATATCGACCACTTGTTAACCGCTCTTTGTGATTTGTATGTGATCTGAGCCAAGAGCGATTGTACGTTGAGTCAGCTATGCGCCTACAAGTATGCCAAGACACCGTATTTCTACGATGTTTTTTATGTACTAGGGTAGCTTTCCTAGATCCTACATCAGTCGCCTATTATGACACGCTTTGTAGGCCGCAGTGGTACTATTCTTTGCTCCTCGCAAGGGGCCGCGGTACCACACAGGCGAATAACTACATATATAACTGTAGGTAAAGTGGTTGAGTCCTCCACACGTTCCCTTCCTTCGCTTATTCATTGCTCTTTGACTATCATTTTTCGCATAAAGTAGTTCAGAATTGTTTTGAAATCTGACAAAGAATTTTAAGTGGACGTAGACATCGATGTTTTCTAGGTGAAGAACTAGTGAACTACTATTTTAACTCTTTCCGTACGCAGTTATTTCCTCAGTTGTACCAGAGCCAACCATGAACTTATAGGCCTCGGACTCAGGTACGAATTATAGGAAACCAGACCACAACTACACCACGTGACCTTGCCTTCTAGTATTGGCGTATATAAACGAATTCATGTTAAAATCAACACAAAATGATAAATCGAAGTTTTATTATGCAACAAGTTAAGTTTAACAATAAGGAATATCAATATTATGAATATTTTTCACCAATAAATAACCATAGACTCTCCGAATTAGTAAAATTGCAAAATTACAGGTTCTATCAAACATAAAGCTTACAGTGTTCTATCAAACATAAAAGCTACAGTGTTCTATCAAACATAAAGCACAGTGTTCTATCAAACATAAAGCTTAAGGTTCTATCAAACATAAAGCTAGTGTTCTATCAAACATATAAAGCTTACAGTGTTCTATCAAACATAAAAAGCTTACAGTGTTCTATCAAACATAAAAAGCTTACAGTGTTCTATCAAACATAAAAAGCTTACAGTGTTCTATCAAACATAAAAAGCTTACAGTGTTCTATCAAACATAAAAAGCTTACAGTGTTCTATCAAACATAAAAAGCTTACAGTGTTCTATCAAACATAAAAAGCTTACAGTGTTCTATCAAACATAAAAAGCTTACAGTGTTCTATCAAACATATAAAGCTTACAGTGTTCTATCAAACATAAAAAGCTTACAGTGTTCTATCAAACATAAAAAGCTTACAGTGTTCTATCAAACATAAAAAGCTTACAGTGTTCTATCAAACATAAAAAGCTTACAGTGTTCTATCAAACATAAAAAGCTTACAGTGTTCTATCAAACATAAAAAGCTTACAGTGTTCTATCAAACATAAAAAGCTTACAGTGTTCTATCAAACATAAAAAGCTTACAGTGTTCTATCAAACATAAAAAGCTTACAGTGTTCTATCAAACATATAAAGCTTACAGTGTTCTATCAAACATAAAAAGCTTACAGTGTTCTATCAAACATAAAAAGCTTACAGTGTTCTATTAAACATATATAGATTCCAGCAATATGCCAGCGATATAGATCAGCACCCACTTTGGGAAACGCTGATGTATAGTGTGTTCTTCATTTTCATAAAAGCTGCTTTCGCTGGAGTTCTTCTACTCCCAATCTCTGTTTTACATTCTGTCAAAAAGTATGAGGCCAGACAGGTTGACATTGTGATAAACCTCAGTTTTAGGTCTCAGTGACCGGTGAAATAGTCCCAGTCACAATCGATATATTGGGTGATAGTGGCAGCTGTTGCTTATTAACTGATCATTGATAGCATGTTCACTCTAGCCCTGGACACATGCTGATTTAATGATGGCACTTTCGATGAACAAAAAGTGTTGTATAGGCTCTTGTTCATGCATCGATACGACCAAGTATAAAATTGGTCTTCTTCTCCAAACAATTTTTTAAACCACGCTTTGTGATTTGTATGTGATCCAAGCCTAGAAGCGATTGTACGTTGTGCCAGTTATGCACCTACGAGTAGGCCAGCGCATCCGATTTCTCTGACGTTTGTTATTTACTAGGGTAGCTTCCCTAGGTCCCTACCTCAGTTGCCTCTTATGACATGACATGTAGGTTGCAGTGGTACTATCCTTTGCTCCCCTTGCAAGCCCCGGCAACACATGAACGTAAAACAGATCTGAAGCTTCCTTCCTTCCTTTGTTCGCTTGAAGTATTGTCTATATATTCAACGTTGTCTCTTGTATAAACTTCACTGTCTTTTGTATATCACACAGAAGTCTGTGTAGTGTTCTGACGAGTGTCATTTTGCTAGACCAGTGAGCCCGTCTTAGTATATCATACTCTGGGCAGACTCAAAGTATATGCTCTTGTAGGAGTAGCCCCAGGGGCAGCCAGCGTATGACAAGTAATTCAGTTTATAGAATACATAAATAACTTAGTAGACTATGTGTTGCACTCTCTAAACAGAAGGGCAACACATGACAACAAGACATATACGTAGGAAAAACCAAATGACGTAAAAGGGTGACAGCCTAGAAACGAAGGTAGAAGAGAAACATAAACACGGCAAAGAGGACAGACGTGTTACAAAGAACGAGATAGATAGGGTGGCTCAAATGACCAGTTTAGAAGACAGATCGACTACAAGAATATACTGGTCACGTACACATTCATTAAGTGATACCATGTGATCTGTTAATAAAGATGGAACATTCATGAAATGACGGTTGGTTATTTATTATAAGTTGTCTGGTATTTCAAGCCAGTCTGTACTATGTTGTCTACAAAACTACCATTATAACAACCTCTTACGACAATATCCAAATGGCACAACTAATACTACCACATACATCATTGCTACCACTTGTCACAAGGAAAGGGAAGAAACCGTAGTTACAATAATGGAACCCCCAGCAGCAATCGCCAACACTCTGCAGTCTAATGTGTCTAGGATCTGAAGCTGAAAGAATGACTTCATTGAATCTGGTTTTACCAAATATAGCTCAATTTCTCATCACAGAAGTTGCCTGTCACCTGCAGACCATTGCTCAAAGCACAAACTCCGTATCTCCAGCAACAATCCTAGGTGTCTGGTAAAAAAATTCACCTTTGAACAGAACAGCTTGGTCCGGATTCAAACCCATGACTTTCAGAACTCAAGGCAAAGGTGTAATCACTTAGCCACAGAGACACCCAAGTATGAGGTAGGTGAGCTGGTGTGTTTCTTTCCTCACTTAGAGAAAAACATAAACTGCATGAAGTGAACCTATAAAACATGTTCCTTCATTTGGAAGATGAAAGTACTATGCGGTGGAAGATGAAAGTACTATGCGGTGGAAGATGAAAGTACTATGCGGTGGAAGTTGAAAGTACTATGCGGTGGAAGATGAAAGTACTATGCGGTGGAAGATGAAAGTACTATGCGGTGAGATATTTCATCCCAAAAAGATAGAAGCAATAATATAACTTATTTCATTATTTACGTAGTTCACACTTTTTCAACTGATTTATTCACACACTGTCTCACTGACTTGCCCACAAACACGTTGACTTGTCAACTAACTCATTGACTTGTCAACTAACTCACTGACTTGTCCACTAACTCATTGACTTGTCCACTAACTCACTGACTTATCCACTAACTCACGGACTTGTCCACTGACTCGTTGACATGTCAACTAACTCACGGACTTGTCCACTGACTCGTTGACTTGTCTACTAACTCACTGACTTGTCCACTGACTCTCTGACTTGTCAACTAACTCACTGACTTGTCCAGTAACTTATTGACTTGTCCACTAACTCATTGACTTGTTCACTAACTCATTAACTTCTCTCATTCACTGAATCATCCACTAACTCATTGACTTGACATATTCACTGATTCATTCATTGACTTAATGAATTACATACTAGCTCACTAATTTACATTTAGTGACTATTAGATAGAAGAAAGAGAACTTACGGATTCCACATGTCTCCAGTCGTTGTTTAGTCTCTCAAATTGGCTAAATGGCTCACATGATTTCAAACCTGTACACATGAACAAATAGCTTATTAAATAGATGGGTTAATTAACAGATGGTCTATTAACTCTTTGTGTACCAGGGAAAAAGCTATGTTTTTACAAGCCATTTGTTTTTTGAATACAAAACACCCTTTAGTGTGGCTTCTGGTAAAAAAGTATCCAACCCAAAGTCATGTAGTGTGGTGTTTAGTCCACAAGTAGTTAAACATTTCAGATATTTAACAGATGGGATATCTAACAGATGGGATATCTAACAGATGGGATATCTAACAGATGGGATATCTAACAGAAGGGATATCTAACAGAAGGGATATCTAACAGATGGGATAAGTAACAGATGGGATATCTAACAGATGGGATATCTAACAGATGGGATATCTAACAGATGGGATATCTAACAGATGTAGATGTGGTGGTGGAATATCCTTCTTCTCCTGTAAACACGTTTAGGAGTGAATTTGAATATGTTACGCCTGTGTGTTGCCGGAGCTTGTAAGGGAAACGAAGAATAGTAACACTGACCTAGAAGGCATGTCATAAAAGGCAACTGAGGTAGGGTCTAGGAAGCTACCCAGTAAATAAAAAGTGCAATCCGGACGTTACCCCAGTAAATTGCACTCGGACGTGTCCATAGGTGCTCCGATCTCCTTCGCAATATCTCCAACAGCGTCCAGCGACTGACCATACCAGTTTGATTTTGATTGACATGCTTTTTATTTACTAGGGTAGCTTCCCTAGGCTCCTACCTCAGTTGCTTCTTATGACAAGCCTTGTAGGTCGCAGTGGTTCAATTCTTTGCTTCCCTTGCAGACCCCTGCATCACAGGGACGATAGTTCTGGCAACTCCTGCGATGATCCTCATGTCAAGCTGTATTTGTTATTGTCTTTACCTTAGTAACATCTGAGATGAGGAGAAGTGGGAACCTATTACTGGACAACAGGAGATTCTTCATGTTTCACTGCCCTGACATGTGCCCTGGAGAAGCCACTCCATCACTACCTAGCTATGTCTGTAAGATAGATCTGTAGGCTGTTGATATAAACATCTGAGATGAGTAGAGGGGGAAGCTACTACTGAACAAAAGGAGATTCTTCATGTTTCACTGCCCTGACCTGTGCCCTAGATATACAGGGTGTTCAAGATAAAAGCAGCCCATGAATGGAGCTAATCTGGCATATATGTATGGAAATGGGAAGGTTCAGTTATGACGTAGTATAGGTCAAGGTTGTGTGACGGTGTGTAATTGTAGTGCGGGAAGGGCGATGAACAAATGTGACGTGGGCAGCTAGTCAGAACCGGTTTAAATAGTAAATAAACACAACTCAATTTGTACCTTGCAACTTTCAAATTGTCAATGGGGCTGCAATTATCTTGAACACCCTGTATAACTCCACATCGCCTATGTATGTAAACAAAATGTAAAGGCAATTGACATAAACACATGCAAGTGGGAAAGTTGTTCAAAGGCAGATGCACCTGGAGATAGAAGGTGCAGACTGTTGCCTTTTAAGCTCATTCTGAGTGATTCATTGAGTATGATTCGCAAGGTAGAGGCTGGTTCAGTGCGCAGGCAATGCACTGAATCACTGCAAGTATCAACAATTTGTAGAATCACACTTATCTTCGTTTCGGGGCACATGGATGTCGTTGGCAATGAGAGAGCAGACAGGCTGGCTGGCTCTGTCACCGTATCAGAGGGTCAGTCAATGGATAGAGCTGATATTTTGAACGCCCTCATAGAGTGTGGCCGCAAAGAAGATTTTCATTTAAACTAATCCACGTCAACTACTAGATTGCAAGAGCTGGGTTTGAAGATTGGATTAGCAAGAAAAGAACAGCATAACAGGTACAAGAGTAGGCTCACCAATCAAAATCAAACTGGTACGGTCAGTCGCTGGACGATGTTGGAGATATTGTGAAGAAGATCAGTGACCATACTGGACATGTCCGAATGCAATGAAGATATTCCAAACTGAAACTGAAGCTCATTCTGATCAAAGAAGCAGAGAAAAAGATGCTTTGAAGCTGGATGCCACCTCATGTCATTTTAAGAGATCTGTCACATCATTAAGGTGTGAGAATTGTGACAATGACTACAACTCCTGTATCAGACTTAACAGTCACCAATGAAGTCGTGAAGTCCTTCACACATCCAGTAGGCCAGCATATCTAATTTCTTCTTCTTCACCTATAACTCCCAATGGAGCACAGGTCTTCAACAAACTTCTTCCAGTTCTTTTTCTCTCTTGCTATCCCTTCCAATTCTTACCACGTCTTGTCTATCCTTTTAATATCAGTCTTTAGTTCTCTTCTCCATGTATCTAGGTCTTTCCGTACTCCTCTTTCCATGTAGGTTTCAAAACAGTACCTGTCTAGTAAATGTTACATTAGAAGAGGTAAATAAAGATAATGAAAATACATGGTAGCAATAAGTTGCAGGCCTAGTTGCTTCAAAGGTAATGAAAAAATATAAAGATAATTGTTTCGTATAATTCATTTTCTCATTTTTGACAAACAGAAACAAGTATTTCATGTTGATCAATCACTACAATTCTGCGAAAAATAATGAATATAAAATGGAACGAATTCAGAAGTGATGAAATCAGAGAAATTTCTGGTCAACCACTAGTGCCAACTGTTATAAGAAAGAGAAGATGGAGATATTTTGGGCACACCTTGAGGAGAAATGAACAACGAATATCAAAGCAGGCATTGAAGTGGGATGCAAAGGTTCAAGAAAGAGAGAACTACCTAAGGAGACCCTGAGACAAACTTTTCTGAGAGAGGCAGGAAATATCGGTCTCAGTTTCATGGATGAGATTGAGCGAGTTGTCCAGGATAGAGCGGTATGGAGACATTTTTTACAGGCCCTATGTAACGTATAACGGTACAAGAGGAATTATTATATTATTATTATTTACTCACTGCAGTTAGAGATGTGTCTTTCTCTATCTTTTTCTTCCTCTGATCTGTCATGTTCAACATGTTCCCAGCCAAGTCTATCTCTGTTGTGTGCATCTCGTGACTTAGTTACATCCAGATATCTGGTAGGATTCCCAAAAACTGTATTTAAGCCAGAATCTGGACTGCCCTTACAGTTGGAAACGGGGCTTAAACGGAAGTTGCCATGGTGACGTTTAGCTGGGCTGGATGATTCATGTGGTAACTCAAGTGTCATGTCTTCAGGTCTATTGTGAAACATTAAGAAAAATTGATTATTTCCAAGGGGACCAAACGCCACACTACATGGCTTTGTGTTGACACCTTTTACCAGGAGCTACACTACATGGCTTTGTGTTGGACACCTTTTTACCAGGAGCTACACTACATGGCTTTGTGTTGGACACCTTTTTACCAGAAGCTACACTACATGGCTTTGTGTTGGACACCTTTTACCAGGAGTCACACTACATGGCTTTGTGTTGGGCACCTTTTACCAGGAGCTAGACTACATGGCTTTGTGTTGGACACCTTTTTACCAGGAGCTACACTACATGGCTTTGTGTTGGACACCTTTTTACCAGGAGCTACACTACATGGCTTTGTGTTGGACACCTTTTTCCAGGAGTCACACTACATGGCTTTGTGTTGACACCTTTTACCAGGAGCTAGACTACATGGCTTTGTGTTGGACACCTTTTTACCAGGAGCTACACTACATGGCTTTGTGTTGGACACCTTTTACCAGGAGCTACACTACATGGCTTTGTGTTGACACCTTTTACCAGGAGCTACACTACATGGCTTTGTGTTGGACACCTTTTTACCAGGAGCTACACTACATGGCTTTGTGTTGGACACCTTTTTACCAGGAGCTAGACTACATGGCTTTGTGTTGGACACCTTTTTACCAGGAGCTACACTACATGGCTTTGTGTTGGACACCTTTTACCAGGAGCTACACTACATGGCTTGTGTTGACACCTTTTTCCAGGAGCTACACTACATGGCTTTGTGTTGGACACCTTTTTACCAGGAGCTACACTACATGGCTTTGTGTTGGACACCTTTACCAGAGCTCACTACATGGCTCATGTCTTTCAGAGTCTATTGTTGACAACATTAAGCAAAATTGATTATTTGGACCAAGAGCTACACTACATGGCTTTGTGTTGGACACCTTTTACCAGGAGTCACATTTAAGTGCGTTTTTATTCTAAAACAAATGGTTTGTAAAAACATGTCTTTTGCCCTGGTCCACCAGGAGTTAAAGCAAAATCAAGTTAAATATTATGTAACTATTCTTCTTCTTCTTTGCGTCGTTCTTACGACTAATTTTAATCACTCTTTTTGATATGTTTGATCTTTGCCAAGAACGTGTATACGTTGCACATTGGTTTTGGTAGGCCCCTAAACGTATATACTTCTACACATTTAGGACATGTGCATCCGATTTCATCCAAACCTCCTTAGTCGCCTCTACGACATGTGTGGCAGGTAACAGTGGTTCTATTTTTACATCCCAAATTTGGGCCCCGGTAACCACTCGGGCGATGTAACTATTATATAGGAGAGACGAGACAGAGGAAGACAGAGAGATAACATTTTGGACATCCTGACTTCAGGATCCTGAGGAAGAGCGTCAACATCTGAGATTATAGCAAACATCAGAGACAGAGATTTGTGGAAATTCATAATCGCCTACGCCAGCCGGCACCTGATGATCATATAGGTGGATTGTTAACGTAGGTAACTTGTTCAATCTCTTCTACGTAATTGAGTCCGATATTTCTTGCCTCTGTCACTGAAGTTTGTTTCAGGGTTGCCTTAGTCTGTCCTTTCATTCTCAAACCCTTTGCCTCATATTTCAATGCCTGCTTTGTTATTTTTTAATTATTTCTTCTCAGAATATGCCCAACGTATCTCCGTCTTCTTTCTCGAACGCTCCATATTAACCACTTGATAACCACTCTGTGTGATTTATATATGATCTGAGCCTAAACGCGATTGTGCATTGTGCCAGTTATGCACCTACAATTAGGAAAACACATCCCATTTTTGCAATACTTTTTAATTACTAGGGTAGCTTACCTAGGTCCTACATCAGTCGCCTCTTACGACATGCATTGTAGGTTGCAGTGGTACTATTCTTTGCTTCCCTTGTGGGCCTCAGGACCACCGGGAGACTTATTCACTAACTGGTTTGATGTGCAGTGATGATGATCCGACAAGCAAACTAAACTGAGAGATATAAGATCGGAGCACTTAATCAACTTAATGACTTATATGCCATGGACTAATCGGTTCGATGTAAAGTGATCATGATCCTATGACCAAACTAAAGTTTATATTCAAAAACATTTAAACACAGTGGAAATACCTGTCTGGAGATGGTCTCTTTCCATTCTCATTGACCTCAGACTTGACTGAATCATGTTTATCTGTGTGTAAGTGTGTTGAATTAAACACAATGTGTTCGTTGTGTGTTAGAAACTGTTGAGGTGATTGCTTTGCCAGGTGAGCACAGTGAAGAAGTTCTCTTTGTAACAATGGCAGGTTGGCCTGTTAGAAATCGAAAAGATGGTGGTCATGTTTTTTAACAGTAAGATTTGTTATGTGAGATGACCCTTGGTCATTAAAGTGTGTTGAGTGAGATGTCAACAGTGTAATCAAGCTTTCCGAGACATCAATTAATTTTATTCTACAGAATATCTCACTGGGCCTGTAAATCAGCTTTTCTAGATTCAATTCTCTGTAGCTCTTTGGGTAGATTCAATTCTCTGTAGCTCTTTGGGTAGATTCAATTCTCTGTAGCTCTTTGGGTAGATTCAATTCTCTGTAGCTCTTTGGGTAGATTCAATTCTCTGTAGCTCTTTAGTAGTTAGATCCAATTTTCTGGGGAACTTTGGGTAGATGATCCAATTCATTGGGGTACTTTGGGCAGACACAATTCTCTGGAGCATTTTGGGCATACCCAATTCTCTGTGGCACTTTGATTAGACCCAATTCTCTGGATAACTTTGGACAGACCCAACTCTTTGGGGCACTCTGGGCAACCCATTTCTCTGGGGCACTTTGACAAATCTACAAATGATCAATCAATAGATTGTAAAGGATTACATGGGATGCTATTTATCCACATTTCTCATTTATCTTCTGTACAGCATTCTTGCTTACTCATGTCCTGTGCAACTATAAATTCCTGCATACTATAACCACTGTCATCTATAAAATGAAATCATGACATATCAATTACAGGACGTAGCCATCAACCACAGTAAACGAGTCATTGATTTTCTAGGCACCACTTATACATTCAGTAATTTGCCATTGCTTTCTGAACGGTGAGGTCTATTTTTACATTTTGGAAAAATCTCACGGAAACGAATTTGCTTTCAAAACTTGCCCACCGTGGGGTTTGAACCAGGTACGCTTGGGTTCGTGATCGAGTTCACTACCGCTTGAACTATAGACGCTCATGTTTCATCTATAGGAGTATTATAATATAAAATATGAACAAAATAGTTGTAAAAAAACAGTAACAACATAATTTAAAAAAACATGAACAATATAGTAGAAATAAACAATATAGTAGCAATAAACAATATAGTAGCAATAAACAATTAGTAGAATAAACAATATAGTAGCAATAAACAATATAGTAGTAATAAAACAATATAGTAGTAATAAAACAATATAGTAGCATAAAACAATATAGGATAAATAAACAATATAGTAGTAATAAACAATATAGTAGTAATAAACAATATAGTAGTAATAAACAATATAGTAGCAATAAACAATATAGTAGTAATAAAACATAAATAATATAGTAGTAATAAACAATATAGTAGTAATAAACAATATAGTAGTAATAAACAATATAGTAGTAATAAAACATAAACAATATAGTAGCAATAAACAATATAGTAGCAATAAACAATATAGTAGTAATAAACAATCTAGTAGCAATAAACAATATAGTAGTAGTAAAACAATATAGTAGCAATAGACAATATAGTAGCAATAAATAATATAGTAGTAATAAACAATATAGTAGCAGTAAACAATATAGTAGCAATAAACAATATAGTAGTAGTAAACAATATAGTAATAATAAACAATATAGTAGCAGTAAACAATATAGTAGTAGTAAACAATATAGTAGTAGTAAACAATATAGTAGTAGTAAACAATATAGTAGTAATAAACAATATAGTAGTAATAAACAATATAGTAGTAATAAACAATATAGTAGCAGTAAAACATAAACAATATAGTAGCAATAAACAATATAGTAGTAATAAACAATATAGTAGCAATAAACAATATAGTAGTAATAAACAATATAGTAGTAATAAACAATATAGTAGCAATAAAACATAAACAATATAGTAGCAATAAACAATATAGTAGTAATAAACAATATAGTAGTAATAAATAATATAGTAGTAATAAAACAATATAGTAGTAATAAAACAATATAGTAGCAATAAAACAATATAGTAGCAGTAAAACAATATAGTAGTAATAAAACAATATAGTAGCAATAAACAATATAGTAGCAGTAAAACAATATAGTAGTAATAAAACAATATAGTAGTAATAAAACAATATAGTAGCAATAAAACAATATAGTAGTAATAAAACAATATAGTAGCAGTAAAACAATATAGTAGTAATAAAACAATATAGTAGCAGTAAAACAATATAGTAGCAATAAACAATATAGTAGTAATAAAACAATATAGTAGTTATAAAACAATATAGTAGCAGTAAAACAATATAGTAGTAATAAAACAATATAGTAGCAGTAAAACAATATAGTAGTAATAAAACAATATAGTAGCAGTAAAACAATATAGTAGCAATAAACAATATAGTAGCAGTAAAACAATATAGTAGTAATAAAACAATATAGTAGTAATAAAACAATATAGTAGCAGTAAAACAATATAGTAGTAATAAAACAATATAGTAGCAATAAACAATATAGTAGTAATAAACAATATAGTAGTAATAAATAATATAGTAGTAATTAAACAATATAGTAGTAATAAAACAATATAGTAGTAGTAAAACAATATAGTAGTAATAAATAATATAGTAGTAATAAAACAATATAGTAGTAATAAAACAATATAGTAGCAATAAACAATATAGTAGTAATAAACAATATAGTAGTAATAAACAATATTGTAGCAATAAAACATAAACAATATAGTAGCAGTAAAACAATATAGTAGTAATAAAACAATATAGTAGCAATAAAACAATATAGTAGCAGTAAAACAATATAGTAGTAATAAAACAATATAGTAGTAATAAAACAATATAGTAGTAATAAAACAATATAGTAGTAATAAACAATATAGTAGTAATAAATAATATAGTAGTAATAAATAATATAGTAGTAATAAATAATATAGTAGTAATAAAACAATATAGTAGTAATAAAACAATATAGTAGTAATAAACAATATAGTAGTAATAAATAATATAGTAGTAATAAACAATATAGTAGTAATAAACAATATTGTAGCAATAAAACATAAACAATATAGTAGCAGTAAAACAATATAGTAGTAATAAAACAATATAGTAGTAATAAACAATATAGTAGCAGTAAAACAATATAGTAGTAATAAAACAATATAGTAACAATAAACAATATAGTAGTAATAAAACAAAAACAATATAATTGTAACAAAATATGTAAGAAATATTGGCAAAATAAAAAACAGACAAAACATTCTCACCTTTAGAAATGGAATAACAAATGGTCTCAAAGGGAAATTAGTCGTCTGCTGAAGTTTGGCATGAAACTCCTCAATAGATAAATGGGAATTCTGTCGAACAGAATGGGGAAAAAATATATAATTCTGTAATAATTTATAAATATAATTAGCTCGTTAGTGGTTGTAATCTTCTTTTTCTTTGAACATTCCATGTCAACCACTTGTTAAACACTCTTTGTTATTTGTATGTGATCCGAGCCTAAGAGTGATAATATGTTGTGCCAGTAATGCGCCTACAAGTAGGCTAGCACATCCGATTTCTGCGACGCTTTTTATTTACTAGGATAGATTCCTTAAGTCCCTACCTCAGTCGCCTCGCAGTGTTACTATTCTTTGCTCCCCTTGTGAGACCCAACAACACATGGGTGGTTTCTTAGTGGTTAAAATAAGGATTAAGATGAGATAGTACAACAAATGGTATAATAAAGAAAAGATGCAAAAGTAAATGCAGTGACCTACCAGCTGGCACAATTACTACAATACCCAAAGATCAAGATGGAAGTGAAAAGACAGATGATAAAAGTATTTTCTTACCAACACTTTGTTACCAGTGCCAAACTTGGTCTCTGACAGCAACACACCACAGAAAGCTCACCATGTGTGAATTGAAATTCTTGAGGAAGGCGGTGGGAGTCACCAGGAAAGACAGACTACGAAACGAGGATAACAGAAGCAGAGTTGACATAACTTCATGCACCAAATACATCGAAAGACAACAAATGCAGTAGTTTGTACATTTAATGAGAATGGAATACAACCAACCACCAATAACAGCATACAATAAAAGAGACCAGGTGCTAGAGCGAAGGAAGACCAAAAAAGATGAAAAGACAATACCAAGACCACATTACATAAACATGGATATAACACAATAAGGGCGACTCATCTGGCAATGGAACGCAAATTAAAGCTCACACCCTACACTTAACGGCAAGAGTGGACAACCAATTCCATCATCCACCCGGGAACAGACACTATACAATTTCATCACAGCTCTCTTGAAAACCTCTACTCTCTAGGATGTTCTCTCATCTCCTCCAATATCACATTCAAGGTTTCTTCAACACTGACCACATTCTTCATAATATCCTTCAACACTGACCACATTCTTCATCATATCCTTCAACACTGACCACATTCTTCATCATATCCTTCAACACTGACCACATCCTTCATCATATCCTTCAACACTGACCACATTCTTCATCATATCCTTCAACATTGACCACATTCTTCATCATATCCTTCAACATTGACCACATTCTTCATCATATCCTTCAACACTGACCACATTCTTCATCATATCCTTCAACATTGACCACATTCTTCATAATATCCTTCAACACTGACCACATTCTTCATCATATCCTTCAACATTGACCACATTCTTCATCATATCACATTCAAGGTTTCTTCAACACTGACCACATTCTTCATCATATCCTTCAACACTGACCACATTCTTCATCATATCCTTCAACACTGACCACATTCTTCATCATATCACATTCAAGGTTTCTTCAACACTGACCACATTCTTCATAATATCCTTCAACACTGACCACATTCTTCATCATATCCTTCAACACTGACCACATTCTTCATCATATCACATTCAAGGTTTCTTCAACACTGACCACATTCTTCATCATATCCTTCAACATTGACCACATTCTTCATCATATCACATTCAAGGTTTCTTCAACACTGACCACATTCTTCATCATATCCTTCAACATTGACCACATTCTTCATCATATCACATTCATGGTTTCTTCAACACTGACCACATTCTTCATCATATCCTTCAACATTGACCACATTCTTCATAATATCCTTCAACACTGACCACATTCTTCATCATATCCTTCAACATTGACCACATTCTTCATCATATCACATTCAAGGTTTCTTCAACACTGACCACATTCTTCATCATATCCTTCAACATTGACCACATTCTTCATAATATCCTTCAACACTGACCACATTCTTCATCATATCCTTCAACATTGACCACATTCTTCATCATATCACATTCAAGGTTTCTTCA
Source organism: Arion vulgaris (assembly GCA_020796225.1). NCBI lineage: Eukaryota > Metazoa > Mollusca > Gastropoda > Stylommatophora > Arionidae > Arion > Arion vulgaris. The sequence continues at coordinate 9,772,292 of CM036755.1, read as the reverse complement.
ACACTGACCACATTCTTCATCATATCACATTCAAGGTTTCTTCAACACTGACCACATTCTTCATCATATCCTTCAACACTGACCACATTCTTCATCATATCCTTCAACACTGACCACATTCTTCATCATATCCTTCAACACTGACCACATTCTTCATCATATCCTTCAACACTGACCACATTCTTCATCATATCACATTCAAGGTTTCTTCAACACTGACCACATTCTTCATAATATCCTTCAACACTGACCACATTCTTCATCATATCCTTCAACACTGACCACATTCTTCATCATATCACATTCAAGGTTTCTTCAACACTGACCACATTCTTCATCATATCACATTCATGGTTTCTTCAACACTGACCACATTCTTCATCATATCCTTCAACACTGACCACATTCTTCATCATATCCTTCAACATTGACCACATTCTTCATCATATCCTTCAACATTGACCACATTCTTCATCATATCCTTCAACATTGACCACATTCTTCATCATATCCTTCAACACTGAACACATTCTTCATCATATCCTTCAACATTGACCACATTCTTCATCATATCCTTCAACATTGACCACATTCTTCATCATATCCTTCAACACTGACCACATTCTTCATCATATCCTTCAACACTGACCACATTCTTCATCATATCCTTCAACATTGACCACATTCTTCATCATATCCTTCAACATTGACCACATTCTTCATCATATCCTTCAACATTGACCACATTCTTCATCATATCCTTCAACACTGACCACATTCTTCATCATATCCTTCAACACTGACCACATTCTTCATCATATCCTTCAACACTGACCACATTCTTCATCATATCCTTCAACACTGACCACATTCTTCATCATATCCTTCAACACTGACCACATTCTTCATCATATCACATTCAAGGTTTCTTCAACACTGACCACATTCTTCATCATATCACATTCAAGGTTTCTTCAACATTGACCACATTCTTCATCATATCCTTCAACACTGACCACATTCTTCATCATATCCTTCAACACTGACCACATTCTTCATCATATCCTTCAACATTGACCACATTCTTCATCATATCCTTCAACATTGACCACATTCTTCATCATATCCTTCAACACTGACCAAATTCTTCATCATATCCTTCAACACTGACCACATTCTTCATCATATCACATTCATGGTTTCTTCAACACTGACCACATTCTTCATCATATCCTTCAACACTGACCACATTCTTCATCATATCCTTCAACATTGACCACATTCTTCATCATATCCTTCAACATTGACACATTCTTCATCATATCCTTCAACATTGACCACATTCTTCATCATATCCTTCAACACTGACCACATTCTTCATCATATCCTTCAACACTGACCACATTCTTCATCATATCCTTCAACACTGACCACATTCTTCATCATATCCTTCAACATTGACCACATTCTTCATCATATCCTTCAACATTGACCACATTCTTCATCATATCCTTCAACACTGACCACATTCTTCATCATATCCTTCAACACTGACCACATTCTTCATCATATCCTTCAACACTGACCACATTCTTCATCATATCCTTCAACATTGACCACATTCTTCATCATATCCTTCAACATTGACCACATTCTTCATCATATCCTTCAACATTGACCACATTCTTCATCATATCCTTCAACACTGACCACATTCTTCATCATATCCTTCAACACTGACCACATTCTTCATCATATCACATTCATGGTTTCTTCAACACTGACCACATTCTTCATCATATCCTTCAACACTGACCACATTCTCCATCATATCCTTCAACACTGACCACATTCTTCATCATATCACATTCAAGGTTTCTTCAACTACTCACATTCTTCATCATATCCTTCAACACTGACCACATTCTTCATCATATCCTTCAACACTGACCACATTCTTCATCATATCCTTCAACATTGACCACATTCTTCATCATATCCTTCAACACTGACCACATTCTTCATCATATCCTTCAACACTGACCACATTCTTCATCATATCACATTCATGGTTTCTTCAACACTCACCACATTCTTCATCATATCCTTCAACCCTGACCACATTCTTCATCATATCCTTCAACACTGACCACATTCTTCATCATATCCTTCAACACTGACCACATTATTCATCATATCACATTCAAGGTTTCTTCAACACTGACCACATTCTTCATCATATCACATTCAAGGTTTCTTCAACATTGACCACATTCTTCATCATATCCTTCAACACTGACCACATTCTTCATCATATCCTTCAACACTGACCACATTCTTCATCATATCCTTCAACACTGACCACATTCTTCATCATATCCTTCAACATTGACCACATTCTTCATCATATCCTTCAACACTGACCACATTCTTCATCATATCCTTCAACATTGACCACATTCTTCATCATATCCTTCAACATTGACCACATTCTTCATCATATCCTTCAACACTGACCACATTCTTCATCATATCCTTCAACATTGACCACATTCTTCATCATATCCTTCAACATTGACCACATTCTTCATCATATCCTTCAACACTGACCACATTCTTCATCATATCCTTCAACACTGACCACATTCTTCATCATATCCTTCAACATTGACCACATTCTTCATCATATCCTTCAACACTGACCACATTCTTCATCATATCACATTCAAGGTTTCTTCAACACTGACCACATTCTTCATCATATCACATTCAAGGTTTCTTCAACATTGACCACATTCTTCATCATATCACATTCAAGGTTTCTTCAACATTGACCACATTCTTCATCATATCCTTCAACACTGACCACATTCTTCATCATATTCTTCAACACTGACCACATTCTTCATCATATCACATTCATGGTTTCTTCAACACTGACCATTCTTCATCATATCACATTCAAGGTTTCTTCAACACTGAACACATTCTTCATCATATCCTTCAACACTGACCACATTCTTCATCATATTCTTCAACACTGACCACATTCTTCATCATATCACATTCAAGGTTTCTTCAACATTGACCACATTCTTCATCATATCCTTCAACACTGACCACATTCTTCATCATATTCTTCAACACTGACCACATTCTTCATCATATCACATTCAAGGTTTCTTCAACACTGACCACATTCTTCATCATATCACATTCAAGGTTTCTTCAACACTGACCACATTCTTCATCATATTCTTCAACACTGACCACATTCTTCATCATATCCTTCAACACTGACCACATTCTTCATCATATCACATTCAAGGTTTCTTCAACACTGACCACATTCTTCATCATATCCTTCAACATTGACCACATTCTTCATCATATCCTTCAACATTGACCACATTCTTCATCATATCCTTCAACATTGACCACATTCTTCATCATATCCTTCAACATTGACCACATTCTTCATCATATCCTTCAACATTGACCACATTCTTCATCATATCCTTCAACATTGACACATTCTTCATCATATCCTTCAACATTGACCACATTCTTCATCATATCCTTCAACACTGACCACATTCTTCATCATATCTTTCAACATTGACCACATTCTTCATCATATCACATTCAAGGTTTCTTCAACATTGACCACATTCTTCATCATATCCTTCAACATTGACCACATTCTTCATCATATCCTTCAACATTGACCACATTCTTCATCATATCCTTCAACACTGACCACATTCTTCATCATATCCTTCAACACTGACCACATTCTTCATCATATCACATTCAAGGTTTCTTCAACACTGACCACATTCTTCATCATATTCTTCAACACTGACCACATTCTTCATCATATCCTTCAACACTGACCACATTCTTCATCATATCACATTCAAGGTTTCTTCAACACTGACCACATTCTTCATCATATCCTTCAACATTGACCACATTCTTCATCATATCCTTCAACATTGACCACATTCTTCATCATATCCTTCAACACTGACCACATTCTTCATCATATCACATTCAAGGTTTCTTCAACACTGACCACATTCTTCATCATATCACATTCAAGGTTGCTTCAACACTGACCACATTCTTCATCATATCCTTCAACATTGACCACATTCTTCATCATATCCTTCAACACTGACCACATTCTTCATCATATCACATTCAAGGTTTCTTCAACACTGACCACATTCTTCATCATATTCTTCAACACTGACCACATTCTTCATCATATCCTTCAACACTGACCACATTCTTCATCATATCCTTCAACACTGACCACATTCTTCATCATATCCTTCAACACTGAACACATTCTTCATCATATCACATTCAAGGTTTCTTCAACACTGACCACATTCTTCATCATATCCTTCAACACTGACCACATTCTTCATCATATCACATTCAAGGTTTCTTCAACACTGACCACATTCTTCATCATATCCTTCAACACTGACCACATTCTTCATAATATCCTTCAACACTGACCACATTCTTCATCATATCCTTCAACACTGACCACATTCTTCATCATATCCGTCAACACTGACCACATTCTTCATCATATCACATTCAAGGTTTCTTCAACACTGACCACATTCTTCATCATATCCTTCAACACTGACCACATTCTTCATCATATCCTTCAACACTGACCACATTCTTCATCATATCCTTCAACACTGACCACATTCTTCATCATATCCTTCAACATTGACCACATTCTTCATCATATCCTTCAACACTGACCACATTCTTCATCATATCCTTCAACATTGACCACATTCTTCATCATATCCTTCAACACTGACCACATTCTTCATCATATCCTTCAACACTGACCACATTCTTCATCATATCACATTCAAGGTTTCTTCAACACTGACCACATTCTTCATCATATCCTTCAACGCTGACCACATTCTTCATAATATCCTTCAACACTGACCACATTCTTCATCATATCCTTCAACACTGACCACATTCTTCATCATATCACATTCAAGGTTTCTTCAACACTGACCACATTCTTCATCATATTCTTCAACACTGACCACATTCTTCATCATATTCTTCAACATTGACCACATTCTTCATCATATCCTTCAACATTGACCACATTCTTCATCATATCCTTCAACACTGACCACATTCTTCATCATATCAGATTCAAGGTTTCTTCAACACTGACCACATTCTTCATCATATCACATTCAAGGTTTCTTCAACACTGACCACATTCTTCATCATATCCTTCAACACTGACCACATTCTTCATCATATCCTTCAACACTGACCACATTCTTCATCATATGCCGATGGTAAAAGAAAAAAAAGGTGGACAAACATTATATTACACAAAATACCTGATTGTATGAAAAATATTTATATACTTCTTCTACCATTATACGTTCATAGGGCCACAAGTATCGACTCAACATAAGACCAACAACATATATCAAATCACCTCTGAAGTCGAAGAAGGAATACCTGTATGGGGTCAAAAGGCTCATGAGGTCATAGTGGTAATATGAGCCAGGTTAGCGAGGGCGGCTAACAAGACCCTGCCCTAACCTCCACGCGGGGACCCTGGAAACAGACTCTGGTTCTGGTCTGGCTAAGAGGGGCAGGGATCTCGGGGAGAGGAAACTACTGGTAGTGGTAGCAGTGCAATGACGGAAATACGATAAAGATACATACAAATAAAATGCACAAATCTCCTGACCGATTTCCAACAAGATATTGCCCAAGTCCCTGAACGCAAAGAAACAGCAACGAAACGTCTCAGACATGGATGAGAGGTGCATCCAGTGACCAAACGTATGCCCACGTGGGGCGAAGCTCGAAGCCCTGAGGAGGGGCAAAAATGCCAGCCCGTCGGCAAGAATAAATAAGACAGGACCGTAACGAATGAAAGTCTACCCTCGTGTTGGTGCGAGAGAAGATTGCAGCTGACCCGCATTGGTAGCCTGGTGCAGATACATGTACTGGGCAAGGTTTGTCGAGCGCAAAAGAACAAGTTGCGTTTAGTGCATAACGAAACTACCGCCCTGGGAAAACCGTGCAAGGTACTGTGCGATTAAAATTAACATCCCCGGAAGAACTGAGGTTGGTGACGCCTAACGGAACTGCCAGCCTTGGGGCAACTGGGCAAGGTTCGATTGCAGTCGTAACTAACATCCCCGGAATAACTGGGGCGGGTGATGGCGGCGAGCGCAAAACCCTCAGTTACGCTGATAGTGCCGACTGAAACGAACCTCTACATTGTTTGTACTCGGCCCCATGCCAGTGCTTTCGAGGTTAATTGCAAATTGCCACGTACCGATACGCGTCTAGAAAAGGCTGAAAATGTTCCTTCTCCGGATCAAACTAAAAATGTACGGTAAAGCAAGGCCGACAATGTACGGATCAAACAGGAAGTTCGGGTCTGAACATTGGCGAAGGCCGATACTTTACACGGTGTCTTATACGAGTAAGACGCCGTCCGAGGATAAGCTTACAAGCCCCGAGAAATATTTCTCAGTCAGAACGGGCATAAACAGCGTAACTCACTGTCCCGGCGAAGATCACAAAGCCCAAAAATACGGCAAAGCTGATCGTACCCTAGGGAAAGCTCACCCTAGTAAATCAAAGCTGGCTGAAAACGAACACCCCACCGAAGGATAAGCAACTGGGCTCCAATAGGTGCTGAAGGCTGGTGCACGTACATTACGTTCGGACGTTTGGCTGTTTATATATCACAATGCGAATGATTAAAACAAGGCCTAGAACGATCGAAGAAGAAAGAAGAATACCTGTATGGCAGGGGACACTGATAATAAGGAAAGCATGCCTTTACGCAAAATCAGTCAGAAGTGCCAAGCACCCTGACTACGCCTGAATTCATAGTGGGTGAACGAAAGAAGAAGAACATATATCAAATCTTCTACTCAACTTAAGACTAAAGAACATATACCAAATTATCTACTCAACTTAAGACTAAAGAACATATATCAAATCTTCTACTCAACTTAAGACTAAGAACATATACCAAATCTTCTACTCAACTTAAGACTAAAGAACATATACCAAATTATCTACTCAACTTAAGACTAAAGAACATATATCAAATCTTCTACTCAACTTAAGACTAAGAACATATACCAAATTATCTACTCAACTTAAGACTAAAGAACATATATCAAATCTTCTACTCAACTTAAGACTAAAGAACATATATCAAATTATCTACTCAACTTAAGACTAAAGAACATATATCAAATTATCTACTCAACTTAAGACTAAAGAACATATACCAAATTATCTACTCAACTTAAGACTAAAGAACATATATCAAATCTTCTACTAAACTTAAGACTAAGAACATATACCAAATTATCTACTCAACTTAAGACTAAAGAACATATATCAAATCTTCTACTCAACTTAAGACTAAAGAACATATACCAAATTATCTACTCAACTTAAGACTAAGAACATATACCAAATTATCTACTCAACTTAAGACTAAAGAACATATACCAAATTATCTACTCAACTTAAGACTAAGAACATATACCAAATTATCTACTCAACTTAAGACTAAAGAACATATATCAAATCTTCTACTCAACTTAAGTCTAAAGAACATATACCAAATTATCTACTCAACTTAAGACTAAGAACATATACCAAATTATCTACTCAACTTAAGACTAAAGAACATATACCAAATTATCTACTCAACTTAAGACTAAAGAACATATACCAAATTATCTACTCAACTTAAGACTAAAGAACATATACCAAATTATCTACTCAACTTAAGACTAAAGAACATATACCAAATTATCTACTCAACTTAAGACTAAAGAACATATACCAAATTATCTACTCAACTTAAGACTAAAGAACATATACCAAATTATCTACTCAACTTAAGACTAAAGAACATATACCAAATTATCTACTCAACTTAAGACTAAAGAACATATATCAAATTATCTACTCAACTTAAGACTAAAGAACATATACCAAATCTTCTACTCAACTTAAGACTAAAGAACATATACAAAATTATCTACTCAACAGATGACCAAGAAGATTTGTCAAATCATAGACTTACCACAAGACCAAGAACCAATGTTCTCACACGTTCTCCGATATCTTGTGAAATATCAGAACCAAACTGTTGGAGAGTTGTGAGAAATCTTTTCAGTTTGCTTAGCTGCCTGGCCCCGCATGCTGGAGGTAACTGCTGACTCGACGAGGAATTCATGAGAGATATTATAGTCGGTGGTGATGGGGAGCGTCCAACTTGATTGCTTTGTGGGTAGTAGCTAGTGTTTACTCCTGGAATGAAAGGTAAAAAAAAAATATTGAACCCTTTTTCGTACCTCAAGGCATATAGGGTAATATGGAGATAATAATATTTCTTCAAGCGCCTGAGGATCCCCATGTGAGTAACTCGTGGACCCCGAGGGTCTGCGGACCCCAGTTTTGGAAACGCTGGTATAAAGTTAATTGCATATCCTTTACAGGACTTTGTGAATCATCCTAGCTTTTAACGCTGTTTGTTATTTTTCTAGGCATCATTACGTTCAGTAGTTTGCCATTACTTTCTGAACGGGTGGTGCCATTGTCCTTTTGTAAAAATCCACGAGAAACAATTTCCAACCAAACTGTCCGCAGCGTGATTCGAACTCAGAACGTTGGGGTTAATAGACCGAGTCACTATCTCCTAAGCCACAGGCGCCACCAACGCTGGTATAGACATATAAAATGATATGATTCCTTGGAAAAGATTATTCTTCTGGAAGGCATGATACATGGGAAACAAGGGAGATAAAGATCGTCGGCACACGATTAGTGACGTGGTCAACATCACGCAGGTCACCTTTACTTCCCAGTGCTTTTCCTGGTACATAAATTGAGGTTGATGTCGACCTGAGAGCTGTTAAAGTAGGAAACATGTTTCACGCCCACTATGGAATTGCACACGGAACACTAGCTTAACTCTTTCACTGCCACATACTTTCTGAAGGCTGAGCTAAAATAGCTACTCTGTTTCTATGTCACAAACGTGAATGTACGCCTATAGCAGTGACAGTAGTAATGTATAACGTGTTAATACGTCTTTAGCCCAAAGAAGAGAGAGATAATAACAGACATGTTAATGCGTCTTTAGAAGTAAATGGGGAAAACGTATATATACGTCATTTGCAGCTAAAGGATTTAAGAAGCGAATTTACTAACAACTGCGCTACTGCGGCTCTCCTGCAAAAGTTAATAATTAAATGTAGTTTTCAAATGTATGAACATTTATAAGCAAGTGAGTAAAACTAGTCATGACAGAGATGAAGTGTCTATGCAGAATGCTGGGGTAACAAGAAGAGACCGGTTTGAGAAATGAAGACATAAGGAAAAATGTGGGTACAACATCAGTACTAGACTTCATCAAGAAACAAGAAATTAAATGGTTCGGCCACATAAGCAGATTACCAACAGACAGTACACCTCAAAGAGCAATGTTGCTCGGATATAATGGATACACAGCAAATGGCCAGTCATGCAAAAGGTGGACCTCAAAGATAACAAAGGCGACGAAAAACACTATTTATGAAGCGCACATAAGGGCTCGTTCTGGAAATCTCTTCTTATCCTGGCGCTCTAAGGCAAAACAGGATTAGAGAAAATAAAGGAAAAAACAGACAAGTGCTTTTATAGAAGAATGATGAGAATATCATGGGTAGAGAAGATGATAAATGATAACGTTATCAAGAAAGCAGGCCAGAACAGATTGATTTTAAAAGGCACCAGAAAGAAACAATTAAACTTATTTAGGCATGATATAGAAGACGATGCCCTAGAAGATGATGCCCTAGAAGACGATGCCCTAGGAGATGATGCCCTAGAAGACGATGGATGCATGATATAGAAGATGATGCCCTAGAAGATGATGCCCTAGAAGACGATGGATGCATGATATAGAAGATGATGCCCTAGAAGATGATGCCCTAGAAGACGATGCCCTAGAAGACGATGCCCTAGAAGACGATGGATGCATGATATAGAAGATGATGCCCTAGAAGATGATGTCCTAGAAGATGATGCCCTAGGAGACGATGCCCTAGAAGACGATGCCCTAGAAGACGATGCCCTAGAAGACGATGCCCTAGAAGATGATGTCCTAGAAGATGATGCCCTATGAGACGATGCCCTAGAAGATGATGCCCTAGAAGACGATGCCCTAGAAGACGATGCCCTAGAAGACGATGGATGCATGATATAGAAGATGATGCCCTAGAAGACGATGGATGCATGATATAGAAGATGATGCCCTAGAAGATGATGCCCTAGAAGATGATGTCCTAGAAGATGATGTCCTAGAAGATGATGCCCTAGAAGATGATGCCCTAGAAGATGATGCCCTAGAAGACGATGCCCTAGAAGACGATGGATGCATGATATAGAAGATGATGCCCTAGAAGATGATGCCCTAGAAGACGATGCCCTAGAAGATGATGCCCTAGAAGACGATGCCCTAGAAGACGATGCCCTAGAAGACGATGCCCTAGAAGATGATGTCCTAGAAGATGATGCCCTATGAGACGATGCCCTAGAAGATGATGCCCTAGAAGACGATGGATGCATGATATAGAAGATGATGCCCTAGAAGACGATGGATGCATGATATAGAAGATGATGCCCTAGAAGATGATGCCCTAGAAGATGATGTCCTAGAAGATGATGTCCTAGAAGATGATGTCCTAGAAGATGATGCCCTAGAAGATGATGCCCTAGAAGACGATGCCCTAGAAGACGATGGATGCATGATATAGAAGATGATGCCCTAGAAGATGATGCCCTAGAAGACGATGCCCTAGAAGATGATGCCCTAGAAGACGATGCCCTAGAAGACGATGCCCTAGAAGACGATGCCCTAGAAGATGATGTCCTAGAAGATGATGCCCATGAGACGATGCCTAGAAGATGATGCCCTAGAAGATGATGTCCTAGAAGACGATGCTCTAGAAGACGATGCCCTAGAAGACGATGGGTGCAAGATGTCATTGACAATATGAGAATGACTGCTGCTGACGCCGGTCAACTTGTACAAAACAGAGTTTTTCAGGACTGCTGTCATGGGAGCCAAGCTCCGGAAGGGAAAAGCTACTTGATGATGAGGGATGATATTAGAAGAAAACACTTTGATACATTTAGTGAACCAGTAAGATACATGGAAGAGAGATAGCTTAACATCATGGCACAGAACTCCTGTGTGGAGCAGGGGACCGTAAGGAAAGCAAAGAATAGTACCACTGAATTTTGAGCATGACGGCTGCAGAAACATGACATCTAGTCTATGAGAGAGAGATAAATTTCAAAGAAACTTAATAGTACTTCGAATTGGTACCCTAATAGTACCCTAATGGGAAACAAAGTTCTGCTCAGGACAAGATAATGAATGATAATTATGCTTCAAAGTTTTTAAGCAAATATACCACATGTGTGTTGCCAGGGCTATATATATATATATATATCTTTCTGCATAAGAAATCATTTCGTTCCTTAACTTGTGTTTGATGCATGCAAATTAATGTCTACCTTTCTGTGTCTGTTTACTGTCTACCTTTCTGTGCCTGTTTACTGTCTACCTTTCTGTGTTGTCTGTTTACTGTCTACCTTTCTGTGCCTGTTTACTGTCTACCTTTCTGTGTTGTCTGTTTACTGTCTACCTTTCTGTGCCTGTTTACTGTCTACCTTTCTGTGCCTGTTTACTGTCTACCTTTCTGTGCCTGTTTACTGTCTACCTTTCTGTGTTGTCTGTTTACTGTCTACCTTTCTGTGTCTGTTTATTGTCTACCTTCCTGTGTCTGTTTACTGTCTACCTTTCTGTGTCTGTTTATTGTCTACCTTCCTGTGTCTGTTTACTGTCTACCTTTCTGTGCCTGTTTACTGTCTACCTTTCTGTGCCTGTTTACTGTCTACCTTTCTGTGTTGTCTGTTTACTGTCTACCTTTCTGTGTCTGTTTATTGTCTACCTTCCTGTGTCTGTTTACTGTCTACCTTTCTGTGTCTGTTTATTGTCTACCTTCCTGTGTCTGTTTATTGTCTACCTTTCTGTGTCTGTTTACCTTTCTGTGTCTGTTTACTGTCTACCTTTCTGTGTCTGTTTACCTTTCTGTGTCTGTTTACTGTCTACCTTTCTGTGTCTGTTGTCCGTCTACCTTTCTGTGTCTGTTTACCTTTCTGTGTCTGTTTACTGTCTACCTTTCTGTGTCTGTTTACCTTTCTGTGTCTGTTTACTGTCTACCTTTCTGTGTCTGTTGTCCGTCTACCTTTCTGTGTCTGTATACTGTCTACCTTTCTGTGTTGTCTGTTCACTATCTACCTTTCTGTGATGTCTCTGTACTGTCTACCTTTCTGTGTCTGTTTACTGACTACCTTTTTGTGTTGTCTGTTTACTGCCTACCTTTCTGTGTCTGTTTATTGTATACCTTTCTGTATCTGTTTACTGTCTACTTTCTGTATTTGCTTACTGTTTACCTTTCTGTATATGTTTACCTTTCTGTATCTGTTTACTGTCTACCTTTCTGTATTTGCTTACCATCTACCTTTCTGTATCTGTTTACCGTATACCTTTCTGTATCTGTTTACTGTTTACCTTTCCGTATCTGTTTACTGTTTACCTTTCTGTATCTGTTTACCATCTACCTTTCTGTGTTGACTGTTGACCTTTCTTATATGTTATGTCTACCTTTCTGTATCTGTTTACTGTCTACCTTTCTGTATCTGTTTACTGTCTACCTTTCTGTATCTGTTTACTGTTTACCTTTCTGTATCTGTTTACTGCAACCCATTTTGTGTCTGTTTACTGTCTACCTTTCTGTATCTGTTTACCGTCTACATTTCTGTTTAACATACTGTTTATTGCCTACCTTTCTGTATCTATTCACTATCTACTTTCTGTGTCTTTTTACTGTCTAATTCTATGTATATGTTTAACACAGAACGTCTACCAAACAGTACCATATCTACCTGCAATCTTGTATACATAATTATGTATCTGCAATTCTTAATTAAGTTCTACCATCCATGTGTCACTTTAATTAAGTTCTACCATCCATGTGTCACTTCTTAACTACTTTTTTTTCTTCGTTATATGAGATGGATAGATAGCATGACAAAACAGCAGCCGGACGTAGATAATATTAGCAAATTAAAAGTTGTAGTATGTCTCTTGAGGAACTTTGCTTTCATTGCAGCCGGCATAAATAACTCTCTATCTCTAGACAGTTCTCCAGTTTCCTCCAACTCTCTATCTCTAGACAGTTCTCTAGTTCAAGGTTTCTTGGTCGTCCCCTGTCTCCTACGCCATGTCGTCATTTATCGTTATCTCCAAACCACTGTAATGTTTAACGTGGCCAAAGTATTTCATCTTCCGGGACATGATGCTCCTTGATATGCAGGTCTTCTATGATGTCTTTGTTTCTTTCTCTTCTCTGTCCAGGGCGTTCTAAGAATATTTCTGTAACACCTTATTTCAAAAGCTTCAATTTTTTTTCTTTAATGTTTGTGTTATGGTCCAGAATTAACATCCATGTGTTGCCACAGGGAATATGCATGTTCTCAGAAGCCTCTCACAGGAGTCACTGTGCCCTCGCACATTGATAAACACAATAACAAGACTGACAAAAAGATAAAATAACAAGACTGACAAAAAGATAAAATAATAAGACTGACAAAAAGATAAAATAATAAGACTGACAAAAAGATAAAATAATAAGACTGACAAAAAGATAAAATAACAAGACTGACAAAAAGATAAAATAACAAGACTGACAAAAAGATAAAATAATAAGACTGACAAAAAGATAAAATAATAAGACTGACAAAAAGATAAAATAATAAGACTGACAAAAAGATAAAATAATAAGACTGACAAAAAGATAAAATAATAAGACTGACAAAAAGATAAAATAATAAGACTGACAAAAGATAAAATAATAAGACTGACAAAAGATAAATAATAAGACTGACAAAAGATAAAATAACAAGACTGACAACAAGGATAAATAATAAGACTACAAAAGATAAAATAATAAGACTGACAAAAAGATAAAATAATAAGACTGACAAAAGATAAATAACAAGACTGACAAAAGATAAAATAACAAGACTGACAAAAGGATAAAATAACAAGACTGACAAAAGATAAAATAATAAGACTGACAAAAGATAAAATAATAAGACTGACAAAGATAAATAACAAGACTGACAAAAAGATAAAATAATAAGACTGACAAAAAGATAAAATAATAAGACTGACAAAAAGATAAAATAATAAGACTGACAAAAAGATAAAATAACAAGACTGACAAAAAGATAAAATAACAAGACTGACAAAAAAAACAAATTAGATACATTCAAAGACTAGCATGTTATTATCATCATCAGGTGCCGTGCCGACTGGCGTAGGCGATTACCGCTCTCCCCAAATCTCTGCCTTTGGTGTTTGCAATGATATCAGATGTTGACGCTCTACTGTGCCATGAAGTCAGGCCATCCAAAATGTTCTCTCTTTATCTTCCTCTGTCTCGTCTGCCCTCGATTTTACCGGTATCACAATGTGTTCTAAACTCCCCCTTTCTCATCATATGTCCGAAAAATAATGACTGTCTCTTTCTTATAATGATAAGCTTTCTCTGTGTCTTGACCTCATTCAACCCTCGACATTAATCATTTTAGCTGTCCATGGATTCTCATCATTCTTCTATTTTTTATTTTTTTCCCGATCCAGAAGCACTTGAGCTGAAAGCTCTTCGGCTCGGTGTCATGGACTTCGTAACCCTTCGACTCGGTGCCACGAACACCGTAAATCTGGGAAACCTGTAGCTTTTCTGCCAGTCCGCGGAGTTGAACCCGCACTTACAGAGGACTAGTCACCCGTAGTCCAACGCGCTACGAACACGCTGGGCACGCGGGCATCATCATTCTTCTATAAAACCACATCTCTGACTAGCAATGTAATGATTGTTTTGAAATCTTCAACTGTTATTTCGATATTAATATTGCTAATAATAATGAATACATTACTTATACGCACGTTTATTATTACTGAATAGCTAACTAACAACGTACCTGTGGAACAGCTGTTGAAAGACAAAGGTCGGTTGGCTAGGGCTAGAGGCTTTCCTGACATACTTGATACTTTCGGAGCGTTTATGTGTCCAACGCTAACTGCATATTCAGGGTTGGCAGGCATCACACAGTCGAACAGTTCTGTAGGGTTGAAACATGTGTTCGTATGCAATACAATTGTATATTTGTTTAAATGTTTATTAAGAATGAAAGACCATCAAGAGAATGATGCAGTAAATAGGGACAGATAACGCGGGGAAAAGATCGATGCGAGAAATAAGTCATTTAGAGTGATATCCCTTCAGTCGTTGTCATAGTGACCATTTAAAAATAATTATTTGTTTACTTTATTAGCTTCTGCTTCTTCGAACTCTCCATATCGACCACTTGTTAACCACTCTGTGTGATCTGTATGTGATCTGAGCCTAAGAGAGATTGTACATTGTGTCAGTTATGCGTCTACAAGTAGGTCAACACATCCGATTTCTGCGACGCTTTTATTTACTAGGTAGCTTCCTAGACCACCACCTAAGTCTCCTCTAACGATATGCCTTATAGGTTGAAGTGTTACTATTTTGATGCTCCCCTTGCTAGTCTCGGCACCAACAAGGGCGATCTTATTACCAACTTCTTTTGTTGTTTACTTTTTACCGTCCCAGAAGGAGTAGAAGCTATACTTTTCTCATGTTCCATTCTCTCATTTAATTTTAATAACTGTTGCAATTTGATTTTTTTTAAAACCCAGATTCTAATATATTCATGTTATTTGAGGTGTGCAAATTAGACCATCAAATTGAATATTAATATTAAGATAAAAGCGGGACATGCTGTGGGTTGGCAGTGGTGCATACACTGTTCTTCTAGTATGCGGGCTCACAAATATCAACCATGGGGAAGAATGGATACCAGTGTCATCAATATACGTAACCCTTTTCAACTTTCAGTAAATTACAAAATTACAGAGAAAGGGAGGCATCCAGTCGAGGTGGATGCAAACTTTAAAGTTATCACTGATGAAAATTGTAATGAAGGTGACGTTATCATTTAGTGGCGGCTCGTCATTGAGGGCCAGTGGGGCCGGGCCCCACAAAAATAATGTGTAACGTGTATTTATTATTATACAAATTATTTATTCATAATGACTACTTTTAAAGTGATGCTGATTAGCTTTGAAAATTGAATATATAACGCTAAAATACCACATAGTCTGAAATTCAGCATCGTTCCTCCCTAATTAGTGTATAACTTCTCGGAATAGACAAATAATAGTAAATACTAAAATATAATCTAACCCAAAAACCATGATGTATTCCTAAATTTTTGTTTGGCTCCACCAGCAAATATGATTACGAGCCGCCACTGGTTTGGTGTATAGAACCACAGCCAATTCTAGATAACTAGGTCAGACAACTGACCAGGGATTCCCTGACCTAGATAAGAAAAGGGGGATGGAAATTACAGATGTTTGATAGAACACTATAAGCTTTTTTAGCGAAACACGTACAAACAAAGTACTACAGTTTGTCAAAATACAGAAACAGTGACAATAAACAGCAACGTTTCGACCAAAAGGCCTTTATCAAGCAAACGACACAACAGGAGTGACGAATTATAGAGAACACTTACAAATGGACGATAACGGAAACATGCAAATTTATCTAATGCAAAATCTGGGAATAAAAACGAATAACGAAATGAGTGCAACACAAAACTAGAAGTGGAAAAGAAGAGAAACAATATACAATCAAGTGAAAATATAAATTATATATATGAAGCAAATACACATATAGATTACAAGGCATGAAATGAGAAAGTACTAAGAAGCATAGGAATGTAATGCGTTGAGTCCAAGAGGCCGCAAGGTACCATATAACGAAATAAAACGGTTCTCCAGAGCAAATCGATCTACGATCATCAAAAGAGGAACATGATTTTATGTAAGTTTTTTGCAATTTTACTAAATTCTGTAATTCTAAGATTATTTATTGGTGAAAAATATTCATAAAATGATATTCCTTATTGTTAAACTAACTTGTTACTAATATAACTTCGATTTAGCATTTTGTGCTGATTTTAAATGAATTCGTCTATATCAACAATTCTGGAATGTGAGGTCACGATGTAGTTGTGGTCTGATTTCAATAATTCTTACCAAGTCCAGAAGGCTCATAAGTTTATTGTTGGCTCTGATAGAACCTAGTCTGGGCGTTCATACCTTAAGTCATGGATGTGTGGAGTGCTACCACCTGATAAAATGACTTTTGGATACATAGTTTTATGCTGAACTGTTCTTTCTATTTCTAGTAAGTATACAAATACAATTTAAAAAATAATTTTTGTCCTTTCCAGAAATTCAGTTTGTTAGTCATATGACCATAGTTTCCATTTGGTTTGTTCTATGTTCTATACTTGATAAAAAAACCTTTTGGTCTTCTTCTTCTTCTTCTTCGAACGCTCCGTACCAAGCACTTTTTAACCACTCTGCATGATTTGTATGTGGTTTGAGCCTAAGAGCGAGTGTACGTTGTGCCAGTTACGCGCATACAAGTAGGCCAGCACATCCGATTTCTGCGATGTTTTTTATTTACTAAGGTAGCTTTCCTAGGCCCCTACATCAGTCGTCTCTTACGACATGTCTTGTAGGTCGCAGTGGTACAACTCTTTGTTTACATTGCGGACCCCGGTATCACATCGGCGGATCTTTTGGTAGAAACTTCACTGTTTTTGGTTTGTGTACTTTTGGTAGAAACTTCACTGTTTTTGGTTTGTGTACTTTTGGTAGAAACTTCACTGTTTTTGGTTTGTGTACTTTTGGTAGAAACTTCACTGTTTTTGGTTTGTACTTGTGAAACTCACTGTTTGGTTTGTGTACTTTTGGTAGAAACTTCACTGTTTTTGGTTTGTGTACTTTGGTAGAAACTTCTGTTTGGTTTGTGTACTTTGTAAAAGCTACCGTACTGATTTCCTTAGATGTTTCCCCTTAGAGAGAAATAACAAACACACGACACATATATCAATATCAATACTTACACAGAACCGCAATATGTTTACGTGTTCACGTAGAAACTAAACAGAACCGCAACATACTTACGTGTTAACGTAGAAACTACACAGAATCTCGACATTTCTCAAGAATGGTAATACAGTGGATACCACTGTAAATATTTAGGCAGCATTTTCACAAAGGACGGAGAACTCGATAGAGAATTAGAGACAAGGTGTCAAAAAGCAAATGCAGTGACCAACCAGCTGGCAACATTACTACACCACTCAAAGATCAAAATGAAAGTGAAAAGACAGATGATAAAATGTATTATCCTACCAACACTTTGTTACCAGTGCCAAACTTGGTCTCTCACAGCAACACACCACAGAAAGCTCACCACGTGTGAAATGAAATGCTTGAGGAAGGCAGTGGGAGTCACTAGGAAAGACAAACTACGAAATAAGGACATTAGTAGAAGAGTGGGCATAACTTCATGCACCGAATACATCGAAAGACAACAAATACAGTGGTTTGTACATTTAATGAGAATCAAATACAACCAATCACCAATAACAGCATACAATAAAAAGAGATCGGATACTACAGCTAAGGGAAGACCACGAAAAATGGATAGACAATATTAAGAACACACGACATAAACACGGATATAACACAAAAAGGGTGACTCATCTGGCCCTATAACGCAAATTAAAGCTCCCATCCATACGTTTAATGGCAAGAGTGGACAGGCAACTGCATCTTCCACCTGGGAATAGACAATAGATAGACCATCCCACTGCGGAATACCTGACAACGAGACTGCAGACATACTGACAAAAACAGGCAACCACAGACAGACAGTATGGCATATGAGGTAGCGAAAGTACGGATAAAGATGGCCAACAAGAACAAATGGTTGAGAGATCACCCTGGTCATGAAAAGGATGATGCATACCCCCAACTAAGTAGAGAAGAACAGGTTGTCATTTTTCGTCTATGAACAGGACACAATAGGTTGAGGTACCATCTGTTTATCAAGTACTAAATATACCTTCTTACATATGCACATGTGGCACCAGCAAGATGACAGAGACAGACATACTGCAAGAATGTCCAACATACACTGAACATATAGAAAACACATGGCCCATATCAGTCCAAGACAAGCTATATAGAGATGTACATGGACTCCTGTTGACCACTAACTACTTTAAAAGTATACAAATCGAATGTCAGTCCAAGACAAGCTATATGAAATGTACATGGACTCTGCGTTGACTCACCATAACTACTTTAAAAGTATACAAATCGATGTCAGTCCAAGACAAGCTATATAGAAATGTACATGGACTCTGTTTGACCACTAACTACTTTAAAAGTATACAAATCAATGTCAGTCCAAGACAAGCTATATGGAATGTACATGGACTCTGTTTGACCACTAACTACTTTAAAAGTATACAAATCAATGTCTGAAAACGTTGGAAGAAGAAGAAACAGAAAATTCACTTTCTATAAATTGAATATTGCTAATATTCTTACAATCTTCTTCTTCTTCTACTTTGTTAGCCTGCTCTGAATTCAAGCGCATTTATTCTACGCCTGGCATGACGCTTCTAACTGATTAGTGCGTGAAAGCCTACTTACCTTTTTATATGATTCCCTGGCGGTACAGCCGGATCTTCTCTGACTTAAAAGGTACTTGAAGTTTAGATCCTCAATTGTGAATCTTTCAATCAATTTCGAAGATTTTTATCCAGAAGCGGATTTACAGTAGCCTATCCAGACAAACACTTGGAAATGAAATTAACATACAATAGATCCGACTTTGAATTCCAACTTTATTACATATAATATATATAGCAGTGAATCTACAACACTAGCTAGACTGCAAAAATTCCAAGTCAAATGTGGTGTAACTAGACAAGAGCACTTTGCTGGTAGCCAAAGAAGAATAGTACACCAACAAAGAACCGGTGTCGTTAGTTGCCACACGCTGAGAGACTCTGAGAAGATCGGATCACTTATAGACTTAATTGGTTCGACGTGAAGTGATGATGATCAAACGACTAAACTAAACTACACATATATATGTTAATTTTTTACTACACATATATATGTTAATTTTTTACTACATTTATATATGTTAATTATGAATCGATAACAATTATTTCATTAAAAATATTAACACAATCTAGAAATTACACTTGAGAAATATATAAAACCCACACACGTTTCGTGTGTAGACTAGCACACAGTAAATAATGTGAGATTCAACTGTTGAACGCGCGTGTATATAGTCTGACTAGTAGAAATAGGAAACGGGGAGAAAATGCGCCACTCAATCGCTTTCTCAAGTTCCCGTTGGTTGTCAAACCCAAACACAGCTGGCTAGACCAGCGGCCGGGCGGGATAACAGTATGGGAGACCTCAAGGACGATCGAAAGAACATCATTGTAGACTCTTTGAACACGTGAGAGAAGCAAACATATTGTTCAAATACAGTATCAAGTGTCGGGGGTGGCGCGATGATACTACTGTTCATTTGCGATACAGTGTTCCAGCCGGTCAAAGTTCAAACCCGTATGTTTTTGGTGGCCGATACTTCCTTAAACATCATTATCATCAAGGTGCGTGTCGTTTATAGGACGTTGCTCTCTGCAGCGCATCTGAGATTCACTCTGTCTCTAGCTAGTTCACCCACTTCGCCGATGGTCATGTTTCGTTAATATCTTGTAGCCATCTTCTTCTTGGTCTGCCTCTGCGTCCTGGGACCCTGCCCTCTAATATTGTTCTCTACAGGCCATCGTGACACTTGATGTGACCAACGTATCTAATTTTTCTGAATAATACTTCCTTAAACAACAAAGACAAATGTAGTTTAGAGAAATGTTTCTCAATCCTTTTTTTTCGATCCCGAAGCACTTGAGCCTTCAGCTCTTCGGCTCGGTGCCATGGACATCGTAACCCTTCGGTTCGGGGCCACGAACACCGTGAATCTGAGAAACCTGTGGCTTTTCTGCCAGGGCGCAGAATTGAACCCACACTCACAGAGGGCTAGTTACCCGCAGTCCAACGCGCTACGAACACGCTGGGCAGGCAGGCTCTCTATCTTTTAAGATCATACCCTACCTCACTGGGTCTGTGTGACGATGAAGTTATGTGCTCGCCTTTCATTCCAAGGGTACTCGGTTCTTCTTTGAGCGCTCCATATCGATCACTTGTTAACCATTCTTTGTGATTTGTATGTGATATGAGCTTAAGAGAAATTGTACGATGTGCCAGCTATGCGCCTACAAGTAGACCAGCACATCCGATTTCTGGTACATTTGTTATTTACTAGGCTAGCTTCCCTACAACATGCCTTGTAGGTCGCAGCCCCCGACAAAAAACATTGGGCGAAATTTATTGTAAAAAGAGAATAAGGATTTTGGTAAAGTTGTTTTTTTCCTCGAAGACCTTCAATACTTGTTCATTTTTCTTCTTCTTGTGTGATCATATTCATTGACTTCTGTGCTTTCACTTATTCATATTTTCTAAATACTTTTTAAATGTTATTTTTCCTTTTCTCAACGTACCTATCTTTCTCTCACTCTCTCTGTCCCTATCTCTCTCTCATTCTCTCTATCTCCTCTCTCTCTCTTCTCTTTCTCTCTCTTTTTCTCTCCCTGTCTATCTCTGTCTTTCTCTTTCTCTCTCTCTTTCTCTCCCTCTCTTTCGCTCTCTCTCTCTTTCTCTCCTTCTATATCTGTCTATCTCTCTCTTTCTCTCTCTATCTGTCTATCTCTCTCTTTTTCTCTTTCTCTCTGTCTATCTCTCTCTTTCTCTCCCTCTCTCTCTCTATCTGTCTATCTCTCTCTTTCTCTCTCTCCTTCTCTCTCTCCCTCTTTCTCTCCCTCTCTCTATCTGTCTCTCCTTTCACACATAAAATATGGCCACAAAGAACCATATATATTTTCCGTCAACTCAAATACTCGTTTGTCTTTCCATCTTACATTATTCTTCTACAAAGCTTTCTTCCATTTGTCCCTTTGCACCTGTGACACGCATGCTACGGGTATAAAGTATTCCGCCACATTCTCTACTGGCACCGAACTGTCTGCAACATCTACCTATTTCCAGATGTCAGCACTCTAGCCTGCACAGGTGTACCATGCATTGCGCTACTCACGATGTCGTTCTAACATTAACACTAGATGAGTACTTCAAGTTTCAAGTCTGGCAGGGACTCTCAACATTTGGTAGTTGCAAGAAAGATGAGTACTTTAAGTTTGAAATCTAGCAAGAATTCTCAGCATTTGGCAGTTGCAAGTAAGATGAGTACTTTAAGTTTGAAATCTAGCAAGAATTCTCAACATTTGGTAGTTGCAAGAAAGATGAGTACTTTAAGTTTGAAATCTAGCAAGAATTCTCAACATTTGGTAGTTGCAAGTAAGATGAGTACTTTAAATTTGAAATCTAGCAAGAATTCTCAACATTTGGTAGTTGCAAGAAAGATGAGTACTTTAAGTTTGAAATCTAGCAAGAATTCTCAGCATTTGGTAGTTGCAAGAAAGATGAGTACTTGAAGTTTGAAATCTAGCAAGAATTCTCAACATTTGGTAGTTGCAAGTAAGATGAGTACTTTAAGTTTGAAATCTAGCAAGAATTCTCAACATTTGGTAGTTGCAAGTAAGATGAGTACTTTAAGTTTGAAATCTAGCAAGAATTCTCAACATTTGGTAGTTGCAAGTAAGATGAGTACTTTAAGTTTGAAATCTAGCAAGAATTCTCAACATTTGGTAGTTGCAAGTAAGATGAGTACTTTAAGTTTGAAATCTAGCAAGAATTTCAACATTTGGTAGTTGCAAGCAAGATGAGTACTTTAAGTTTGAAATCTAGCAAGAATTCTCAACATTTGGTAGTTGCAAGTAAGATGAGTACTTTAAGTTTGAAATCTAGCAAGAATTCTCAACATTTGGCAGTTGCAAGCAAGATGAGTACTTTAAGTTTGAAATCTAGCAAGAATTCTCAACATTTGGTAGTTGCAAGCAAGATGAGTACTTTAAGTTTGAAATCTAGCAAGAATTCTCAACATTTGGTAGTTGCAAGCAAGATGAGTACTTAAGTTTGAAATCTAGCAAGAATTCTCAACATTTGGTAGTTGCAAGCAAGATGAGTACTTTAAGTTTGAAATTTAGCAAGAATTCTCAACATTTGGTAGTTGCAAGTAAGATGAGTACTTTAAGTTTGAAATCTAGCAAGAATTCTCAACATTTGGTAGTTGCAAGCAAGATGAGTACTTTAAGTTTGAAATCTAGCAAGGATTCTCAGCATTTGGTAGTTGGAATCTTCTTCTTCAGCAATCTCTGGTCATGCTCTTAATTTAGTGTGGTTCACAAACTGGGCAGTCAGCTTCAGGTCTATCAGGTTTCCCAAAGCTTAGTTTTCAGGTCGACTGGGTGTGGCCACATGTTGCTTCTCAGCTCCCAAGGAGAGGACAGTTTGCAGGATATGCTCCGGTGTCTGTTCCGCCTGCTGACACTGGCAGAGAGCTGTTTGACTTATTCCTAGTCTAATAAGTGTTTGTTGAGTCTGCAGTGTCCGGTGCATAGTCGAAACATAATGACCTGGTCTGTTCTGAATATGTCTTTGAGGAGTCTTTTCCATAATCATATCCAGTATTTGTCTTCCAGTCTACTACATATTTTCTCTGTATGAGGGTTTCGATCCCTTGAAAAGACAAGGGTTGGTAAATTTGCTCTTTGGCACTGCCCTCCTTAGCTAAGACATCGTCACTCTCATTGCCTACAATGCCACAGTGAGATGGAATCCACTGCTAGTGAATTTGTGTCTCTTCTGAAAGCTGAGAAAGTTCCCTTTTTAGGTTTTGTACTGTACTGTCAGCGGATTTAGCATCCAGGACTTGTATAGCTGACAGATGGGGTACTTCAAGTTTGAAATCTAGCAAGGATTCTTATTTGCAATCAAGTTTTTGTACTTCAAGTTTCAAGTTTAGCAAGTGTCAAAATCCAAACATGTCCAAATCCAAACAGTGGCGAAGGCCTTATACGGTGTTATATACGAGTAAGATGCCGTCCCAAGACAAACTTATGTGCCCCAAAAGACCGAGAAATGTTCCTAATCCGGAACGACCTGACAGTCAGAAAGGGCGTGCAGTGTAGACTCACTATTTGACATAGATCATAAAGCCCAAATATACGGCAAAAAAAGGTGATCGTAAATGCGTAGATCCAAGCCTGGATCGTTCTAGGGCAAGTTACCCTAGTAAATAAACAGCTGGTTGAAATCGGGTTGGCGGGCCTAGTCATGATGTTGAAATCGGGTTGGCGGGCCTAGTCATGATGTTGAAATCGGGTTGGCGGGCCTAGTCTGATTTGAAATCGGGTTGCGGCTAGTCATGATGAACGCATGATCATTCAACGTAAACAAACGTTCTTGTCAGAGAATCAATTATATATCACAATCAGAATGATACAATTGGAAACGAAGAACGAACGCAAGAAGAAACAGAAGAAGTCTATAATCCGTTTACAAATGTTTGCCCTCAGTCAAGTTCAATTTACTCAATAAGTATCTGTTGTATTGATTTGAAATTTTGCATGCAGTCTTATATTTACGATGACCAAAGGAATACGTCGTTGACAGGTCGAAATGCAGCTCAGATTTTGCATATCGGAGAATTTCTTTGATGATTTTGGCAAAACTTTAGCTTACAATTAGTTCTTTTCGTAGGTGCTTGCTTCTCGTGACTACTAAATGTGGCTGCTCGCAAATAATATTTCTTCCACTCGTATACTTTCTAAAGGTGAAGCCTAATGTCCTTATAACTTTCCACAACGTACATTTAGATAACTCAATGTCATTGTTCTTCCTTAAACAAGTCTGCAACTTTCTTACAGTCACTGTTTCTTTGCAATCCAACATTTATACAATTGCTCGTCGTATAACC
The DNA here is from genome assembly GCA_020796225.1 of Arion vulgaris. NCBI lineage: Eukaryota > Metazoa > Mollusca > Gastropoda > Stylommatophora > Arionidae > Arion > Arion vulgaris. The sequence continues at coordinate 9,747,186 of CM036755.1, read as the reverse complement.
TCCTTGTCAAAGCTATCTACAATTGACTTTCTACCGGCTATTTGCTTATTGTTTGGAGAGTTTATTCTTGATTCATGCATCCATCGACGAAATGACCGTTTACACAAACCCAAAGCATGCACTGTTCTCTTTTCGGGTTTAAAATAGATTGATAAAGTCTTCCACGATAGCTAGCTTCTCGACTAAAATATAAGTACAGCTTCATTGCAATGCTTTGAAGTGTGCAGAATTTCACTTTCAATCCCATTCGGTAATATAGCAAGAATCAGTCAACGTTTCTGGTAAATGGTTTCTGGTAAACTCACCCACTGCCTGTATTGGTATAGACTTTACCTCTGAGCATATCCGTTCAAGTGTGACACCAGCTTCTAAACGGCAAAAAAAACGTGCGCAGGAGAAAATATGTTGTTGACCACAGAAGTTTGGGTGTGAAGCTGTAAAATCTTTAAAAATGTGTCCTTTTACACTGACAAGAGTTTTATATACCCCATATAAACAAACATGGAAATAAGCTGTACAATCTACAAGACAAACATTTTTTGTGTTTGGTCATTCATATTTCAAGTTTGTATGCAAAATTTCATCATCGTAGTTGAAATGGTTGCAGAGTTATAAATTTTTAAACAGGGGCAAACATTTTTAAACGCACTATAGCAGGAATTCTCATCATTTATGGGTTTTTCTTCTAGAAACTGCTTCTTAACTGACGTAGTAGTAGATATTGAAGAGGTTTCTGTTGGTGTAGAGGTAGAATGCTCACTTTACGCTCAACAAGTGCTCGGTTTGAATTCTGTATTATTAAACAATTGGGATATATCTCAGTGGTTTCGTGACGAATAAATGCTGGATAAGGACACTAAAATTAATGTTTAACGACTGTCCAACGAAATAAGATATTTGAACTACATGCTGTGCATATCAAATTTCATTTTTTAGGATTATTAGTTAATGATTAATGAGCTGACATCACATCACTCCGGGTGCTGTGATGTCAGCTCATTAACTATTAGGACTAAGTCTTCTCCAACGCACGCGGAACAGACACCAGAGAATATCCTGCAAGACTGTTCTATCCTGGGTGAGCTGAGAAGCAATATGTGGCCACTACCAAGTCGACCTGAAAACTAAGCATTGGGGAAACCTGACAGACCTGAAGCTGACTGCCCAGTTTGTGATCCACAGTAAATTAAGCGCATGAACAGAGATCGCTGAAGAAGAAGACGTCGTCTCCTCCAATATATTTCGAAGAATGTGCGTACTGATGGTTCATGTCGCTCGCTGGTTATGCACACTTCTCTCTTTGCCCCTCAAGCAACCAACTTTACATGTACAGCGTGTTATTTCAAACTCCCTACATTGTTCTATTGATTCAACATCTATTTTAGCGTCCTTATCCAACAGTAGGTCGTCAAGAGACAGAGGAACTTTCTCCTTATCCGTCCTAAAATCTCCAACAATCGATGCTTTCGATGCAAGCATGTCCGCTCTCTTGTTGTCGCGAACATCCGCATGACCGCGGACAGTAGATCCACGTGAGTTTCTGGAGGTTGGAAACCTTTATAGATTACTCCCATTCATATTACAACCTCTCATTCTGTATCTTCTAAAGCATTGATTGAGAGTCACAAACAACAACGGCAATAGTAAACGGAGTACAAGAGAGCCAATGGAGGGCAGCATTAACGGCCTCAACCTCCATCCTCATACTGGAAGTAGTTGTTCTGTAGTTGTCAGACGAACACAAAAAAGCTATCTTATCTTTATCCTCTTTGTGTACCTTCTGACACATAACGCTTCCACGAGAGATTTCCATTGTTGTCGTTCTGCCGCCTTTCTACTAATTGTTTCCCATGTCAGGCCACAATCTTTCAACTGTCTTTCTACACTTTATCTGGAGTCTCTGTAGCATAGAGGTAAGGTACTCGTCTCTCGTGACAAAGGTACCAGGTTCGCTCCCTCGTGGAGCCATCTGGATATTTTCCAGAGAGTCCTTATCTCAGTGTAGGTGAGATCGAGTTCCTAGTCCTACTGGAAAACGAATGATAAAACGTAGGACCCGTGTTCAATTTGATCACGTAAAAGAACCCTTGGCAGTTCAAAATCGAGAAAGCCGCAGCCCGGGAAAAACTCATTAGAAAAGATTAAAAATAAAATTCCTACAAAAATATTTTCACCATCTTTAAAATTACGTCAGGGACCCTCGCCGGTGCTACGGAGTTCGTGCACTACAGCTGAGATCTTCATGTGTAAGCCAAAGATCGGAGCACACATGGTTATTCAACGAAGTGCAATGATGATGGTTCTATCAATCAATCAATCAATTCTCCATCTTTCCTTTAGACGTCCAGGTCTTTTTTTTCTCATCCACTGCTCATCTCATCAGAGAGCTAGCCTAGCTAATGTCCTTACGATATACATGACCAATCCACTTCCATCTTCGTCTTTTAATGGTGGTCTCCAATGATGCAAAGTTGTTTTGTTTAAAAAGTTCTACATTTGCAAAAGTATCTGACAAAAATCTTTGCTTCTGTCTTCTTAAACATAAACAAAAAATGTGTCCAGTTTGTGTATCATGTTGTGGGTCATTTCAACACTCACTTCTGTGTACCAACTCTCACTTCTGTGTACGAACTCTCACTTCTGTGTATCAAAACTCACTTCTGTGTATCAAAACTCACTTCTGTGTATCAAAACTCACTTCTGTGTATCAAAACTCACTTCTGTGTATCAAAACTCACTTCTGTGTATCAACACTCCCTTCTGTGTATCAAAACTCACTTCTGTGTATCAACACCACACACTTCTGTGTATCAAAACTCACTTCTGTGTATCAAAACTCACTTATGTGTATCAACACTCACTTCTGTGTATCAAAACTCACTTCTGTGTATCAACACCACACACTTCTGTGTATCAAAACTCACTTCTGTGTATCAACACCACACACTTCTGTGTATCAAAACTCACTTCTGTGTATCAAAACTCACTTCTGTGTATCAACACCACACACTTCTGTGTATCAAAACTCACTTCTGTGTATCAACACCACACACTTCTGTGTATCAAAACTCACTTCTGTGTATCAAAACTCACTTATGTGTATCAACACTCACTTCTGTGTATCAACACTCACTTCTGTGTATCAACACCACACACTTCTGTGTATCAAAACTCACTTCTGTGTATCAAAACTCACTTCTGTGTATCAACACTCACTTCTGTGTATCAAAACTCACTTCTGTGTATCAAAACTCACTTCTGTGTATCAACACTCACTTATGTGTATCAACACCACACACTTCTGTGTATCAAAACTCACTTCTGTGTATCAAAACTCACTTCTGTGTACTAACAATCACAGGACACTACTTCTATATATTTAAAGTTTTGCTTTAAGATTCAATCCTTTGGCTTTCCTTATTTTGTTGAGCATGGCAAAAGTTTGACTTACTTTCAGGATTTTAAAAATAATTCTTTATTCCAAATCTCCATCTTGAAATACTATACTTCCCAGGTATTCAAAATCGTAAACTATAGAGTGAACACGGGGCCCTCGACAAGGTAAGGCCGACTAGCTCAGAAGGTAAAACCAAAATTCCTGTTCAATGTGGTCTGGTTTTTATATATGTTTGATAGAACATTGTAACGTTTTCTGCAACTTTGCACAATTCTATGAGTCCTTGGTTATCTATTGAGGAAAAATATTAATAATACTAACATTTCTTAGTGTTAAATTTAATTTGTAACATAATATAACCTTGATTTAGCATGTTGTGTTTTAAAAAAAAATAATTTCTCTTTATTTAACAATAATAGAATGCGAGGTCACGTGACGTAAGTAATAAGATTTCCTATAATTTTTAATCTGAGCCCGCCTGTCTTATGTTAACGGAGGCTACGGACAACCCTAGTAACAAAGGGACGCAGACGTGCTGCTATGCGCGTCTCCAGCGATTAACTGGTACAACGAATGAACTATAACCCTTGAGAGAGGTGCGGAAATCTACAGATCTGAAGTGGTCAGACCAGATCGAATCAGATCTGGAGAAAACCAAGAGGAGGAAGCTGTAATACTGAGTAAACGAACGATATGAACATGCACATGTATAATCACAGTTTTACACAAATAAAGGAATATCGTGTCATATCATTTACAGGATACAGCCGTCAACCACAGTAAACGAGCGATCGATCTTCTAGGCACCACTTATACTTTCAGTAGTTTACCATTGCTTTCTGAACGGTGAGTTATATTTTACCTTTTGTAAAAATCCCACGGAAACGAATTTGCTTCAAAACTTGCCCTCCGTGGGGTTTGAACCAGGTACGCTTGGGTTTGTGATCAAGCTCACTACCGCTTGAGCTACAGACGCTCATAGTATTACATAAGCAAGGGGAAAAAATGATTGCTCTTAGGCGTATTTCCCACATATGCCAAACAAGAAGTTGACAACTGGTAGATATTGAGACTGAAGAAGAAGAGCTGTTTATTCAAGTAAGAATGTCTAGGTATGGAGTTAAAACAGGACCACATTTAATATATATCATATTACACAATTGTCAAAGCAACATCAGCTTTTAAAAGTCTAAATAAAAATGGAACTGCAAGTTATATAGTATTAAAACTAAATTACGAATTTTCAATTCAAATGTATCAATCCTAACATATGCCAGCGAGAGTTGGAAAATGACTAAAGATATAGAAAGTAAGTTGAATGCATTTGAAAATAGATGTCTGCGAAAAATAATGAATATAAAATGGAACGAATTCAGGAGAAGTGATGAAATCAGAGAAATGTCTGATCAACCACTAGTGACAACTGTTATAAGAAAGAGAAGATGGAGATATGTTGGACACACCTTGAGGAGAAATGATCAACGAATATCAAAGCAGGCATTGAAGTGGGATGCAAAGGATTCAAGAAAGAGTGGACGACCTAATGAGACCCTGAAACGAATTTTGCTGGGAGAGGCAAGAAATATCGGTCTCAGTTCCATGGAGGAGAGTAAGCGAGTTGCCCAGGATAGAGCGGTATGTAGACATTGCTTTTATGCCCTATATAACGTATAACGGTAAGAGAGGTATTATTATAATTATATGACACAATCAATAATCATATTTTATTATGATGCAATCCTTCATTTTCTGGAAAATATGATCTCGTAAAGTTGAGGAATAATACAATAGAAAGGAAGGTGACAGGAATAATACAATAGAAAGGAAGGTGACAGGTGTGAAATATATTGAGTACTCACTTAATCAAATAATTAGATTGCCTGGTAAGTCAGCAAAGATCTGCACAGATGGCAAAATTTGAACCGCTAATGAAAGTTTTATCGATTTAAGGCAGGGGTTCTTAAAGTGGGCGATACCACCCCCCAGTGGACGCTAAAGCCTTCCAGGGGGGCGGTAGTTGGTTCAGAAGCATTTGGGCTGAGGTTTCTTTTTTCGTGATTTTGCTATCGAATAATCATTTAAAATTTGAATTCTGCATTTTAATTCATCTTATGCCCATCTTACACGATCCATTTTTTCATCAATTTTCTATTTCATGTATAAAATCATTTGAAAAATGACCATGTATGACAGAAATATATATCAATTTCTTAATTTCAAAGTGAAAATAGAGCATGTATGTATATGGGGGGTTGTTGGCAAACTGTTATAATGGGTAGAAGGGGGCGTTACAAGTTTATGTCGTACAAAGTGGACGGTGGTCCGAAAAAGTTTGGGAATCTATTATATAGGGGAAGACTGCAGTAAAACTATGTATAAAGGCCTTTTGGTCGAAACGTTGCTGTGTATTGTTATTGTTTTTGGTATTTTGTAAAACTACAGTACTTTGTTATTACGTGTTTCGCTAATGAAAGTTTACAACAAAAGCAAGCGAGTGAGGGGTGTGTTTTCTTCTCCTTTCTCTTGTCTTCCCGCTGCTACCAGGTTGTTGCCCAGTGTCGTGGTTTTCTGTTTTTGTCTTGCGCTGTTCTGGTGGCTTGGGGGATTGTTATCTTTGGTCTTTGAATTTTTATCTTTGGACAGGATTCTGCTATGCTATCTAACCATCTTTTTCGTAGTCTTCTTTTCGCCTTCTTTCCTGATGTCCTGTTGTAGAAGACTTTGTATACTGTGTAGTTTGAGTGCATTCTTATTAAGTGGCCAAACAACTTCATTCTTTGTTTCTCAATGTAATTCAAGCAAAGTTCTGTGCCAACTTTCTTTATTATTCAGGGTTGACGGCGTCTGTATGTCAATCGATTTGATTTAAGAAGCCAGGGACTTAAAGTTTGATGTTGTAAAAGTGCTTTTCATCTTTTATACTGCAATACTGAGTGTATTGGTGACAATCTGTTGTTTAGTCTGTCGTCAAGATGTGCGGCTGAAGCTAGGCGTTGTACGGAAGCCTACAAATCTGAGGTGGTCAGAGCGGATCAGATCAGATCTAGACAAAACCGAGGGATGGCTGCGGGGATACTTAATAAATTGGTATTTCAGGACAAAGACGAAATGGTGGTGACTTGCGTGATGATTTGCTTTACAGTGAGAAATCGTTGTGCAGTTCTTCGATCTCACTCTCTCGCCCAATTCCTTCAATGTCCAGTGGCAGGACAAAGTCAAGACGGCTGGAGAAGAATTCGGGTACAGCGGATGACCAAGGCGTTCTACGTGCCTGGCCGTGCTCATTACTCTCCGCAATGCGTTGTTGACAGACGCCGTCTTGCCCGTTGAACCAGCGTATGGTTTCTTCCGCACAATAAAATAAAGGACAAAGATACATTTGTATGGTATCGCGTAAGCAAACAAAAATGAATAGTTTTATGATTTGTTTATCCATTTTAATTGCTTATGTGATACCATACATACTAGCTGAAGCTAAATAGTTTTGACCTTCATTTAGGGCCAAATTAAACGCTCAAATATTAGGCTATGAGGTCCTTATCTATAATATTTACTTCTTCTTCTTCTTCGAAAGTTCCATATCGACAACTTGCTTTGTGATTTGTATTTGATTCGATCCTAAGAGCAAATGTACGTTGTGGCATGTTATGAGCTACTAGTATTCCAGCACATCCGATTTCTGCGACGCTTTTTATTTACTAGGGTAGCTTCCTTAGACCCCTACCTTAGTCGTCTCTTACGACATACCTTGTAGGTCGTAGCAGTATTATTTATTGCTTCCCCTGCGGGACCCGACACTACACCGATGAGATGTCATATGTGAGCTGGGTATCACTGCCGCCGGTGCCAGAAAGATCATTCTTCACAAGGGCGTATTTAGACATGACGCTACTGCAGTCATGCTTTCACAGAGACAACTTAGATTATGCTAAGAAGGAGTAAACTTATTTAGAAGTCTCTGCGGGGTGGAACATTGTGACAACCGGTAAAATCGAGAGTAGACGAGACAGTGGAAGTCAGAGAAAATGTTGGATATCCTTAGTTCATGGCACGGTAGAGCGTCAACATCTCAGTTGATAGCGAACATCAAAGATAAATTTGTGGAGGTCCATGATCGCCTATGCCAGTCGACACGGCACCTGATGAAGATGATGTTGCGGGGTGGAATTAAGGAGCTCTGGTCTCGTTCCGGCTCTTCTTGTTGGTGTATAGCATACACGCAAGTAAACTAAACCACTTCCACAAAATTGGTACTATTCTTTGCTTTCCTTGCGGATCCCAGAACCACAAGGGCGAATCAATCAATCAATCAATCAATCAATCAATCAAACAAATTACAATAAAGCAATTCTAATATCGATGCAATCAATATAACCATCTGTTACTTCAGAAGTGACATCTATGAATCACGTGGATGAAATGTATAAGTACGTCTGACGACTGTTCCTAAAACAGATTAAGTTGTTAGATACACATTTGCATCAAGGGGACAGATGTTGATATATTATGTCGGCAAACAAGAGCAAGAAACAGCTGTTACTTTTGGGGAAATATCAAGCTGAAATTGAAGATTGAGGGGTTTGAATTATTCGTCTTCTTAATTCTGTTTTCTATTATAAGTCGATATTTGCATGTTAACTCCGAGTATACGGACGCTGAAACCATATTTTTACGTACTGTTTCTAGAATATCATTTGGTGCTATAACCCGTCCGTATGGTGTCGGGACCCGCAAGTGAAGCAAAGGATAGCACCACTGTGACTTTCAAGACATGTTGTAAGAGGCCACTGATGTTGGACCTAGGGAAGCTACTCTAATAAATAAAAAGCATCACAGAAATCAGATATGCTAGCCTATTTATGGGCGCATAACTGACACAACGCAGAATCGCTCTTAGGCTCAGATCACGTACAAATCACACACACAGTGGTTAACAAATGGTCGATATAGAGCGTTCTAAGAACAAGACAAAATTTCGATGATATATGCTACAACATTTCGATGATATATGCTACAACATTTCGATGATATATGCTACAACATTTCGATGATATATGCTACAACATTTCGATGATATATGCTAGAACATTTCGCTGACATATGCTACAACATTTCGATGATATATGCTACAACATTTCGATGATATATGCTACAACATTTCGATGATATATGCTACAACATTTCGATGATATATGCTACAACATTTCGATGATATATGCTACAACATTTCGATGATATATGCTACAACATTTCGATGATATATGCTACAACTGTAACAGGGTAACCTCCTGATAATCTATTAGTATTATTCTTCTATCCTTTGTCACTGCACCATCTATGTTATAGTGTAATCTTTTCTCTTCTATATCCTCGTCCAATTGTATATCTCAGTCATTCGTATTCACATGCTCTCTCTCTCTCTGTCTTACTCAAGTCGATATAACAATTTTATATGTTTATTTACTTATTTCTCAACAAAACAAATACATTATTTTATCACATGTAGAATACATTATTTTATCACATGTAGAATACATTATTTTATCACATGTAGAATACATTATTTTATCACATGTAGAATACATTATTTTATCACATGTAGAATACATTATTTTATCACATGTAGAATACATTATTTTATCACATGTAGAATACATTATTTTATCACATGTAGAACACATTATTTCAACATGACATAAACCCAACAATAAAATTAATATATGTAAACACTTTTTCTAACACCTAAAAGAATATCTCTAACTTAAGTATATATCTCTAATATAACGTACCTAACGTTCCACTCTGGCTTATATCCATAGGAAGTATAAACACAACTTGATCTATTCCTACTTAAGTCTATGTATTCAGTACTGGGCGGTCTCTGAAGATGACGGTAATGGAGACTTCAAAGTCATTAAGAGACAGTATGTCTCAGCGATATCCTCACAAAGGTCTCATCTTCTAGAGCTGCTGATGAGGATGATGACTTCAAAGTCATTTGGGAGAAAGTATGTCTCAGCGGATGTTCTCACAAAGGTTTCAGCGATGTTCTCACAAAGGTCTCAGCGATGTTGTCATGAAGGTCTAGTCTTCTAAAACTGCTGATGATGATGACGTCGAAGTCATTAAGAGACAGTATGTCTCAGGTCTGGACCGTATCTAACGTATACCTCCTGGAGTTCTCTACTGGTTTTCTTATTCTGCGCTAGTGTCTGTGTCAGAGTTCTCTGCTTCTATCTATGCCAGAGTTCTCTTGACTGCTCTCTGTCCGTCTTCTATATGACCAGACGGTATCTTGTGGGGACTTCTAATTTAATGGCTACTGGCTCTCAGCCAGACTCTACCTCTGTGTGGTTACTGGCCTCCTCTCTAACTGTCTGTTATCCTTTTCTGCCTCACTATCCTCTCCTCAAACTGTCTGCCAAGTATGTGTCAAGCTGTTGTGTGACCAACTGTCCCTCTGCCAAGCCTGTGTGAAGATGATGTGTCAAGCTGTTCTGTCTCGAATCTACAATGTGTATTCTATTTATTCACTGGCAATTTTCTTTGTTTCTAAATCAGTCATTGTCCTTTTAGTAAAATTCTCACGGTCAAATCTGTTTAGTTGGCCTGGAAAAACCCAGCAAATTTGACAATAGTGACCGGACAATCACCCAGACGTTCAAAAAAGAATACAATTAACCTCTCTGGCTCCAGGAAAGAAAAACAGGGCATAAATTTACTGCTAGTTAAGACAACGTCTCCTTGCTAACATATCTGGTCTGTAATTATATGTTTCCACAGCCCAGGTATATTGTTACCCCTTTTGTTAATTGAAATATACGTGCCTCGTTGCAGCTTGGGACTACGGAAAAACCTGGTGTCATATTCCCTGCTACATAACATTTCGATGATATATGCTACAACATTTCGATGATATATGCTACAACATTTCGATGATATATGCTACAACATTTCGATGATATATGCTACAACATTTCGATGGTATGTGCTACAACTTTTCGATGATATATGCTACAACATTTCGATGATATATGCTACAACATTTCGATGATATATGCTACAACATTTCGATGATATATGCTACAACATTTCGATGATATATGCTACAACATTTCGATGATATATGCTACAACATTTCGCTGATATATGCTACAACATTTCGATGATATATGCTACAACATTTCGATGATATATGCTACAACATTTCGATGACATATGCTACAACATTTCGATGATATATGCTACAACATTTCGATGACATATGCTACAACATTTCGATGGTATGTGCTACAACTTTTCGATGGTCTTTATTCTAGAAGAAATGATACATCTTACGCCATTTTGACATATATGTAGAGGAAAGGTTACATGTGACAACACATATTTACTGCGAGAATGTAGCTAGAACATAACAACAACGCTGATACGGCATTCCTTACCAATAATGATGTGAGCCGTATATTTTGGTTATTGGTTACTAAACTGATGTTATTTCACTCCGGGCAGACCCATAGGTGCTTAGTCTCTCCCAACAGATATCGAAGAGTATGCATACTGATGACATCCGTGGATCGCTGATTAAACACATTTCTTACTCTGTCCCTCAGGCATCCTATTCTACTTGTACAATGTCTAATTTCAAACTGCCTCGATCGATTCACCATCTATTTTAGTGTTTTCATCCAACAGACAGTCGCGAAGAGACCGAAGAACAATCCCCTTATTCATCTTCAGCTCCCCAACAATCGATGCTGTTGATGCAAGCCTGTCCGCTCTCTCATTACTGTAAACACCCGCATACCCAGGACAGTATATCTGCGTAAGAAACTTCTATAGACGACATCCACTAATACCGAAACCTGCCTTTCGGAATATATATATATATATAAATATATTCCCCTCGCACCGTTATACATTACATAGGATCCACAAGTAATTTCTTCATACCGCTCTATCCTGGACAACTTCTTTCATAGAATGGAGTCCAACATTTCTTGCCTCTCTTAGCAAAGTTCGTTTCCGGGTCTCCATAGGATTTTCTCTATTTCTTAAACCCTTTTCCTCCCACTTCAATGCATGCTTTGGTAATCTTTGATCATTTATTCTTAAAGTATGCCCAACATATATCCATCTTCTCTTTCTTATAACAGTTGTTACTAGTGGCTGACCAGACATTTCTCACATTTCATCACTTCTTCTAAATTAGTCACATTTTATTTTAACTATTTGTCTCAGACATCTATTTTTACAACCATTCAATTCTTTCTATATTTTTAGTCATTTTCCAACTCTTGCTGACATATATATGACAACAAACAATGTTGGAATTTTAGAACTATATAACTTGCAGTTCCATATTGTGTTTATTTAAACGCTGATGTTGCTTTGACAATTTATAGCAAAATTTGGTTTTTAAATGTGAGTCTTAAGTAGTAAACAAAAAAAGCTAGTTATTTTCTGTATATATATCCCAAATGAACCCGATGTTCACCGCACGTTATGAAAGTCCCCTGAGCAAGAAATCACAAATCTGAAGCAAGTGATAAAAGCCAAACAAGAAGTTCGAGATGTGAACCTTAGTACATAGTGCTTAAGGGAAGCTAATTCTTTTCTATATAAATACTAAACGAACAGACCGCACCCTATGAAAGTCCCCTGAGCAAGAAATCACAAATCTAATGTCAGCCATAAACCAAACAAGAAGATCAGGAATGGAGGGAAGAAATAAGTTGAATTTATGCACGTGGTGAAACATACCACCCCAGAACTGGCTTCTATCGGATCTCTACGCGTGAAGGCTCCAGGTGATAGGTAGCCCTGATGGCGCCAGTTCTATCGACATCTGTCCGAAGTAGTCTACACAAGTTACGAAAATCTGTTTAACAAGTGGCCAAGTAGGGAGAGTGTTCTTGCGTGGTCCGACATGTGGAAGAACTCACCTCCTGAGAATTTTGATCTTGACAATAACTTCGCGTTCAGAAAACTTTTTGCAATAGAAACATAAGATAATACATAGTTTGACTGATTGATAGTTTGACTGATTGATAGTTTGACTGATTGATAGTTTGACTGATTGATAGTTTGACTGATTGATAGTTTGACTGATTGATAGTTTGACTGATTGATAGTTTGACTGATTGATAGTTTGACTGATTGATAGTTTGACAATAGTTTTCCCAGCTATGGACAAATAGCCCCACTGCCTTGTGGGAGCCTCGGGAGAGGTAAAGGCTATGGGAGTAAACCCAAACAGAAAATCCGGAGCGGAGCCCCTAAGGCGGACAGGCATCAAGTGATGTCCTACCGGCAGCTCCTGCAACCAAACTGATACCAGATGTCGTGCTTGCTCTCCTCTGGATTCTATCAGCGAGGTCGAGAGGGGGTAGTTGACTCTTGGGCAACTCAGCTACTCCATAAAAATCGCCCAGGCATGCGTCACGGAGAGTATACTACGTGACGCAACACCTGTTGTCTCCTGAGACAAAGAGGCCAATGGAGTTTGACAAACATGGCCCTGACTAAGACACAAGAAAGAAAGATTACAACATGTGAAATGAAATGTCTACGAAAAGCTGTCAAAGTTACAAGGAGAGATAGAGTGAGAAACGAGAACATCAGAAGCATCGTTGGTACTATACCATGCATACAGTACATCGAGAAGCAAAGATTCAAGTGGTTCGGCCATTTATTGAGAATAGAACCACATTTACTACCATCACGTGCCTATAATAATCGACGCTCAGGGCGCAGAGCACGAGGCAGACCAAGAACACGATGGATAGATAACATCTCAGAGTCCCTGCGAAGGCATGGACTGTCAACGTCAAGCGAAACACACCTGGCAGAAGATAGAAAACTAACTCTCCCCACGCCGCTTCACGGCAAATGTGGTTAAGTTAAGATAAGATAAGACTGATTGATTGATAGGACCATCAACATTGCACTTTGGTGAGTAACCATGTGTGCTCCGATCTCTTTCTTACACCGGAAGATCTCAGCTGTAGTACACGAATTCCGTAGCATCGGCGATCGTCCTCGATGTAATGTATTGGTTATTGGTTATTTTTTACGGAACTGACGTCATTGCACTCCGGGCAGACCCATAGGTGCTCAGTCTCCCCAACAGATATCGAAGAGTATGCATACTGATGGTTCCTGTGGCTCGCTGGTTAAACACACCTCTCACTCTGCCTCTTAGACATCCAGTTCGACTTGTACAACGGGTGTAATGTAGAAGACGGTGTTGATATTGTTTAGGAATTTTATTTTAAATAATTTTCAAATGAATTTTATCTGGGAACCTGTATTCCAGTCTACTCTACTCGAGCCTGAACTGTTAAGGGTTCTTTTACTTGCCAAATGAACAAGAGACATACGTGTTATCATCCGTCTCCGATATGACTCGGAACTTGATCTCACACTGCGATGTCTTCACGAGGGAGCGAACCTTTTACCTTTGGCACGAAAGGATAAGCCTAACCTCTACGCTAAAAGTAGTTTTCCAGGAGGGGAATCGAACCCGGTCTCCAGCGTGACAGGCGGGGATACTTACCACTATAGTACACAATGCATAGTACATATGAATACATCTGAACGGTACGAAGGACAGAATACTCAGCGGTTCTCATAACTTTACTGACAAACAACTCTTGAACATAATTGACGGGCAAAAAGCAAAGTAGAAATAACCATATAGCAAACACCAACGACAGAGATTTGTGGAGATCTATGATCGCATACGCCAACCGGCACGGCACCTGATGATGATGTTACATTGTATTACAGAATAAAACACATAATTTTGACAGCCAGGATCTGGTGCAGTTGATCGTGTAATATAACTTTGTTTTCCAAATATTCCGTGACCTTTTCAGATAGTAAAGTATGAAGTGTTTGTTACTTCATATTTATAAGATAGTAGTGTGCAGGATCTTATAAATTATAAATTACCAACATCTATATTTGAATACACAAAAAACAGAAATCATGTCAACTGACAAAGCAAAAGGCTCATCTGACATCCAACTAAACAATGAAGAACTCCAATGTGTAGAGAGCTACGAATATCTGGGCTCAATAATTAACAATAACGGGGACTGCTCCAAAGAGATCTCAAGAAGACTGGCAATAGCATTCAAGAAGTTAAACACAATGAAGAACATGTGGCAAAGCACCAGCAAAATACTAAAATTACTAATATTAAGAGCATGCATTTTCCCAGTGGCTACTTATGGGTGTGAATCATGGACTATTACACAAAAATTAAGAACGAAAATCCAGTCCTTCGAAACTAAATGCTACAGAAAGATCCTACGAATACCATGGACAGAAAAAGAAAGAACACTGATGTCCTGAAAGAACTAAATGTTAAAGAGAACTGGCTGATAAACAACATACTATACAGAAAAATTACATACTTTGGTCACATCAAGCGTCACGATGGCCTGGAAAGAACAATTCTAGAGGGCAGGGTCCCAGGACTCAGAGGCAGACCAAGAAGAAGATGGCTACAAGATATTAAAGAAACCATGAATATGACCATCGACGAAGTGGGTGAACTGGAAAGAGACAGAGAATTTCAGATGTGCTGCAAAGAGAGCAACGTCCTATAAAGGATACGTACCTTGATGATGAGGGTGCAGGAGGTAGCAGGGATAATTCATTTTCTCACGTGTGGAATGTCATGTTAGGAATTGAACTCAAAATCATCTTGGGTACGGGTTGAAAGACAAACGTTGACTTCTTCTTCAAACGCTCGATATCGACCACTTGTTAACCACTCTGTATGATCTCTATGTGATCTTCTTTTTCTTCCGCGAACGCCCGCTGTCAATTCAGGCGAACGTCATGATGCCGGTATTGCGTTTCTGACTGATTTTGCGTGAGACCGAAGTTACTCTTTTACAGGCGTTTCTCAGTCATGCGGACAGACTCGCCGACTTCAGAGGTACTTGAGCTTAGATCCTTCAAGTGTGATCATTACAGGAAACCTGTTGTCAGTGTAACACTGGTCTTGAGTCCTCGTACCATTGGTACTTTTACGTTCAGAGTTAATTAGTGAAGTGCGACTTCTCTATCGGATTTCCTGCCTTTAGTGAGGTCGTTCCGTGCATATCGTATGATAAACACTCTTTAATGATCTTTTACTGCCGTATATTTGGGCTTGGATCTACGCCAAAGAGAATTTATACTTTTCGCTGACTGGGTGAGGTCGCTCCGATTTAGTAGCATTCTCGAACCTTCTAGGGATAGTCATTGGAGCAGTCACATTTCTTGTATTGATTGCACTTTAACGATCATTTTTTGCCGTATATTTGGGCTTTATGATCTTCGCCAAAGAGTATGTCTACAATATGCGCTCTTTCTGCCTATATGATGTCGTTTCGGATTAAAAACATTCTCAGTCATTCTAGACGCGTGTGCTTGTCACGCAAGCGATAATTGTTTTGGCTTTTTGATTGGCCTTTATATGATCTGAGCCATGGTGTTTGAACGTCATCTTACTCTGTGTAGGATGATCAGCGTCCAAAAAGTATTGCCCTTAGCCAATGTTTGGGTTTGTACCAGTCAAGTTTTTGCATTATCACCATTATCAGCTTTACTTTTCTATCCACGGTGAGTTTGTTCCTGAGTAGGAGTATTCTAAGCCGTTTCGTGGCACGTGTCGGAACTTGCAATTTGCAGGTTTTACTCTGCATTTTCCCTGTCCCCAGGAAACACTGGACTGGGGCTGGGCACAGATATTCTAGAGGGTCGTTTCAATCGACGATAGCAACGCAACTGAAAATTTTGCGCTCGCCAACATCACAGAACTCAGTTCTTCCGGGGATGTTAGCTGTTAATGCAACAGTACCTTGCCCGGTTGTCCCAGGGAAGGCAGTTTCGTTAGGCACTAAAACGCAACTTTAGAATTTGCGTTCGGCCAACCTGACCCAGTAAATGTATCTGCGTTAAGCCTTTGATACGGAGTTTAACGCAATCTTCCCGTGTGTCAACACGATACGTTACAGCGTTTTCAAAGATACTTGCCTAGACCTTTGATTTGTTACGCTTCGTTCTCATTGATTCTTGTCCCACAGCTGGCAATTTATTTGCGGCCATTTACTCCGGGTGAGTTTAGATTCGTTCCTAGACGACTCGTACGCTACTGTTTCTTTCGTTTCAGCAACTATTAGGTCAACTTTTCATCGGACATCGACCATTAGATGCGTGTTCAGGGATTTTGATCCTGCGTTATTATTTCGGTATGTGATCTAAGCCTAAGAGCGAGTGTACGTTGTGTCAGTTATGCATCAACATGTGCCGCATAATCCGATTTTTGCGATGCTTTTTATTTACTATGGTAGCTTCAGTAGGTCCTACATCAGTCGCCTCTTACGACATGCCTTATTTCTCGCAGCGACACTATTTTTTGCTTTCCTTGTGGGCCCTGGCATCACATAGGCGGCGAACACTTATGCATTAGGTTAATTCTTCTCACAGATCACATATTACCTGGCCGAATATTTCTTGATGCCAAGGCCATAGTTTTCACAAATATTTATTGTTTAAATGTCGTTGTTAAATTAAAACATAATGTGCATGCAGTGTAACAGCTTGAGGAAACAGCTTTGTGTTGTTGTACGTGTTGTTGTACGTGTGGTTGTACGTGTGGTTGTACGTGTGGTAGGTTTCGTTATGTAAAACGTGTATCTCTTCTTCTTCCACATTCCCCCCTATATATCTATTCCCTAATCCTGTTTTGTCTTTCAGCGTCAGGTCGAAAAAGGAGACACCTGGAGCGAGCCTCTCTATGCTTCTTGTCTTTCTTTCTCTTCTCCAATTTATGCTAGAGTCTGGCTATGAGTATTCTCTCATTTCTAGCGCAGTAGAAGCTCTTGAAAAAAAACACATCACTTATTGATAACAGCGAGCATATGATTCTTGTTCTTCTTTTGTCGTCACACTGCTACCGGGTTGTTGCCCAGTGTCGTCACATTGCTACCGGGTTGTTGCCCAGTGTCGTGGTTTTATGTTTTTGTCTTGCTCTGTTCTGGTGGCTTGTGTGATTGTTATCTTTGCTCTTTCACAGGATTCTTCTACGCCATCTAACCATCTTTTCCGTGGTCTTCCTCTTGCCTTCTTTCCCGATGTTCTGTTGTAGAAGACTCTGTATACTGTGGAGTTTGGATGCATTCTTATTAAGTGGCCAAATCACTTCATTCTTTGTTTATCTATGTAATTCAAGCACGGTTTTGTGCCAACTTTCTTTCTTAGAGCATATGATTATAGTACATAAATAAACTCCCGCGAGTGCTCTAGAACAGCCACTCGTTGACCTCTCTTTGTGACCTATGTGTGATTTTCACCAGAGAGAGTACCAAGTGATAACCTGCATGGACAGACATTCACTCGAACGATCAATTTTGGCTGTTTAACTGACCTGTTTGCCCGCCTGCCCAGCGTGTTCGAAGTGCGTTGGACTGCGGGTGAGTAGCCCTCTGTGAGTGCGGGTTCAATTCCGCGGGAAGGCAAGAAAATTCACAGGTTCGCCAGATTCACGGTGTTCGTGGCACCGAACCGAATTGTTGCGATGTCTACGGCACCGAGTCGAAGAGCTGAAAGCTCAAGTGCTTCTGGATAGGAAAAAAAACACACAAAAACTGGCCTGTTTTATCTGGGCCTTCGAGTGTACTCATTCTATGGACGTCGTTCTACAAGTGTTGGACGATCGCGTCTGAAAAAGTGACAGCCCTTGACAAAGATTCGGTTTGTACATGCAAAAAGATACGTCATGAAAGTCACCCAAGAAACGCAAGTCAAGTAAAGAAGACTACAACCTGCAGAAATGTGTACAGAAGTGTGTATATAAATGTGTACAGAAGTGTGTATATAAATGTGTACAGGAGTGTGTATATAAATGTGTACAGAAGTGTGTATATAAATGTGTACAGAAGTGTGTATATAAATGTGTACAGAAGTGTGTATATAAATGTGTACAGAAGTGTGTATATAAATGTGTACAGAAGTGTGTATATAAATGTGTACAGGAGTGTGTATATAAATGTGTACAGGAGTGTTTACAACAAAAGAATGAGATATATTCTTCTTCTTCTTTGCGTTCGTTCTTTACGACCAATTTTAATCACTCTTTGTGATATGTTTGATCTTTGCCAAGAACGTGTATACGTTGCACATTGGTTTGTAGGCCCCTAAACGCATAGACTTCTATACGTTTAGGACACATGCATACGATTTCAGCCAAACCTCCTAAATCGTCTCTTACGACATGTGTGGCAGGTAACAGCGGTTCTATTCTTTACACCCCAAATTTGGGCCCCGGTAACCACTCGGGCGAGAAGGAGATATAAAAGTCTCATTTGTCCTGGTAATGTTTTCATTCTCACAAATGACTTATAATTACCCACACATCTACACTTCCCCCCTCTCAGCCACAAGGTAATCGTATTCTCACACCAGATGTGGTGTATATGCCACGCGGCATAACTTCTCGATATGTACGCATAAACCACAGCTGCTACACAGCAACATCTGGTCAACTATGGCGCACGTTGCATTATCACTGACTCACAATAACACAATATCACATGTTTCATTTCTGCATTCGTAACCTGTACTCTCTGTGGCTAAGTGGTTAAGTGGTTAAGTGGTTAAGCTATTGCTTCGCATTCCGAAGGCAGTGAGTTCAAATCCAGACCTCGCCGTTCTGTTCCCGAGTGCATTTTTTTCCGATTCAGAAGCACTTGAGCTTTCAGCTTTTCGGTTCGGTGCTATGGATATCGTAACCCTTCGGTTCGGTGCCACGAACACCGCAAATCTGGAGAACCTGAGGCTTTTTCTGCCAGCCTGTGGAATTGTACCGCACTCACAGAGGGCTTGTCACACCGTTGTTCAACGCGCTACGATTATGTTTGTTGGTTTTATGAGAAAGTTATTAAAATGAAAAAAAAAAACCTTGTTGATTTTCTTCATACTACTTTTATGCATTTCTTAATGGCATTTGATGATTAGTTTTAAGAAAGATTTCAAGATAAGTTGAATATTACATGTTTATGATTTGTTGAATTATATTTTTTATGATTTATTGAATTATATTTTTTATGATTTGTTGAATTATTTTTTTGGACCATGAGTCCATCCATTCGTCTGTCCATCCATCCGTCCTTTCATACGTTCCCATCCCTCCGTCCGTCCGTTTATCCATCCTTTCAAACGTCCATCCATCCCTCCGTCCTTAAGTCCAACTTTCCGTCCGGTCGCCATATATCCATCCTTCCAGTAATGCGTCCATCCATTCGCCTGTCCATCCGCCCGTACATCCGTCCGTAAACCTGTCTATATTTCCGTTCACCTATCTGTCCATTTGACCGCCCGTCCTTCTGTATGTCCGCTTGTCTATCTGTCCGTCTGCCTATCTGTTCGTCTGCCAGTGTCTGTCCGTTAGTTTATGTTTGAAATGACATTATAAAATGACATTATATCATTTTATGATCCACGCTACCTTCTTACAACTACCCTTATGTGTGTTGGTCCAGTAATCGTTTAATCACACGACGATCATGTCTACAATATGCATAATTTATGTATGTCATATGTGGGTCATATATCCTATAGCTCAATCCACAATTCGTGAACATCTTTACCCACGATATAAAATCATCCCTTGACAGAAATGATTGATTTTTACATTTTTATATAGGTAACAGTGGCTTCTTTCTTCACATAGGTAACAGTGGCTTCTTTCTTCATATAGGTAACAGTGGCTTCTTTCTTCATATAGGTAACAGTGGCTTCTTTCTTCATATAGGTAACAGTGGCTTCTTTCTTCATATAGGTAACAGTGGCTTCTTTCTTCATATAGGTAACAGTGGCTTCTTTCTTCATATAGGTAACAGTGGCTTCTTTCTTCATCTTCTTCTTTTGTCTTCACACTGTTACCCAGTATCGACTTTTCTGTTTTGTTTTGAGCTGTTCTCATGGCTTGGGGATTGTTATCTTGGTCTTTGACAGGGTTCTGCTATGCCATCCAACCATCTTTTCGTGGTCTTCCTCTCGCCTTCTTTCCTGATGTTCTGTTGAAGAAGACTCTGTATACTGTGAAGTTTGGATGCATTCTTATTAAGTGGTCAAACCACTTGATTCATTGTTTCTCAATGTAATTCAAGCAAGGTTATGTGCCAAGTTTCTCTCTTATGCTGATGTTGGTGACTCTGTCTTTTCTGGTATTGTTGGTAACTTTTCGCAGACATCGCATTTTACATGTAGTTATTTTTTTGGACAGCGCTTTGCTCATTGTCCATGTCTGAATCTGGTAACACAAAGTAGGTATGAAAATGATGGTGATCATCTGTTGATTAGCTGTTAGTGAAATATATGTGTGCCTTAACAGTGGGGCTAACTGGTAGGTAACAGTGGTGGCAATCCTAAAGTATTTTTGCCCACCCAAACCTTTAGTGCTGTAATATTTTAATTATATGTTATTACTAAAATAACAGCGATGTTGATTTGGTATGCATGTAGAAGTTTAACAGTATGATAGTCAAGTTTTCTATAATTTTGCATTTGCGTGCTCCACATGCAATTCAGCGTAAGTCAAAATTGGGAATCCAATGGAATTAATCAGTTCACAATGTATCATAACAACTGTCATTGGCGTATGCCCACACAATTTATTTCCATTAATAGAAGTGGAAGGTATCATTTGTTCACTATATCACATTGTTTTTATAATATGTAATAGGGATACGCCTTTGCAAACATTCGCCACCATTTTGTGTATTGCTGTAAATTCTAAACTTTGGTTATCATTTTGTTGTGCTTATGCAAAGTTATATAATAAAAACATTTTTGCATCAATCGACCTATCTACTAATTAGCTAAACATGAATTCCTAAGGTCGTAAGGTATATAAGACTGCCTTCAAAAATTACTGTTATCCATCAGGTAGATTTCGTACAAATTAAACCTTAGTGTGTTCACGAATTTTGGAACGAGCTATAGTTTTACACCCAAGCTTCATATGATCGTTATAAGTGGAGTTTTTTCCATTCCGCAACGACTCTCAGATCAACTCAGCTTCAATTGGGTATCAGATAAATACTGAAGAACAAGAAGAGATCGGTTTAGAGATGAAAACATCAGGAAAAAAGTAGGTAAAACATCAGTACTGAACTTCATCATGAAACAACAAATTAAATGTTTCGGCCACATAAGCAGATTACCAACAGACAGTGTTCCTCAAAGAACAATGCTGCTCCAATACAGTGGGTACAAAACAAAAGGCTGTTCACGGAAAAGGTGGAGATCAGATAAAACAGAGGCAATGAAAAACACTATTTGTGAAGCGCATACTTCTTCTTCTTCTTCAGCGATCTCTGGTTATGCGCTTTATTTACCGTGAACCAGACACTGGGCAGTCAGCTTCAGGTCTGTCAGGTTTCCCCAAAAGCTTAGTTTTTAAGTCAACTGGGTGTGACCACGTGCTGCTTCTCAGCACCCCCAGGTGAGGACAATCTTGCAGAACATGCTCCAGTGTCTGTTTCGTCTGCTGATAGTAAGATAGAGTTCTTTGACTTATTCCTAGTCTATATAAGTGTTTGTTGAGTCTGCAGTGTCGGGTGCGTAGGCGAAATATAATGACCTGGTCTATATGAAAATAGAAATACTGGAATGTTGTATCGTTTGATGTGGATTATCATGAAAACAAAAATACGGGCCCAACTCCATATTCATAGTAACTGCGTCACAGGGCGACATGTTCATTCACTGTGTCACAGGGCGACATGTTTATTCACTGTGTCACAGGGCGACATGTTCATTCACTGTGTCACAGGGCGACATGTTCATTCACTGTGTCACAGGGCGACATGTTCATTCACTGTGTCACAGGGCGACACAGTGAATAACATAAAAGGGTTAGTTATAAACGCCAGTGAGAGATAGAACACACCAACAACCCATATCAAATATTATAAGAAACGACGGTGGAAATATTTAGGTCATGTGCTTAGATGAGACTAAATCGACAAGTCCTTATGTGGTCACCAGTTGGGAAAAGAAAACGTGGAAGACCAAAGACAAGACCACTCTTTGAAGAACAATCCTACAAGAAAGTAAACTATTGGGATGTAAAACCATACAAGATCTGCAACTGCTAGCAAAGAACCGTATCACATGGATATCTAAAACCTCTGCCCTATGTGCCGCCTTTGGCACGAAAGGAACAAACTAACTAACTAACTATAAACGGCAGTCACAGTGGCGGCTCGTGATCATTTTTGTTGGTGGGGCCAGACAGTTTTTTCCGGATAAATCATGGTTTTAGGTTGCTATATTTTAATGTATAAATGAATAAATACACGTTATACATTATTTTGGTGGGCTCAGCCCACTGGGCCTTAATGACGAGCCGCCACTGGCAGTCATGTACATTTCTTATAAGAAGATAATGATTTCTGTTCGCCTGAGTGGTTACCGGAGCCCAAATTTAGGGTGTAAAGAATAGAACCACTGTTTTCTGCCGTAAGAGGCGACTAAGGAGGTTCGGCTGAAATCGGATGCACGTGTCCTAAACGTGTACAAGTCTATGCGTTTAGGGGCCTACCAAACCAATGTGCATCGTATACACGTTCTTAGCAAAGATCAAACATATCACAAAGAGTGATTAAAATTACTTTTAAACAACGAACGCAAAGAAGAAGAAGCGATTTCTGTTGGGTGTCAATATTGGCGCAGCACGTAAAGAAAAATCATACCATCAATGCAAAGAGACTGATTAATTAACATCCAACTGGCGTGTTGGACCGCTGGACTCTGATGGATTTGTTGAGATGGAGATCGGAGCACCTATGGACATGTCTGGAGTGCTATGATGATAGTTCTCTGATAACTGATTTCTGTTACATTGAATTATTGTGAACATGTTTGGAAATAATTTTGTCTTCTTCTTTGCGATGGGTTCTGTTGCTCGTCTCAACCGTGAAATGGGTTCTTCTCTGAAGCTGTATGTTTGTTGAAGTTCCTAGTAAGTTTCCCATAACTTGCTCTGTTAGCTTCGTTTATAAGGCCATGTTTCGTTGGTGTATGTATGATGGACATGGCTGCAGGGTGTGCTCTGGGATCTGAGCTTCAGTCTGACGTACACACTGTGCAGTCTGAGCAGGCTTTATTCTGTGCATGTGATGGTTCAGTCTGCTGATGGGATCTTGTGGGTGTTTCTGTAGGTGTATTGCCTCCACAACTCTTTGTATCTTTGTTTGATATTTGTCTTGATCTCTAGTAGTGACAATGGGTGTTTGTGTTGTATCAATTTTTTTTAATATGAAGCTCTTTTCCCATCTTCCAGCGAAAATGAAAATCGTGGCATATCTTACAAACTACAGCCATCAACTACAGTAAACGAGTCGTCGATTTTCTAGGCACCACTTACACATTCCGTAGTTTGATATTTATTTCTGAACGGGGGGGTCTATTTTTATCGTTAGTAAAAATCCACGGACGCGAAAGTGCTTCCGCTTAAGCTACAGATACCCATCTTCCAGTATTTTCCTGAAAATATCATTCTGGGAATAACTGTATCCGAATGTAATCGACCCACAAAGCGCCCGTGTATTGTCCGGGCCCTCAAGAGAAGCAAATAATAGTAACGCTGTGATCTGCAAGGCATGTCGTAAGAGGCGACTGAGTTAGAGGCCTAGGAAAGCTACCATAGTAAATAAAAAGCAGCGCAGAAATATGGTGTGCTGGCCTACTTGTATGTGCATCACACACAGATCACAAGTAGTCGATATGGAGAGTTCTTCTTCTTCTTCTTCTTCTTCTAACGTACCATATCGACTACTTGTTAACCACTCTTTGTGATGTGTATGTGATCTGAGTCTAAGAGCGATTTACGTTGGTAAAGTTATGCAATTACAAGTAGACCAGCACATCCGATTTCTGCGATGCTTTTATTTACTAGGGTAGCTTCACTAGGTTCTCCATCAGTTTCCTCTTACGACATGCCTTGTAGGTCACAGTGGTACTATTCTTTGCTTGCCTTGTGGGCCCTGGCACCACACGAGCGGAAAAGATATGGAGCGTTCGAAGAAGAAGAAGACCCACAAAATAAGAGTATGAAAACTAATACAGGAAAGAACAAGATCTTTTGTGATGAAATCAGTGACGGCTCGTTGTCATTTTTCTTGGTGGTTGCCAGACACAATTTTTGGAAAAATCATGTTTTTTGAGTATTTACTATTATTTGTCTATTCCTGGAAGTTATTCCCCCTTTCGGTTTTTGGTGGGGCCGGGCCCCACTGGCCTTTAATGACGAGCCGCCCCTGGATGAAATATTTATGAGTTGATTAAAGGTAATATTTGAAAACTTTGAATTCTGCTTGAAGGAAACTTACACGTGGGATAGTTCCAGACTTGGCAGCATTGATCTGAGAGTTTGCTCACACTTGTCAATGTCTGGAATTTGATTGAAGAATCTCTTGTAGATATTGCTGATATATTCAAATGAACTGTGAAACAGTATTTTTAGGGGTCTCTGTGGCTGAGTGGTTAAGCCCTTTGCCTTGCAAGTCGAAGTTCGTGGGTTCGAATCCAGACCGCCGCCTTCTGTTCACGAGTGCAGTTTTTTCCAGAGACCCATATGATTGTTGCCGGAGATACGGATTTCGTGCTTTGTGCAGCATTCTCGGCAGGTGGCGTGCCATTTCTGCGGAGAGGACCGAGCCATATGGGGTAAAACCCGGTGCAATGAAGTCAATCCTTTGGCTTTAAAACCCTTTAAAAACCTGTCTTTATTACCTATGTTATCTCTTTTTAGCGCAGTGTAGGTACAGGAGGGACATGGGCGGACCTGGGGGATTTAATGGCCACATAGCTAGCACAATCACCGCGAAACTGTTCTGGTTATCATTTTTGTGTGCACCCGACAGAAAAAAACTACTTGGGTTTACGAGGGATCGAACCCAGGCCTCCCGGGTATTTCGTTTGTAAAACATGTTAAACAATGATTTTATTCTGCAATCAAATGAAATAAAATAGTGGTAAAACAAATAAGGTTAATTAGTACGACATGTTTATTCACTGGTGTCCAGGCATGTTTATTCACTGTGCATGGACATGTTTATTCACTGTGTCACATGGCGACATGTTTATTCACTGTGTCACAGGGCGACATGTTTATTCACTGTGTCACAGGGCGACATGTTTATTCACTGTGTCACAGGGCGACATGTTCATTCACTGTGTCACAGGGCGACATGTTTATTCACTGTGTACAGGGCGACATGTTTATTCACTGTGTACAGGGCGACATGTTTATTCACTGTGTACAGGTGCGTTTATTCATGTTTATGCACATGTTTATTCACTGTGTACATGTGACATGTTTATTCACTGTGTTACAGGGCGACATGTTTATTCACTGTACAGGTGCATGTTATTCACTGTGTCACAGGGCGACATGTTTATTCACTGTGTTACAGGGCGACATGTTTATTCACTGTGTTACAGGGCGACATGTTTATTCACTGTGTTACAGGGCGACATGTTTATTCACTGTGTTACAGGGCGACATGTTTATTCACTGTGTTACATGGTGACATGTTTATTCACTGTGTTACAGGGCGACATGTTTATTCACTGTGTACAGGGGACATGTTTATTCACTGTGTCGCGACATGTTTATTCACTGTGTACATGGACATGTTTATTCACTGTGTTACAGGGCGACATGTTTATTCACTGTGTTACATGGTGACATGTTTATTCACTGTGTTACAGTGCGACATGTTTATTCACTATGTTACAGTGTGACATGTTTATTCACTATGTTACAGTGTGACATGTTTATTCACTGTGTTACAGTGTGACATGTTTATTCACTGTGTTACAGTGTGACATGTTTATTCACTGTGTTACAGTGTGACATGTTTATTCACTGTGTTACAGTGTGACATGTTTATTCACTGTGTCACAGTGTGACATGTTTATTCACTGTGTTACAGTGTGACATGTTTATTCACTGTGTCACAGTGTGACATGTTTATTCACTGTGTCACTGTGTGACATGTTTATTCACTGTGTTACATGTTTATTCACTGTGTTACATGTTTATTCACTGTGTGACATGTTTATTCACTCCGTCACAGTGTGACATGTTTATTCACTCCGTCACAGTGTGACATGTTTATTCACTCCGTCACAGTGTGACATGTTTATTCACTCCGTCACAGTGTGACATGTTTATTCACTGTGTCACAGTGTGACATGTTTATTCACTGGTGCAACAAGGGTTAGGTACTCGTCTACCGTTCCATGTGTACTCGGTTCCATCCCTCGTGAAGCCATGTAGATATTGTCCAGAGATCCCTGATCTTAGTGTAGATGAGGTCGAGTTCCTTGTCCTATTGGAGACAGATGATAAAACGTAGGTCCCGTATTCAAGTTGAATGCCAAAGGAACCCTTGATAGTTCAAAGTCAGAAGAGCAGACTGGAAAGTTCCAGACTCGGCAGCATTGATCTGAGAGTTTGTTCATACTTGCCACTGTCTAGAATTTTGTTGAATCACCTCTTGTTGACTTTATTGATATCTAAATATGAACTGTGAAACATCATGTTGTATTTGGTTTATTAAAAATAAACTGTCTTTACCACCTTTTACCACTGTTTATGGTGATGTAAAACGGGGAGCAGGGGGACGGTGGCATTAGACTGAAGAATTTAATCTTTGCCTGACTAGAGTAGTCACCGGGAACGAGAAACTGTTCATGTTTGGAGATGTATTCCCCGTAGAGAGATGTATTCCCCATAGAGAGATGTATTCCCTGTAGAGAGATGTATTCCCCATAGAGAGATATATTCCCTGTAGAGATGTATTCCCATAGAGAGATGCATCCTCCGTAGAGAGATGTATTCCCTGTAGAGAGATGTATTCCCTGTAGAGAGATGTATTCCCCATAGAGATGTATTCCTGTAGAGAGATGTATTCCCCGTAGAGAGATGTATTCCCTGTAGAGAGATATATTCCCTGTAGAGAGATGTATTCCCCATAGAGAGATGTATTCCCGTAGAGAGATGTATTCCTGTAGAGAGATGCATCCCCATAGAAGATGTATTCCCTGTAGAGATATATTCCCTGTGAGAGATATATTCCTGTAGAAGATGTATTCCCCATAGAGAGATGTATTCCCCGTAGAGAGATGTATCCCCCATAGAGAGATGTATTCCCTGTAGAGAGATATATTCCTGTAGAGATGTATTCCCCATAGAGAGATGTATTCCCCGTAGAGAGATGTATTCCCTGTAGAGAGATGCATCCCCCATAGAGAGATGTATTCCCTGTAGAGAGATATTAAGAGATGGACAATGGTCAGTGTGATAGACAGCATCAACATAGCAAGAAAGCTCATCACGTGTGAAATGAAATGCTTAAGGAAGGCAGTGGTGGTCACCAGGAAAGATATATTAAGAAATAAGGACATCAGAAGCAGAGTGGGCATAACTTCATGCACCGAATACATCGAAAGACAACAAATACAGTGGTTTGGACATTTAATGAGAATGAAATACAACCAACCATCAATAACAGCATACAATAAAAAGAGATTATTACTAGAGCCAAAGGAAGACCAAGAAAAAGATGGATAGGCAATATTAAGACCACACTAAATAAACACAGATATAACACAACAAGGGTGACTCATCTGGCTCTAGAACGCAAATTAAAGCTCCCACCCTACGCTTAACGGCAAGAGTGGACAAATAATTCCATCTTGCACCTGGGGAAAGACAATAGATAGCGAGAAAGATGAAATGTTGGAGGTTGTAGGAAGATAGTATGGAGATTAGTTAAACCCGACATTCGTTATGAAGATGACGATAGATCGATCAGCCAAAAATATATATATATACACAAATAGGCAATTAATGCCACCATGAGTTGTTTTGGCCATCTTATTGAGAACGAGACAGATGGAACTCTCTTGTGAAATCTTCTAGCAGGCAAAGACACACGTGAGAATGTGGCACCATCTTGCATGGTTCTCAGAGACATCAATAATATAAATGTTCGAACGAGCACGGGTATCGATAAAGGAACGGACGAGCAGGAAGAATAATCAATATAGAACAAATAAGAAGTTCATTGGACTTGTTTATTATTTGTGGGAGGGAAAAATAAAATAATGGGGCGTACCCAATGAAATGAATGTTAATAAAGACCAGTGGCGGCTCGTGATCATTTTTGTTAGTGGGGCCAGCCAACAATTTTCGGAAAAATCATGGTTTTGGGTTAGGTTATATGTTCGTATTTAGATATTAATTATACATGATTTTTGGTAGGGCCCGGCTTCATGGGCCCTTAATGACGAGCCGCCACTGATAAAGACAATTATTCGTATATCGTGATTGGTTACTGAATTGACGTAATAGCACTCAGGGTAGACCCATAGGTGCTTCTTTTTCTTTTGCTCTCGCGCGCTGTGAATTCGGACGTTAGCCACGATGCATGGTGTGATGCTTCTGACTGATTTCAGAGGTGCCTCGCCATGCAGAGGGGCACTTCTGAAGTCGGCGAAGGTCTGACTGCATAGCGAGGGACACCAGTCAAATAGTAAAGCAGGCTTTCACGTAAAAATCACTCATATGGGCTCAAACCCTTCTAAGAAATGTCAAAGGGCATGCATACTAATGGTTCATGTTGTTCGCTGGTTAAACACACTCCACACTCTACTCCTCGTGCATCCAATTAAGGACAGTAATGTATGGAAGATGTATGATGTAATTACGTGGTTATGGTCATATCAATCAATCAATTAATCAATCAATTAGTCAATCAATCAGTCTATGTGAGAAATTTGTCAGTAAATCATTATCATCATCAAATAGCTTGTTCGGTGTAGAACTTTGCAACCTTAACAGTCCATCGTAATTTCTCTCTCTCATAGACCAGATGTCCTGCCTCTGCAGCTGTCATTTTCAAACCATCAGTTACATCCTGAATCCATCTTCTCCGTGGTCTTCCTCTTCTTCTCTTTGCCGGTATGCCTCCTTCCATGATGGTCTTCTCCAGGTCTTCATGTCTTTTTATATGTTCAAAATATCTCAATTTTCTCTTTCTTATTTGTAGCATCAGCCAGTTTTCTTTGATTTTGAGTTCTTTCTGTATAGATCTATTTGTTCTCTTCTCTGTCCACGATATACGAAGGACTCTTCTATAACACTTATATTCAAAAGCACAGATATCTTTTTCACTGCTTTATTAAATGTCCATGCTTCACACCCATACGTTGCCACTGGGAATATGCATTCTCTTAGTTTTATCTTTTATCTTGAACACCCATGTATAATTCAAAACGTGAAGAACAATTTCTAAATCTGCTGAGAATTACGAAACAAAGATAAGACTAACAAAGACAAACATCATAAATAAGATACATTTGTTTTACGCAACAGAATGTTTCAAACTGAGAGTTTCACAAAGATATCAAAACAAACACAAAACTGAGAATCTTTCAATCACATGTAAAGTCAGTGCTTCTCTATGATTAGAAAACATGGAAGACAACAAAAGAAACCACTAGAAAACTACAGACCTTCGTAAATGGATGTTTATATAAAATAGGGTGAATGAGATGGTATGATAAAATAACGAAAGATGAAATCAGAGAAAGAACTAAACAGATACCAGTGGAGAAAGAGCCAACGAAGAGACTCTGGTGTTGGATAGTGCACACATTGTGATAACCGACAGGAAGCATTGCAAGAGAGGCATTGTTTTGTAACCAGCAGAGAAAGAGAAGTAGAGGAATGCCTAGAAATACCCGGAGAAGAGAACTGGAGACTGATATTAAACGAATAAGCAAGACTCGGGAAGAGATGTCAAGAGAGAGGAAGAGATGGAATACGTTTGTTGCAGATCTGTTATCCGTTGGGAGTTGAAAGGTGCAGAAGAAGAAGAACAATCTAATAAAAACGAACTCGCCCATGTGGTACATGGCCCCATGGGAATCAAAGAATTATGCCACTGCGACTTACAGGGCATGTCGTAAGAGGCGACTGATGTAGGACCTAGGAAAGCTACTCTAGAAAAATAAAAGCATCGCAGAAATCGGATGTGCTAGCCTACTTGTAGGCACAATGGCACAATGTACAATCGCTCTTAGACTCAGATCACATACAAATCACACAGAGTGGTTAATAAGTGGTCGATATGGAGCGTTTGAAGAAGAAGTAGAATAAAAACGATCATCATGAACGACAACAAACATTTGTTCTATATTTGTTCTATGCAACAGAATGGTTCAAACTGAGAGTCCTCATGCATTTTTCATCTTCATCAGTAACCACCTCCTCCTGCTCGGGAAAGTGATCATCCACATCCATCATCGCTTGGGCAGCCTCGTTGCAGCCTTTATCTGTGACTACACCCTCCCAATGCTCGCTCTCTCGCGAGGTACACTGCGTACATTTTGTGTCTACAGTGGAGGTGGTGGAAGGTCTGGCTTTTTGCTTCATAACAACTTCTGGATTGGGAAAAAATCACATAAAAAATGTTTATAAATACAGAATGTTTAAATTTTAAAAATATTTTAGTAATTACGGCACGAATGATGGAAATTTACGTCATGATATTCCGAGTTCCGGAATCCGGTGTGCAGCAGTACACAACTAGCCGCTGTTATATAGCACGATTTCATTACTGAAAGGAAATAGTGTTAGCCATTTACAAGATGGTATTTTTGGTGGAACATGTCTTTCGCAATGGTGACAAATATACTGAAGAAGTAATTGGACAATATGTGCTTAAATTTGCAGACTCACAAGTCGTGTTCACAGCCACTTTACCGAATACAGGCCAGCCAATAGCAGTAGTATCTAGATGAATAATAATAATCTACGTTACAAGATTTTAGGCATCTTTGAAAACCACATCTATCGTAACGTAGTCTCGCCCGGGCGTAATTTGTACTGCACAGTGACTTTAAAAACACTGTAAAATCAAATCAAGATGCACCAAAAGTTATTGATAAATTAACGTTAGCATTTTAAGAATCCGCGTGTGGGCTGTCGGGGCTCGAAAGGGAAGGGAAGAATATGCAGCTTCTTCTTCTTCTTCAAACACTCCATATCGACCACCTGTCAACCACTCTATGTGATTTGTATGTGATCTGAGACTAAGAACGATTGTACGTTGTGTAGGTTATGCGCGTACAAGTTGGCCAGCACATCCGATTTCTGCGCTGATTTTTATTTACTATTGTAGCACCCTAGAGCCTACATCAGTCGCCTCTTACGACATGCGTTGTAGGTTGCAGTTGTACTATTCTTTGCTTCCCTTGCGTGCCCCGGCACCACACGGGTGGGATATGCAGCAATGTGTACCTGCCAGACATGTCGTAAGAGGTGACTAAGGAGGGTATGGGTTGGGCTGGCTACCTCACCCCGTAGTAAAAAAAATAAGCCAACAAATCTTCAACAAATATGAAAAAAGCAACCATAAGAAATAACTTAACTAAACCACCCGAACCAGGAGAATTTGCCCATCAAATGACGTATGGCTGGGAAAGCCGAAAGGATCCGATGATGCTGACTAACCTTTTTTCCTGTTGTAAGTCTGTCACAATTGGTTGTTGAAACGTAGGAACGTTGCATGAGAAGAGCAAAAACAGTCTAGCTCGCAACAGAGATGAAGAACTTGAGCTTTCAGCTCTTCGGCTCGGTGCCATGACATCGTAACCCTTTGGTTCTGTGCCACGAACACTGTAAATCTGGATAACCTGTTGCTTTTCTGCCAGCCCGCGGGATTGAATCGCACTCACAGGTTGCTTGTCAC
Source organism: Arion vulgaris (assembly GCA_020796225.1). Taxonomy (NCBI): domain Eukaryota; kingdom Metazoa; phylum Mollusca; class Gastropoda; order Stylommatophora; family Arionidae; genus Arion; species Arion vulgaris. The sequence goes on along the minus strand of CM036755.1, from coordinate 9,714,957 downwards.
CCCCTCGTCCAACGCGCTACGAACACGCTGGGAAGGCGAGCAGATGAAAAACTATGAGATAAGCATTCTGGAAATCTCCGATATGGACAGAAATGGAAGGGATGGTAGAAGAGAGGAAGAGTTTTTTTTTTTTTTTTCCGATCCAGAAGCACTTGAGCTTTTCAGCTCTTCGGCTCGGTGCCATGGACATCGTAACTCTTCGGTTCGGTGCCACGAACACCATAAATCTGGGAATCTGTGGCTTTTTCTGCCATCCCGCGGAATCGAACCCGCACACACAGAGGGATAGTCACCGGTGGTCCAAAGCGCTACGAACACGCTGGGCAGACCGGCAGAGGAAGAGTTAGAAGAAGTTTGTTAAAGACCTGTGCTCCACTGGGAGTTTGAGGGTAAAGCAGAATAAAGATTGTCAGTAGACTAATACATAGAAAATTGGTTGGGGTACTTTGATACAATTTCACCGGATACTCGAGTATTCGTCTTGACCTAGGTCACAGAACGTTACTAGGTCAACGTTACTACTTCCGCCCTCCTCAATTTGTTTCTTGTCTTTGTCAACATTGGTTATCGCTAACGCAAAGACAAGATCGTTGGAGATGTCCAAACACTTTGTGGATCCAAACATAGGCGCACATACACAGAACATATAGAGCCTCTGGAAAACGGCGAAGGAACAAAACAAGAAACAAAATGAAACACATTGACATCTCTTGCATTCGTACTTGAGTGAGTTGGGACCCATGTGAAGCAATTATGGCAAACATTGTAAGCTTCTGGCCCCAGAGTTACCTTAAACCACTAACAGTCCCATTTCCCTGTCTACTCACAGTCCTTCGAGGGCTACACAACGAAATCAAACGTTACAATTCTTAGTGAAACCCAAATTTTATTATTACGCACAAGGGGTGACCTTTGAACCCCGGTCGTCTATCCTGACTTAGTAACGTTCTGTGACCTAGGTCAAGTCGAATACTCGAGTATCCGGTGAAATTGTATCAAAGTACCGTTGGTTAGATAACAAGATAGAACACTGGAAGTGGAGAAACACGAACACACACACACACATAACTATAGTATCATATATAACAAGATAGAACACTGGAAGTGGAGAAACACGGACACACACACACATAACTATAGTATCATATATAACAAGATAGAACACTGGAAGTGGAGAAACACAGACACACACACATAACTATAGTATCATACATAACAAGATAGAACACTGGAAGTGGAGAAACACGGACACACACACACATAACTATAGTATCATATATAACAAGATAGAACACTGGAAGTGGAGAAACACAGACACACACACACACATAACTATAGTATCATACATAACAAGATAGAACACTGGAAGTGGAGAAACACGGACACACACACACACATAACTATAGTATCATATATAACAAGATAGAACACTGGAAGTGGAGAAACACGGACACACACACACACACACATAACTATAGTAACATATTTCCCCTTCAAGCTCCGTTTGACGAATACAGCTTCCACGCGAGATTTATGTTGTTGCAATTTTACCGCCTATCTAATATCAAATCAGATCTGAAGAAAACCGAGGGGAGGCTGAGGAAAAACGTAATAAATTGTCCTTTTAGGAAAAAGACACGTATGTAGGGTATCACATAAGCAAGCAAAAATGAAAAATAAAACCATAAAACAAAACAAAATCCAAAGTATCGACTACAAGTCTTCTTCAGGGAACATACAAACCCACATAAAGAATTCTAAATGAACTAAATCATGGATGTAAATCTCTCTCTCGATCACCGCTTAGACTGATGTACCAGTCTAACATTCATGTGGAAATCTTATTCCTGCAACCTTAGCATGGGTGTGCTTATCCTTCGGCGATATGTCCGGATTTAGCCAGCGTTTATTGGTTTCGCTCTCCGTTAGCCTTGAGCTGATTTGGATCTAAATAGGATAGATCACTACAGAGGTACAATGATAGCCCTGCCCTGTAAAGGATATGCCACGATTTTCATGTTATATAAATATATAGATAGATAACTTACTTAATCTATACGTGATGCAGGTAACCAAACAAAACATGACTACAACCCCAACAACAGCCCCTAATGTAGCAGGATCGGCATGCAGCTTGCTATTGCTGGGACCTGTAGAAATAAATTTAAGAACGTCACATTTAATTTTAGTGGGTAATTTCAGCGTTCCAAACATCTTCCTGTCTGATAAACAACAGATGACTAGAAACATCCATATTCCTAGCTAAATCTATGGCGAAACAAGTAACAACACATTACTGTAATTTTCGTCTTTTGTCGTCACACTATTACCAGGTTGTTGCCCAGTGTCATGATTTTCTGTAATTGTGATTTTTATTTCGCTGCTTATGACGCCCCTCTTACGGCGCTGCCTGATGCTGATGCGGCCGCCTCTCTGTATCAACCACGATACCGCCCTGTATACAGCGACGTTTCGACCAATAGCATTTATCAAACAAATGATACCCCATAAGAGAACAAAATTCAGATTTCTTATACGGCAGATATAACATATACAGTGAGACAATAAATCCATGAGGGACTTCAAATGAAAATATGGACAAAAAAGGGAAAGAAAAAAAAATATGTCGTTACTGCCTGAAGTCCCGCTTTTTAAGGGCAGTGTAGGACAGGTAGGACGAGAGCCTGAATAATTTAATGGCTGCATGGCTAGTGCAGTCGCTGCGAAGCTGTTCATGTTAGGATTCTTCATAGTTCATAGTTCATAAGTACGGTTCCAACTTCACTGCAACGGGTCACCCCATAATTACTCCGTTCCTGTGCCAATGAATATCACACGAAATGCTAACAACTGTGAAATGTTTCCTGTGTGAACTAATTCCAGAATGAAACAGCCGCGTACCGCCACAAAAACAACATGCACCGCATAAAATGCATATGGCCGTCGCTAATGTAGCAACACAAAACTGTTCATCACTTGAATTGCAATTCTTGTCGAAGGGAACATCAATCACGACAAAATTCAGCTTTCTGCACTCGCAATATAACTGCATACGGCAGATTGAGCTTGTTCGTCATAACCGCTGTCCGCCATTTTCTGAATACACACAACAAACGCACGGTCGACACAGCAAAAAGCATTCCATGTAACAGTAATAGTTCACAGCGTTGCGCAAGCACTAACTCAGTAGCTCGGCACACGAAACCGGAAAATACCCGACCAAACATGGCGGAAATGCGCTAGCAAAGTCGTGTTCAGAATCAAACAGATCTGACTCTGAATGGCCCTCCCGCATTCCGCCATTGCTGGCCAGATTCTTTTCAGGATTCTTCATTTATGTGCACAACACTAAAAAATCTTTGGCCTTACCGGGAATTGAAAACGGGTCTCACGCATGAGAGCCACGCTCTAATCCCTACGGCCAGACGCTTCTAAAAATATGTGATTAAAAACGAAATAAAAGTAAATGTGAAAAACTAGAAATTAAAAAAAAAAGATTAAAAAATAATAATCAAATATATACATCACCCGTGTGGTGCCGAGTCCCTTAGGGAAGCAAAGAATAGTAATACTGCGACCTACATGACATGACGAAAGAGGCGTATGAGGTAGGGGCCTAGGGAGCTACCCTAGTAAATAAACGTGTAAGTAAACAGAAATCGGATGTGCTGGCTTACTTGTAGGCGCATAACTGACTCAGCATACAATCGCTCTTAGGCTCGGATCACATATAAGTCACAAACAGTTGTTAACAAGTGATCGATATGGAGCGTTCAGAAAAGAAGCAGAAAATATATAAATAGCATATATACGCTTAACATATACACATACTTAGGAAGCATATTCACAGAAGACGGAAAACTGGATAGAGAGATAGAGGCTAGAGTTCAAAAAGCAAATGATGTAACCTACCAGCTAGCCCCACTGTTAAGGCACCCAAAAATTTCACAGGCAGCTAAGCAACAGATGATCAACAGCATTTTTATACCTACTTTGTGTTACCAGAGCCAAACATGGACATTGAGCAAAGCGCAGTCAAAAAAAATAACTACATGTGAAATGCGTTGCCTGCGAAAAGTTACCAACAACACAAGAAAAGACAGAATCACCAACATCAGCATAAGAAAGAAAATTGGCACAAAACCGTGCTTGAATTACATAGATAAACAAAGAATGAAGTGGTTTGGCCACTTAATAAGAATGCATCCTAACTCCACAGTATACAGAGTCTTCTACAACAGAACATCGGGAAAGAAGGCAAGAGGAAGACCACGGAAAAGATGGTTAGATGGCGTAGCAGAATCCTGTGAAAGAGCAAAGATAACAATCACACAAGCCACCAGAACAGCGCAAGACAAAAACAGAAAACCACGACACTGGGCAACAACATGGTAACAGTGTGACGACAAAAGAAGAAGAAGATATACACATTCAGATTTAATTCTTTGGCCTTTCATATTTTGTTAATTAAGCTTGGCGTAAGCGTGTCTTGATTTCTTGAAATGAGAAGCAACTACATGTCTATTCATTATTATCCAACCTCTGAAGACGGAGAAGGCTCGTCTGAATGGCGAGGAATACTGATGATAAGGACTTCACGTAAAAATCAGCCAGAAGCACTATACTGGACTACGCCTGACTTCGTTGCAGGCGAATGAGGAGAAGGAGGAGAGAGATTATTATGCACAAGAAAACATACCTTTCGAGTAGCAGTTAGTCTCATCCTCCCCGTTGATACAGTCCGTGTTGCCGTCACATACTTTCTCGCTCCACATAAGAACTGAACCGTTGATTCCGAATTGAAGACTGTAAGGCACACATTCTGTTACAGCCCCGATGCGTCCTTTCTGAAGGTTCGAGCAAAGATCTAGAGATAGTAGAAGTTATGAAATATATAATAAAAAAGATTGATTGATTGAATGATTGATTGATTGATTGATTGATAGGGCCACCATCATTGCACTTCGGTGAGTAACTATGTGTGTTCCGATCTCTCTCTATTGTCTTTCCCCAGGTGGATGGTGGAATTTGTTGTCCATCTTGCCGTTAGCGTAGGGTGTGAGCTTTAATTTGCGTTTTAGTGCCAGATGAGTCGCCCTTGTGTTATATCTGTGTTTATTTGGTGTGGTCCTGATATTGTCTATCCATTTTTTTCGTGGTCTTCCCTTGGCTCTAGTACCTGGTCTATTTTTATTGTATACTGTTATTGGTGGTTGGTTGTATTTCATTCTCATTAAATGTCCAAACCACTGCATTTGTTGTCTTTCGATGCATGAAGATATGCCCACTCTGCTTCTGATGTCCTCATTTCGTAGTTTGTCTTTCCTGGTGACTCCCACTGTCTTCCTCAAGCATTTAATTTCACATGTGGCGAGATTTATGTGATGCGTTGCAGTCAGAGATCAAGTTTGGCACTGGTAACAAAGTGTTGGTAGAAAAATACTTTTATCATCTGTCTTTTTACTTCCATCTTGATCTTTGGGTGTTGTAGGTCTTCTTGAAAAGAAGAACTAATTTAGCAATATTACTCAACTGTCGGCTTGCGAGGTTTGTCACAGTGGGGTGTTAGTCACTGAATTAATGATGTTTCAGGATATCTTTCTTAAACAGAAAAATCTCATCGACCATGCACGAACTCCGTAGAACCGGCGAGGGTTACCAATGTAATTTTTTTTTAGGAACCCTTTCATACCTCGTGGTATATAGGGTAATACAGTGTTAGGCCTGTATTTTCATTGACCGTCGGCACACGATGGGTGATGTGGTCAGCATCACACCGGCCGCCTTTACTTTCCCAGAGCATGTCTGGTACCCATTTGAGGCTGGGTCGACCTGAGAGCCGTCGCGGTCAGGAAAAATTCCACACGCTTTGCGGGAGTTGAACCCAGACCACCAGCCTTGAGAAGCGAGTTCACTAACAACTAATGTAATTTAGAAGATGGTAAAAAATATTTAGTAGAAATTTTCAAAACAAATTTCTAATGAATTTTTGCAAGGATGCAGCTTTCCGGTTTGCTCTTCTCGATTTTGAACTCCTAAGGGTTCTTTTAAGTGCTCAAATTGAACACGGTCTCTATTTTTTATCGTCCGTCTCCGATAGAACTAGGAACTCGATCTTACGTACACTGAGATCATGGATCTCTGGAAAAATATTCAGATTTCTCCACAAGGGAACAAACCTGATACCTTTGACACGAGAGACGAACAAGTAACCTCTACGTCACAGAGACTCCATGAGAGACCACATGTGAGAACACCAGGAAAGGAGGCGAAAGGAAGACCACGAAAACGATGAATAGATGGCAAGAAAAATTATATATCACCCAAACTACTAGAGCAGTGCAAAACCAAAACAGAAACTACGACACTGGACAACAGCCTAGGTAGCAGAGTAACGACAGAAGAAGCAGGTTCTTATTATTCCCCGCCTATGTTTTTCCGCGGCTCGCAAGGGAGCAAAGAATAGTAACACTGTGACCTACAAGACATGTCGTAAGAGGTGACTGAGGTAGGGGTCTAGCGAAGCTACCCTAGTAAATAAAAAGCATCGTAGAAAACAGATGTGCTAGCCTACTTGTAGACGCATAACTGGCGACAACGTACAATCACTCTTAGACTCGGATCACATACAAATCACAAAGAGTGGTTAACAAGTGGTCTATATGGAGCGTTTGAAGAAGAAGAAGATTAAAATGTGCTCCATGTATCTATCTTCTTACCTTCCCTTTCATCCCAAGAGTCCGGACAATGAGAAAACTCATCACACAGATACCAAAGGACACGCCCATAACGTATGTCATACCTCAATAGGCGTGGTTGAATGCATGTACCGTCCCCACACAGGAAACATGATTCAGTGTTGATATTAGAATGTTGGTTCAAATCTGGAAGACAAGAAAATGAAAATGCAACAATGCGTGACGGCAGCACTATTTCTTATCTTATTCCTCTCCGTTCGTCGTTGAGCATAGACGATGTACGGAAACATGCGAATCTGATGTGGCCAGAGCAGATCAGATCAGATCTCGCCTGATGGTTGCCGGGGTCTAAATTGAGGTGTAAAGAATAGAGTCACTGTTACCTGCCACGCATGTCGTAAGAGGCGAGTAAGGATGTTAGACGTGGGGCTAGCTACCCCACACCGTAAAAGCACTAGATGGCTACAGAACGGAGAGCGAACCGAGTAAACGCTGGCTGAAACCGGGCACATTACCGAAGGATAAGTACCAGATTCCAAATGGTTCTGAAGATGTGACGTAAAACACACCAATGCTAAGGCTGCATGAATCAGATTTCCACATGAATAGAATTTATGGGGAGGTCTGGTACATCGGTCTGGGCGGTGATCGCGAGAGAGAGTTCAGATCTGGATAAAACCAACTGGAGCCTGCGGTACTGAATAAATTGGCGTTTTAGGACAGAGACACGTATGTATGGTATCACTCATTGTCCTCCACTGTCTTCTGTCCCGGGCCGTTTTGTTTAAATGGCTTCAATCCGTAGGATTGTCTTCAATGTTCCAGGTTTACCCGGTATGGCTCGGTCTCTCTTCGTAGAAATGGCACGCCACCTGTCAAAGTACTGCAAAAACACCATAGCTTCGGCAAAAATCTTAGGTGTCTCTGGAAATAAAGGCACTCGTGAACAGAACGGTGTGGTTTGGGTTCGAACTCACGATCTTCGAAACGTAAGTTCACATCTTCGTAAGTTCACATCTTCGTAAGTTCACATCTTCCATGGATAATCAAACATACTTTTGTTTCTCAAGATTATCACGTCTCCAGGTCTGTTCGTGGTGTATCTTTTTCCGTTTACATTGTAGGTTCCACTGAAGAGCTTGTCTAGTTAAACTCGACTGTGTCTTCTGCAGGGTATCTATCTATTCTCTAATCCTGTTTTGACTGTCAACGTCAGGTCGAAAAAGGAGACACCTGGAGCGAATCTCTCTTTGCGTCTTGTCTTTCTTTCTTTTCTCCAGTCCTGGATATAGTTTGTTCAGAGTAAGAAGAGGTTTATAGAACGGGTTTTTGTGTGTGCTTCATAAGCAGTGTCTTTTCTGTAATCTTTGAGGTCCATCTTTTGCGTGACCGGCCTTTTGCTTTGTATCCACTGTATCGGAGTAACATTGACCTTTGTGGCGCACAATCTGTTGGTAATCTGTTTGACAGAACCAGTTAAATTGTTGTTTCTTGATGAAGTTCAGTACTGATGTTGTATCCACTTTTTCCTGATGTCTTCATTTCTAAACCTGTCTCTTCTTGTTATGTCTAGCATAATCTGATTGATTTGATTGATTGATTGAATGATACGATCATCATCATTGCACTTCAGTGAGTAACCATATGTGCTCCGATCTCTTTCTTACTCATGAAAATCTCAGCTGCAGTGCACTAACTCCGTAGCACCGGTGAGGGTCCCCGATGTAATTTTGAAGCTAGAAAACAATAGTAGTGTAGGAGCTTGATCTAAAAAAAAAAATTTGTCTGAATTTTGCTTGGGCAGCCGCTTTCCAGCCTACGCTTCTCAATTTTGAACTGTCAAAATCTTTTTACTTGCTAAAATTTAACACGGGACCTATGTTTTATCGTCCGTCTCCGATAGGACTAGGAACTCGATCTCATCTACACTGAGATCAGGGATCTCTTTTAATCTAATTTAATTAAATTTAATATAAACTAATTTAGGCTAATGGAATAACATATAGATGAAGAATAGCAATCAATAATTAAAACAAAAAACCGGTAAAAATAATAGTAGTAATAACAAGAAAAATTGTGTTAAGTTATTCACCATTTATGTTGCAGAACTCATCCTGGCCATTAGTACAGTCCTTGACACCGTTACAGGTAAGTGACTTGTCGACGCACTGTACCGGGGAGCAGGTGAACTCATTACTGGTACAGATAACTGTGGAGGAGAATTTAGATGAAGATAGTGAGAGGAATAAACACAATGAGGGTGATTTTATGAACTATTGGTTGTAGTCGTGGCCCCCTGGAACATAAGGCCGACTACCTATGACGGGAAAACTAAAATTCCTGTTTAATGAGGGCTGGTTTTTATAAGGGTTTGATAGAAAACTGTAAGGTTTTCTGCAAGGTTACTCAATTCTACGAGTTCATTGTTATTTATTAATGAAAAATGTTAATAAAACTGATATTCCTTAGTGTTTAACTTAATTTGTAACACAGCCTTGATTTAGCATGTTACGTTGAGTTTACAATTCACTTGTCTTTATACAATACTACTGGAATGCGGGGTCACGCGACGGTTGTGGTCTTATTTTCTAGAATTTTTACCTGAGCTCGCCGGTTGTATGTTATCAGAGGCCACGGTTATAGGTTACTGAATCTGCGTCACAGCACTCTGGGCAGACCCATATGTGCTCAGTCGCCCCCCAACAGATGTCAAAGGGTATGTATAGTGATGTATGTATACTTTGATCATTGGTTAAACAAGTGATGTATGTATACTTTGTCTCGTTGGTTAAACAAGTGATGTATGTATACTTTGATCATTGGTTAAACAAGTGATGTATGTATACTTTGACTCTTTGGTTAAACAAGTGATGTATGTATACTTTGACTCTTTGGTTAAACAAGTGATGTATGTATACTTTGGCCATTGGTTAAACACGTGATGTATGTATACTTTGATCATTGGTTAAACAAGTGATGTATTTATACTTTGTCTCGTTGGTTAAACAAGTGATGTATGCATACTTTGATCATTGGTTAAACAAGTGATGTATGCATACTTTGGTCATTGGTTAAACACGTGATGTATGTATACTTTGATCATTGGTTAAACAAGTGATGTATTTATACTTTGTCTCTTTGGTTAAACAAGTGATGTATGTATACTTTGACTCTTTGGTTAAACAAATGATGTATTTATACTTTGGCCATTGGTTAAACAAGTGATGTATGTATACTTTGGCCATTGGTTAAGCAAGTGATGTATGTATACTTTGGCCATTGGTTAAACAAGTGATGTATTTATACTTTGGCCATTGGTTAAACAAGTGATGTATGTATACTTTGGTCATTGGTTAAACAAGTGATGTATGTATACTTTGGCCATTGGTTAAACAAGTGATGTATGTATACTTTGGTCATTGGTTAAACAAGTGATGTATGTATACTTTGGCCATTGGTTAAACAAGTGATGTATTTATACTTTGGCCATTGGTTAAACAAGTGATGTATGTATACTTTGGTCATTGGTTAAACAAGTGATGTATGTATACTTTGGCTCGTTGGTTAAACAAACTCTATATCTGCCTATCACGCATCCAACTCTACTCGCAAACGTGTTCATTGCACCAAACTCCTTAAATCGATGGATTGATTCAACATAGTGTCCTCATCCAACAGTTTGTTGCCAAGAGAACATTTTTAATAAATACACAGAAAGAAATTTTTTGGAGGTTGGGTGTGGTAGTGGGAGGGTCTGTGGTGTGGAGGTGTAGAGGTATAAGGTTCTTGTATCTCATTTCTAAGTTACTCGGCTGGTTCCTTGCGTGAAACTATCTGGATATTTTTTCCAGAGATCCCTGATCTTAATGCTGGTGACATCGATTTTCTATTCATATTGAAAACTGTTGATATCCCTTATGTACAAGTTGAGCATGTATAAGAACCATTGGCAGCTGAAAATAAATAAGAGAATGTCACAAATTTTAACTTTTACACTCCGTAATTTATTGTAGCTCCGGACGCACTTGAAATTGATACTTATTTAACCACTGTACTGTCTTTGCGTCATCTTAAAAATAATGTGACCAGTTAATCGACTCAACAGGACGAAGGGTTAGCTGCGTCAAAACTTATGGCTAAAATAAAAAATAAAATCCTAGTATTCTTCTAAGGGGTGGTATGGATAAAGACCGCCCTAGTGGTTACCGGGGCCCAAAGAAGAAGAAGTTGAAGGAGATGGATAAAGACCGCCCTAGTGGTTACCGGGGCCCAAAGAAGAAGAAGTTGAAGGAGATGGATAAAGACCGCCCTAGTGGTTACCGGGGCCCAACGAAGAAGAAGAAGTTGAAGGAGATGGATAAAGACCGCCTAGTGGTTACCGGGGCCCAAAGAAGAAAAGAAGTTGAAGGAGATGGATAAAGACCGCCTAGTGGTTACGGGGCCCAAAAGAAGAAGAAAGTTGAAGGAGATGGATAAAGACCGCCCTAGTGGTTACCGGGGCCCAAAGAAGAAGAAGAAGTTGAAGGAGATGGATAAAGACCGCCCTAGTGGTTACCGGGGCCCAAAGAAGAAGAAGAAGTTGAAGGAGATGGATAAAGACCGCCCTAGTGGTTACCGGGGCCCAAAGAAGAAGCAGAAGTTGAAGGAGATGGATAAAGACCGCCCTAGTGGTTACAGGGGCCCAAAGAAGAAGAAGAAGTTGAAGGAGATGGATAAAGACCGCCCTAGTGGTTACCGGGGCCCAAAGAAGAAGAAAAAGTTGAAGGAGATGGATAAAGATCGCCCTAGTGGTTACCGGGGCCCAAAGAAGAAGAAGAAGTTGAAGGAGATGGATAAAGACCGCCCTAGTGGTTACCGGGGCCCAAAGAAGAAGAAGTTGAAGGAGATGGATAAAGATCGCCCTAGTGGTTACCGGGGCCCAAAGAAGAAGAAGAAGTTGAAGGAGATGGATAAAGACCGCCCTAGTGGTTACCGGGGCCCAAAGAAGAAGAAGTTGAAGGAGATGGATAAAGACCGCCCTAGTGGTTACCGGGGCCCAAAGAAGAAGAAGAAGTTGAAGGAGATGGATAAAGACCGCCCTAGTGGTTACCGGGGCCCAAAGAAGAAGAAGTTGAAGGAGATGGATAAAGACCGCCCTAGTGGTTACCGGGGCCCAAAGAAGAAGAAGAAGTTGAAGGAGATGGATAAAGACCGCCCTAGTGGTTACCGGGGCCCAAAGAAGAAGAAGAAGTTGAAGGAGATGGATAAAGACCGCCCTAGTGGTTACCGGGGCCCAAAGAAGAAGAAGAAGTTGAAGGAGATGGATAAAGACCGCCCTAGTGGTTACAAGGCCCAAAGAAGAAGAAGTTGAAGGAGATGGATAAAGACCGCCCTAGTGGTTACCGGGGCCCAAAGAAGAAGAAGAAGTTGAAGGAGATGGATAAAGACGGCCCTAGTGGTTACCGGGGCCCAAAGAAGAAGAAGAAGTTGAAGGAGATGGATAAAGATCGCCCTAGTGGTTACCGGGGCCCAAAGAAGAAGAAGAAGTTGAAGGAGATGGATAAAGACCGCCCTAGTGGTTACCGGGGCCCAAAGAAGAAGAAGTTGAAGGAGATGGATAAAGACCGCCTAGTGGTTACGGGGCCCAAAGAAGAAGAAGAAGTTGAAGGAGATGGATAAAGACCGCCCTAGTGGTTACCGGGGCCCAAAGAAGAAGAAGAAGTTGAAGGAGATGGATAAAGACCGCCCTAGTGGTTACCGGGGCCCAAAGAAGAAGAAGAAGTTGAAGGAGATGGATAAAGACCGCCCTAGTGGTTACCGGGGCCCAAAGAAGAAGAAGTTGAAGGAGATGGATAAAGACCGCCCTAGTGGTTACCGGGACCCAAAGAAGAAGAAGAAGTTGAAGGAGATGGATAAAGACCGCCCTAGTGGTTACCGGGACCCAAAGAAGAAGAAGAAGTTGAAGGAGATGGATAAAGACCGCCCTAGTGGTTACCGGGGCCCAAAGAAGAAGAAGAAGTTGAAGGAGATGGATAAAGACCGCCCTAGTGGTTACCGGGGCCCAAAGAAGAAGAAGAAGTTGAAGGAGATGGATAAAGACCGCCCTAGTGGTTACCGGGACCCAAAGAAGAAGAAGAAGTTGAAGGAGATGGATAAAGACCGCCCTAGTGGTTACCGGGGCCCAAAGAAGAAGAAGAAGTTGAAGGAGATGGATAAAGACCGCCCTAGTGGTTACCGGGGCCCAAAGAAGAAGAAGAAGTTGAAGGAGATGGATAAAGACCGCCCTAGTGGTTACCGGGGCCCAAAGAAGAAGAAGAAGTTGAAGGAGATGGATAAAGACCGCCCTAGTGGTTACCGGGGCCCAAAGAAGAAGAAGAAGTTGAAGGAGATGGATAAAGACAAGTATCGGAAACTAAATGATTAAATTAGAAAACTGACAAGACATTTCCTTCGAATACCCTTAACACGCTTTCTATCTATTTTCTTATCTGTTTTACAAGTCTCATAGAGGATAACTGTCCTCATGTATGTTTTGTAAATGAGGAGCTTTGTCGTCATGCCATAAATTTTAAGGCTCAAAATGTTTCGAATCCTGTTGAAGGCTCTATTTTCTCTTTCTGAAACTACGGAGTTTGTGCTTTGTGCAACACACTCACCATTTGGCGTACAATTTCTACGGAGAGGGACGGAACAATGTGGGGAAACCCGGGGCAATGAAATCAGTTGTTCGCCTTTAGGTTATTTTTTAGATTATATATATAAACTTTTAAAATAAATAAACTTTTTAAATATATAAATATAGTGAGCGTCTGTAGGTAGCTCAAGCAGTAGTGCGCTCGATCACAAACTCAACCGTATCTGGTTTGAACACCACAGTTTTGGTTTGGGTTCGAGCTCACTACCGTGGGTGGGCATTTTTACTAAACGTAAAAATAGACCTCAGAAAGCAATGACAAACTACTGAACGTATAAGTGGTGCCCAGAGAATCAACGACTCATTTACTGTGGTTGATGGCTAAGTCCTGTAAAGGATATGCCACGATTTTTTTATAAAAACGTATCAAGAAAATATTTTTTATGAAATAGAAATGATTACCTGGAGTATGAGTGCTTGCCTTTACTGAAAAGGCTATCGGTGTTTGTGTGGCTTTATAGACCATCCACATGTGATTGCTTCTTGATATCAATTCACCATGAAAGTCTTCCAAGCAAAACATGAAGGACGTCATTAGATTAACGTTCACACGATCAGGATCGTTACCGATATGGACGTAATCACTGTTACAGTCAATAACTGAGGCATTTCCAGCAGGATTTGGCGGCGTGTAGATGAGCTCGATGGCAATGAGCATATCCTTGGTTGTGGTCAGATGTATGGCGCAGTAGTGTGAATGATTGCTGTGCTTTGGGAAGTGATTATCGTTCAGTTCGATGTGTTTTCCTTTCTCGACTGTGAATTTGTAAGTACAATGTTTTGTTGATCCGGCACCTTAGATATTAGAGCAGTAGTGAAATGAATTATAGAGGTGAAAGGAAGTGAATGTAGCTACCAATATCTCCATCATCTTCTTCTTCTTCAAACACTCCATATCGACCACTTGTTAGCCAGTCAATATAATTTGTATGTGATCTGAGCATAAGAGCGGTTGTACTATCTGCCAGTTAAGCGCATTCAAGTAGGCTAGCACATCCCATTTCTGCGACTCTTTTTATTACTAGGTTAGCTTCCCTAGGCCCCTACCTCAGTCGCCTCTTACGACATGCATTGTAAGTCACAGTGGTACTATTATTTGCTTCCCCTACGGACTCTGGTACCATACGTACGATATCTCCATCAACAAACATTCATTAAAACATTCATACAAACATTCATACAAACATTCATACAAACATTCATACAAACATTCATTAAAACATTCATTAAAACATTCATTAAAACATTCATTAAACATTCATTAAAACATTCATTAAAACATCCATTAAAACATTCATTCATACAAACATTCATACAAACATTCATTAAAACATTCATACAAACATTCATACAAACATTCATACAAACATTCATACAAACATTCATTAAAACATTCATTCATTAAAACATTCATTAAAACATTCATTAAAACATTCATACAAACATTCATACAAACATTCATTAAAACATTCATTAAAACATTCATTAAAACATTCATTAAAACATTCATTCATTAAAACATTCATAAAAACATTCATTACAAGATTCATTAAAACATTCATTAAAACATTCATTAAAACATTCATTAAAACATTCATTAACACATTCATTCATACAAACATTCATACAAACATTCATTAAAACATTCATTAAAACATTTATTAAAACATTCATTAAAACATTCATTCATTAAAACTATTCATTAAAAACATTCATTAAAACATTCATTAAAACATTCATTAAAACATCCATTAAAACATTCATTCATACAAGCATTCATACAAACATTCATTAAAACATTCATTAAAACATTCATTAAAACATTCATTAAAACATTCATTAAAACACTCATTAAAACATTCAGTAAAACATTCATAAAAACATTCAGTAAAACATTCATTAAAACATTCATACAAACATTCATTAAAACATTCATTAAAACATTCATTAAAACTTTCATTAAAACATTCATTAAAACATTCATTAAAACATTCATTAAAACATTCATTAAAACATCCATTAAAACATTCATTCATACAAACATTCATACAAACATTCATTAAAACATTCATTAAAACATTCATTAAAACATTCATTAAAACATTCATTAAAACACTCATTAAAACATTCAATAAAACATTCATAAAAACATTCAGTAAAACATTCATTAAAACATTCATACAAACATTCATTAAAACATTCATTAAAACATTCATTAAAACATTCATTAAAACATTCATTAAAACATTCATTAAAACATTCATTAAAACATTCATTAAAACATTCATTAAAACATTCAGTAAAAATGTCACAGGTTTTACAACCTAGGGAGCATTTTAGCAACAAATAGAAGAATAACTTACGAAATCCGACATGGATGAAATAAAGCAAATAAAGTTATAGAGCAATTTGTTCAGAGCAATTGCTTCAGTTTGAAGTGTAAACATGTTACCATGAACACTTTTTCTTCTTCTTCTGCGAACGCTCCATAACGACCACATATTAAACTACTATTTGTGGTTTGTATGTGATCTGAGCCTAAGAGCGATTGTACGTTGTGCCAGTTATGCGACTAGGTGCCTAGGCCATCACATCCGATTTCTGCGCGCTTTTATTCACTAGGTAGCTCCTTTATCCTTTTCCTTCGTGTTTTCATCGCTCTATAACGATCATTTTTCACAGTATGTTTGGGCTTTATGATCCTCGCCTAGGAGTATGTCTACACTATGCACTCTTTCTGACTATATGAGGTCGTTCTGGATAGGGAACTTTCTCAGTCTTTGGAGATACATTTGCTTGTCACTCAAACGTTCATTTTTGACTGTTTAATTGAGCTTTTTATGATCTCAGCCATAGTGTTTGGACGTCATCTTACTCTGTGTAGGATGATCGGAGTCTGACAAGTATCGCCTTCTCCAATGCTTGAGTTTGTACCAGTCGAGCCTTTACATTATCGGCCTTACTTTTCTATCCACGGTGAGTTTATTCATGAAAAGGAGTAGTCTCAGCCATTTCGGGGCGCGTATCGGCACTTGGCAATTTGCAATGTCTGCATTTTCCCTGTCCCAGGGAAACGCTGGTCTGGGGGTGCACACAGATAACTCTAGTTAATCGTTTCATTCGGCGCTAGCAATGCTACTGACAATTTTGTGCTCGTCAATATTACTCACCCTAGTTCTTCCGGGGGATGTTAATTGTTAGTGCAACAGTGCCGTGGCCTGTTGTTCCGGTTTGGGTTGGGGAGGAGGGGCGAGCTTCGTTATGCACTAGGACGCAACTTTAGCATTTGCGCTCGGCCAACCTTACCCATTGAATGCATCTACACTTCACCTCTCATACAGAGTTTACTGTAATCTTCCCTTGTGTCGACATGACACATTGCATCTTTTCGGATGATTCATGCCGCGAGCTGGCAAATTTGGTGCAACCATTATTTCGAGAGGGGCGTGAATCTTGACGACCGTATCTTGTCAGTTTTACAATTCGTTTTTATTATTCAGCTTTCCAATCGGTCAGGAGATGCGTACCTTTTATTCAGGTTTTTGGACCTGTATTACGTTTCCGTGCTTGCACTACCACCACTATCTGTAGTTTTCCTGATCCTACCCACTTAACCAGACATAATCTTCTGTCTGTTTCTAGATTAACCACGTGTAGGTGGGATAGGATCTTGTTAGTGCCAGCTCACTAAACCTGGCCCAACGTTGTCCCTATGACTGCGTCTTTGATCCCATCATGAACATTCGTACATCGCAATGTTCAACACAATCTTTCTCCCCACATTTTGCTATCAGTGCCAAACCTGGACACTGACATCAAACGATAGAAGAAAACTAGTCACCACAGAGAAGAAGTGTCTTCACAAAATGTTGGGAGTAACAAGAAAATACCGGTTTAGAAATGAAGACGTCAGGAAAAAATGTATATAACATCAGTGCTTCTTAAAAATGTATATAACATCAATGCTTCTTAAAAATGTATATAACATCAATGCTTCTTAAAAATGTATATAACATCAATGCTTCTTAAAAATGTATATAACATCAATGCTTCTTAAAAATGTATATAACATCAATGCTTCTTAAAAATGTATATAACATCAGTGCTTCTTAAAAATGTGTATAACATCAATGATTCTTATTTTTTATTTTGCGTCCGCCTGCTATGAAGTCAGGCTTAGTCAGAGCGCCTGGTATAGTGCTTCTGATTTTGCATAAAGACCTGCTTACCTTTCTGTTTCCTGCCATACAGGCGAGCGTTTCAACTTCAGAGGTACATCAGTACTGAGCTTCATCAAGAAACAACAAATTAAATGGTTCTTCCACATAAGCAGATTACCAACAGACAGTGTACCTCAAAGAGCAATGTTACTCCGATACAATGATTACCAACAGACAGTGTACCTCAAAGAGCAATGTTACTCCGATACAATGGATACAAAAATCGTTCACGCAAAAGGTGGACCTCAAAGATAACATAAGCCAGCGAAAACACTTTTCGAAGCGCACACAAAAAGCTCATTACTAGAAATCTCTAGATTAGAGAAAAGAAGTGAAGTGAAGTAGATTATAAAAGTGAAGTAGATTATAGAAGTGAAGTGAAGTAGATTACAGAAGTGAAGTGAAGAAGATTATAGAAGTGAAGTAGATTATAGAAGTGAAGTGAAGTAGATTATAGAAGTGAAGTGAAGTATAAGTTAAGTGAAATAGATTATAGAAGTGAAGTAGATTATAGAAGTGAAGTAGATTATAGAAGTGAAGTGAAGTAGATTATAGAAGTGAAGTAGATTATAGAAGTGAAGTGAAGTAGATTATAGAAGTGAAGTGAAGTCGATTATAGAAGTGAAGTGAAGTAGATTATAGAAGTGAAGTGAAGTGAAGTAGAAGTTAAGTGAAGTAGATTACAGAAGTGAAGTTAAGTAGATTACAGAGTAAGTGAAGTAGATTACAGAAGTGAAGTGAAGTATATTATAGAAGTGAAGTAGATTATAGAAGTGAAGTAGATTATAGAAGTGAAGTATATTATAGAAGTGAAGTGAAGTAGATTATAGAAGTGAAGTAGATTATAGAAGTGAAGTGAAGTAGATTATAGAAGTGAAGTGAAGTAGATTATAGAAGTGAAGTAGATTATAGAAGTGAAGTGAAGTAGAAGTGAAGTAGATTATAGAAGTGAAGTGAAGTAGATTATAGAAGTGAAGTGAAGTAGAAGTGAAGTGAAGTAGAAGTTAAGTGAAGTAGATTATAGAAGTGAAGTGAAGTAGATTATAGAAGTGAAGTGAAGTAGAAGGTAAGTGAAGTAGATTACAGAAGTGAAGTTAAGTAGATTACAGAAGTGAAGTGAAGTAGATTACAGAAGTGAAGTATATTATAGAAGTGAAGTAAAATGGATTACACACGTGAAATGAAGTAGATTATAGAATAGAAGTGAGTGTTGAACTAAAATACAAAGATAACGTAGAATACTTGCCTGATATGAACAGAATAGATGTGACTAGGATGCAATATGATAATGAAACCAGCAATAGTGGCACTGAAAGAGAAACAAATATAGATGTATGATTGGGGGAAATAAAATCGATTAACTAGTATAGTACGACTCGCCATATAATAAACCGTCCGGGCAGAACCAATTTTCCGGCAAGCCTTTTCTCGTGCCATAATGTTTTATTTTAACTCCTAGTATACGTAATGATAACTAATTTAACTTTAAAATGGTCTATTCAGTAGATTCACCGTATAATATTAGTTATATAAAGTTTTCAGTAAGTATGTCCCTTAGGAACGTAATATTAGTTACATAAAGTTTTCAGTAGTAGCATGTCCTTTGCGGAACATAATATTAAGTTATATAAAGTTTTCAGTAGTAGCATGTCCCTTGCGGAACATAATATTAGTTATATAAAGTATTCAGTAGTAGATGTCCTTGCGGAACATAATATTAGTTATATAAAGTTTTCAGTAGTAGCATGTCCCTTGCGGAACATAATATTAGTTATATAAAGTTTTCAGTAGTAGCATGTCCCTTGCGGAACATAATATTAGTTATATAAAGTTTTCAGTAGTAGCATGTCCCTTGCGGAACATAATATTAGTTATATAAAGTTTTCAGTAGTAGCATGTCCCTTGCGGAACATAATATTAGTTATATAAAGTTTTCAGTAGTAGCATGTCCTTTGGGAACATTGCTTTCATCACAGCCGCTTTAAAACTCTCTGTCTCTAACAAATTTCTCCGCAACCTCCAGCGCAGTGGCGCTCATGATCGCTTTTGTTGGTGGGACGACACAAATTTTCGGGAAAATTCATTTCTTTGGGTTAGGTTATATTTTAACTTATTAAATAATAAATACACGTTACACATTTTTTTTGGTGGGGCCTGGTCTTTCTGGCCCTTAATGACGAGCCGCCACTGCCCCATCGTCATGTTCAAAGTTTCTTTAATGTCTTACTGCCACCTTCGTCCTGGTCGTCTCCCGCCTCATACTCCAGGAACCATGCCATCTATTACCGTTCTCTCCAAACTAATGTGACGTTTAAAGTGGTCAACATATTTCATCTTCCCGGACTGGATGTTATTTATGAGCCAATGCTCATCTAAAGAAACTATAGAAAAACGCATAAAAATAAAATACTGTAGTGTTACAAAATACAAAAATAATAACAATACACAGCAACGTTTCGACCAAAGGCCTTTATCGAGAAATGATACAAGAGAAGTAGATATTCACTACACACAGCACACATCGTGTAGAATCAAACACATCACACATCGTGTAGAATCAAACACAGCACACATCGTGTAGAATCACACACAGCACACACGTGTAGAATCAAACACAGCACACATCGTGTAGAATCAAACACATCACACATCGTGTAGAATCACACACATCACACATCGTGTAGAATCAAACACAGCACACATCGTGTAGAATCAAACACAGCACACATCGTGTAGAATCCAACACAGCACACATCGTGTAGAATCAAACAATAAGTTCTTCTCCTTCTTTTTCTTCCACCATTTACCTCTTTATAGAAGTGTTGGGGGATGATCTTGTATGTGCTTGTTTTAAGGCACTTTCGAGCTGATATTAATTTTTGTATGCTGTTCTTGATGCCATCCTTCATCTTTGCGTAGTCTTCCTCTTGCTTTAATTATACGCATTATACTTTTCTGTGTGACTTTACGGCACTAATAAGTTCGATCGAGCCTAAAAATTAATGATGATATAAAGAAATAATGCTGGGGTGCATAACGTATGTATTACGTGTTTCGCCATTCTACATAGTTTTACTGCAGTCTCCATCTATATTGTGCATAACATTTGAAAGTTATTATAACATATTTTGTTAGGTCACATACATAAAGAATATCATTCGAACTTCTTCTTCAAATGCTTCACACTTACCCCCTGTTAACCACTCTGTGTGAATTGTATGTGATCTGAGCCTAAGAGCGATATACGTTGTACCAGTTTTGCGCCTACAAGTAGGCCAGTACATTCGATTTCTGAGACGCTATTTATTTACTAGGGTAGCTTCCCTAGGTCCCTACATCCGACGCCTTTTACGACATGCCTTGTAGGTAGCAGTGGTGTTATTCTTTGCTGCTCTTGCGGGCCCCGGCACCAGACGGGCACTAATTTGAAAGATGTTTTGGAATATATGTTAGTCTGTAGTAGATAGAGAGCGGCAGTAGCGTAGTTGTTAGTGAACTCGCATTCTTAGGTGCTTGGTCCGCGTTCAATTCCAAAGTGGGCCTGTAATATATTTCCTACAGTAACGGCTCTCAGCGCCCGTATGTTGCCAGGGCCGCAAGGAAGCAAAGAATTGCAACACTGCGCCCTACAAGGCATGTCGTAGAGGCGACTAGGTAGGATCCGCCCGAGTGCTGCCGGGGCCCACAGGGGAGGAAAGAATATGCAGCAATGTCTACCTGCCAGGCATGTCGTAAGAGGCGACTAAGGAGGGTTGAGGTGGGGCTGGCTACCTCACCCTGTAGAAAAAATAAGCCATAAAAACTTCAACAAACATGGATAGTACAACAATATGGAATAACTCAACTCAACCATCCGAACCAGGGTAGGTCCCCAACAGGGGGCAAATGACGTATCACCGGGAAAGCCGCAAGGATCCGGGGATGCGGACTACCTTCTTTCCTGTCGGAAAATAGCCAGAATTGGTTGCTGGAACGTGAGAACGTTGTTGGAGCAGGAAAAACGGCCAGCTCGGACAGAGATGAAAAACTACACGATAGACATTCTGGGAGTCTCGGAGACAAGATGGAAAGGAATAGACAAAATTAAACTACACAGGCGAAATAATGCTGTTCTCAGGGCAAAAAGAAGAAGAGAGCACACACCATAGTAAAGGAGTTGCCCTCATGCTGTCCAGAGAAGCACAAAAGCATTAATAGAATGGAAAACAATCGGGCCCAGAATAATAACAGCAACATTTAGAACTAAAGAAAATTAACCTAAAGGTCATCCAATGCTACGCGCCAACTAACGATCAGGAACAAGTAGCTAAAGAGAGGTTTTATACCAAAGTACAAAGTATTATGGACAGGAAGAGAAAAAGGATATTATAATTTTGATGGGGGACTTAAATGCAAAGATAGGAGACGACAATAGCAGTTTCGAAGAGACCATGGGAAATCATGGGCTGGGTAGAATGAATTAGAATGGGGAAATGTTCGCAAAATTTTGTGCCTCAAACCAGTTAATCATAGGCGGCAGCATATTTCAGCATAAGAGAGTACACAAGGCCACATGGATATCACCAGACCACATAACAGCTAACCAGATAGACCACATATGTATTGATAAGAAATTTAGAACATCATTACAAGACGTTAAAGTGTGCAGAGGTGCAGACGTGGCATCGGATCACCACCTCCTGTTAAGTAAAATCAGGCTGAAACTTAAAAGATATTCAACAAACCCAAATTATAGCAAGCAGTTCAAAGTAGAAGAGCTTAGGAACCAGGAAGTAAGAGACAGATTTGCAGTCGTAGTATCAAACAAGTACCAAGCATTGGAACAGCTGGTAGACGATATGAATATTGAGGAACATTGGCAACAGATAAAAATATATGGAAGGATACATGCTCAGAGGTTTTGGGAGATAAGGAGTGGAAAAACAAAGATTGGATAACAACAGATACCCTTAGTCTGATCAAAGAAAGAAAAAGCAGGAAAGCGGATCTAAACAGATGCAAAACTAGAGGTGCTAAAGCTAAAGCCCGCAAGGTATATGGGGAAGCCAACAACAAAGTTAAACAAAACATAAGAAGGGATAACATAAAATATATAGAGGAGTTGGCAGGAGAAGCAGAAGAAGCAGCAGAAAAGGAAAAATGAGGACCTGTATAACATCACAAGGAAGTTAACAGGAAAATACAAACAATCAAGTGGCCTTATAAAAGACAAGAGAGGCAAAGTAGTTAGCAACACTAAAGAACAAATGGAGAGATGGAAAGAACATTTTGAAGAACTGCTTAATATGCCAAAACCTGCAGGTCCCACGGAAATAGAGCCAGCTGAAGAGGAGCTACAAATTAATTGTGAAAGACCAAGTAAAGAAGAAATAATGAAGGCGATAGAAAATTTAAAGGATAGGAAAGCAGCAGGGCCAGACAACATTCCAGCAAAGGCCATCAAGGCAGATAAAGATACCTCAACAGAGCTACTATACAAATTACTAGGGAAGATATGGGAGAGAGAAGAGATACCAGTAGAGTGGAAAGAAAGTCACTTGGTAAAACTGCTAAAGAAGGAGACATGCAAGAATGTACGAACTATAGAGGGATAATGCTACTATCAGTGCCAGACAAAGTATTAAACAGGATTATACTTGATAGACTTAAAGAAGCCATAGATAAACAACTGAGAGAAGAACAAGCAGGGTTCCGTGGGAATAGATCCTGCACAGACCAGATAGCTACACTGCGCATTATAGTGGAGCAAAGCTTGGAGTGGAACTCGCCACTATACATAGGTTTTGTGGATTATGAAAAGGCGTTTCATAGTCTGGATAGGGAATCATTGTGGAAACTATTAATACACTATGGAGTTCCACCCAAGATTGCAAACCTAATAAAGAAAACGTATGAAGGAATGAAATGCAGAGTCATACACGAGGGCCAACTGACGGAATCTTTGAGATAAGAACAGGGTGAGGCAGGGATGCTTGTTATCACCATTCCTGTTCTTGCTGGCCATAGATGGATCATGAAATCAACAACGGATAACAGAGGGGAATACAATGGACACTGGTGAAACAACTGGAGGACCTGGATTTTGCAGACGATCTGGCTTTGCTGTCTCACAACCACGCACAGATTAAAGACAAAATGAATAACCTAAATAATAAGTCTCAGCAGCTAGGTTTGAAAATACACAGGGGAAGACCAAGGTCATGAGAATAAATGCTGCAAATGTAAACCAGATTATGCTGGAGGAAACAGCACTGCAGGATGTAGAATCATACACATACCTTGGAAGCAACATAGACACAGAAGGAGGAACAAACAAAGATGTTAAGATAAGAATACAAAAAGCAAGAGGAACTTTATTGCATTGAGTAAGATATGGAAGGCAAGGGAGATCAAAACACACACAAAATTGAGAATTTTCCAGTCAAATGTGAAGTCAGTGCTGTTCTATGGCTCTGAAACATGGAAGACCACAAAGGAAACTATCAGAAAACTGCAGACCTTCGTAAATGGATGTTTACGTAGGATAGAGGGATTGAGATGGAATGATAAGATTACAAACGAGGAACTCAGGGAGAGAACAAAGCAGAAACCAGTGGAGAGAGCCCAGGAAGAGACGCTGGCGATGGATAGGACATACATTGAGAAGACCGACCGGAATCATCGCAAGACAGGCGTTGTTTGGAACCCCAGGGAAAGAGGAGTAGGGAAGGCCTAGGCAGACCTGGAGAAGAGAGCTGGAGGCGGATATAAAGAGGATAGGCAAACATGGAAAGAATTGGAAGGGATGGCAAGAGAGAGGAAGAGATGGAAGAAGTTTGTTGAAGACATGTGCTCCGATGGGAGTTGAAAGGTGATGATGATGAACGGCTCTCAGGTCAACCCAGCCTCAATTGAGTACAGGGAAAAACTGTTCACGGGTGTCGTTTTCCAGAGACTCTAAGATTGTTGCTGGAGCTACGGAGCTCGTGCTTTGTGCAATACTCTCGGCAGTTGGCGTGCCACTTCAGCGGAGAGGGACCGAGCCATATGGGGTAAACCCGGTGCAATGAAGTCAATCCTTCGGCTTTAAAACCCTTTAAAACCAGGAAAAAGCACTGGGAAGTGAAGGCAGCCATCATGATGTTGGCAGCCACATCACTCATTGTGTGCCGACGACAGTCAATGAACAATACGCGCTTTACTCCTTATTACCCAATATACTTTGACAAATCGTAGCATAACCTGCTCAGGACGGCGCCATTAATCCCATCAGGGGCGGCTCGTCATTGAAGGCCAGTGGGCTCGGCCCCACCAATAATCGAAAGGAAGAATAACTTCCCGGAATAGGCAAATAATAGTAAATACTAAAAAAACATGATTTTTCCGAAAATTTGTGTCTGGCCCCACCAAGAAAACCGACCACGAGCCGCCACTGAACCACAGTAAATAAGTGTTGAATTTCTAGGCAGGACTTATATGTTCAGTAGTTTGCCATTGCTTTCTGAACGATGGGTCTATTTTTACGGTTAATGAAAATCCACGGAACAAATTTGTTTTCAAAATGAGCGCTGCTTAGTTTGAATCAGGTATTCTAGGGTTATGCACGAGCTCACAAGCGCTATACCACAGACCAGTGGCGGCTCGTGATCATTTTTGTTTTAATGGGGCCAGACAGATATTTTCAGAAAAATTATGGTTTCGGTTAGGATATATTTTAATGTATAAAATAATAAATACTGTTACACCTTATTTTTGTGGGACCCGACCCCACTGGCTCTTAATGACGAGCCGCCACTGTCACAGACGTAAAGAAATCAATATATCTTTAGTTATTAAAAATGGTTCTTGTACTTACTTGTTCTACTCTTCAATACAGACGTATCATAAACAAAGCATTGTACAATAGTAACATCTGTATTGTAAGTTGTTGCTATAACTTGTTAGTACTTGGACATCGAACTGTTTGTGGGGTTGACAAAGACATAGTACAGACAGCAGTACAATATAATAGTGATTATATTATTGGATCTTAAACAATGCAAGGGTTCTCAAATAGAGAAGTGCTAGTTCTAAACAAAATGAACTGATGGCTCAGATAATACAGGAGGGTTTTCGAACAGAGCAAGGAATGGATCTCTCTCTCTCTCTCTCGCGATCGTTCTTAGGCCATTTTTATCATTCTATTGTGATATATAAACAGCCAAACATCAGAACGGGATGTACGTGCACAGCCTTCAGTACCAATTGGAACTCAAATGCTTATCTTTCGGTGGTGTATTCGGTTTCAACTAGCGTTTACGCCCGTCTGCCCAGTGTGTTCGTAGCGCGTTGGACTAAAGGTGACTATCCCTGTGTGTATGCGGGTTCAATTCCGCGGGATGGCAGAAAAAGCCACAGATTCCCCAGATTTACGGTGTTCGTGGCACCGAACCGAAGGGTTACGATGTCCATGGCACCGAGCCGAAGAGCTGAAAAGCTCAAGTGCTTTTGGATCGGAAAAACCCAAAAAACCAGCGTTTACTGGGTTCGCTCTCCGTTAGCCTTTGCTGTCCCCAGCCAAAACCCACAAGGCAGCAGGTTGCTATTGTCTGTCAGGGCAGCGACACGTAGACGACCTGCACTTCCGGTCTGATGAGCGTCATCTGCCCAGGGAATGAATCTTAAACACTGCAGTTATGGTTTTCAGATAATATAGCTCGATTCTCATCCAGATCAAGGATAGATCTCCAAAGACTCAATGAGTTGGTGCCGTCACTTGACTAGTAGGACTAGACTAGTCCTCCAGAGCCCAGACATTATAAATAATTGAATTTCAGTTAGTGGTTATTGGTTACTAAACTGACGTCATTGCACTCCGGGCAGTTCTTTAGGTGCTCAGTCTCCCCAACAGATATCGAAAAGTATGCATACTGATGGTTCATGTGGCTCGCTGATTAAACACACTTCTCACTCTGCATGTCCATGGACCATAAAAACATAAAATAAAAATATTGATTAACAATACTCAAGGATATTACCGCTAATTGAAACTTTAAAGCCAGCACTCTGGCATAGGAAGCGCTCTGGTTTTTTTTTATACAAAGTGGTCATGGCTTAATCGGCTCTCTCCCTGGAAAGGACTAGTTCACGTCCTAACTACATGTACTTGGTTTGTGACAGTCGGCGCTTATATGCTTATATTCGGTGTATGATAAATGCTAACTCTGGCGTTCTTTTGTAAGGTAATTTATCTGTCATTTTTATCTTCTGAATGGTAGGTAGTCCTTTGGTTAAACTTATTTAATAGAGCTGATAGATAGGTTCGCTTGGCTACAATATCAGAGGAAGCTGCTATGAACCGAAAGGCATTGCGAGAGTCTTTCCGAACAGAGGAGTTTCAGTGTTGTGAATCCCACTCGCTGACCAGATTGAGAGAGATGGGCTTCAATATTGGTGCCGTCCAAGTGGTTTTCGGGATCCAAATTGGGGTGTAAAGAATAGAACCACTGTTACCTGTCACGCATGTCGTAAGAGGCGACTAAGCAAGTTCGGCGTGGGGCTAGCTACCCCCACACCGTAACAAACACTAGATGGCTACAGAACGGAGAGCGAACTGAGTAAACGCTGGCTGAAACCGGACACATCACCGAAGGATAAGCACAAGAGCTCAAAATGGTGCCGAAGATGTGACGTCAAACACACCAATGCTAAAGCTGCATGAATCAGATTTCCACATGAATATAATTTATGGGGAGATCTGGTACATCGGTCTGGGCGGTGTTCGCGAGAGAGCGAGAGAATATTGGTGCAGCCCGAAAAGAATGACATACCAAATATGCAAAGAGATTGATTAATCAACATTGAACTGGTGTGTTGAGCTACTGGACGAAGCTGGATTTGTTAAGGCTGAGATGGGAGCACATATGGCTGTGTCCGGGGTGCTATGATGATAGTCCTCATATAACTGATAACTTATTTAATTGTTCCCATTAATGAAAGAGATCGGGTGAAGTGTTCAAATGTTCGATTGTCCGGTGAGCTAAATGCTAGTGAGTCGAAGGTCGTGGGTTCGAATCCGGACTGCGCCGTTCTGTTCACGAGTGCAGTTTTTTCCAGAGACCCCTAGGATTGTTGCTGGAGCTACGGAGTTCGTGCTATGTGCAATACTCTCGGCAGGTGGCTTGCCATTTCTGCGGAGAGGGACTGAGCCATATGGGTAAAACCCGGTGCAATGAAGTCAATCCTTCGACTTTAAAACCCTTTAAACCCTGATAGAAAATCTCCACTACCTTGTGGTACAGCATAGTTATGGAGAAGGCTAGAGGCTAGAGGAGTACGCCCTGACCACAAATCTGAAGTAAAGGATCGTAAGACAGATGATGGTTATGTGATTAAATTTCACTTTCTAACATCCTGCAAGTTTATTGATTATAGCCTTGTCTTTCCTTTGGATGAAACAGTAGGTTAGAGAGGACGTTTGTGTAACATCGACAAAGCACATTCTCCATATCAGCTTCCCAGGATAGTCATAAATGGAGTAGATACTTTATCCTTACTTTCGGCACGGACACAACTTTAAAAGCAACAGTCATGGGTTATAAGTTCTTCCAAATTGGCGAGGGGAGAGCGACACTGGCTTCTTTTATCAGTATGAGTTGCTATTCATCTACATTGGTCATTTACCGGCCGTGTAAGGCATCATTGACTACCTGTACTTAAGAAAAAACACCTACAAAGCATGTTTTACGCTCTCAGTTATGGGACATGGGAAAGTTTCAGATAGTGGAACGAGTTCGTGAATTAAGCGTTAAGTTTGAACATATTAGACAATGTTGTCTTCTGCGTGGTAGAGATAGAAGATATAGTAATCAACTTCTCATGTGTACGGTGAGAAAATTGACTTTGAGATGGCTGCTGCAGTGTAGGACAGAGCATGAATGGGAATGCCCAATGTGCCATAATGTCTATCGCGTAACATAACATAAGATAACGAAAAACTCCATTGACCAGCTAGATCATTCATCAATGTGTGTATCATTTACGTGAGCGTCTGTAGCTCAAGGGGTAGTGAGCTTGATCACGAACCCAAGCGTACTTGGTTCAAACCTCTCGGTGAACCCCAGTTTGGAAGCAAATTCGTCTCCTTGGGATTTTTTAAAAGAAAGTAAAATAGACCTCACCGTTTAGACATCAATGTCAAACTACTGAACGTATAAGTGGTGCCTAGAAAATCAACGACTCGTTTACTGTGGTTGATGGCTACGTCCTTTTTGATACGCCATGATTTTCATTTTCATGTATCATTTACACACAAAGGGCCATTCACAACAGTTTTAGATCCGCTGTATACAATTAGAACGGTCTGTTTCGCTTATCTCATTGAGACTGTTCAGAATTTCAAGTTAGCTCTTCAATATCTTTCAAGTCGTCCCTGAAAGTTTACGAGATCACTTTTTTGTCTTAGTTTCGAAAGGAATTAGGTTCCATTCTCATTTTACAGATAACGTTTCCCACATCAGTGTTTCTGTTATATAATTATCATAAACATAAACACAGCAGACAAATACAAGCTTCATATCGATCACTTGTTAACCACTCTGTGTGATTTGTATGTGATCTGAGCCTAAGAGCGTTTGTACATTGTGCCAGTTATGCGTCTGCAAGTTAGGCCAGCACATCCGATTTCTGCGAAGTTTTTTCAAAATACTAGGGTAGCTTGCCTAGACCCTTATCTCAGTCATATCTTACGACATGCCTTGTAGGTCGCAGTGGTACTATTCTTTGAATCCCTTGCGGACGCCGGCACCACATACGTGACTCGATGCAGTGAAGTCAATATTTCGTCTTTGCACTTATATACATTTTCTGGCAAGCAACTTCAAAGACTCTTTTGTTATATAAAAGGGTTTTAAAGCCGAAGTATTGACTTCATTGCACCGGGTTTTACCCCATATAGCTCGGTCCCTCTCAGCAGAAATGGCACGCCACCTGCCGAGAGTATTGCACAAAGCACGAACTCCGTAGCTCTAGCTCTGGAAAAAACTTCACTCGTGAACAAAAGGCCGCGGTCCGGATTCGAACCAACGACCTTCGACTCGCAAGGCAAAGGACTTAACCACTCAGCCACAGACCCCCTTTTTTTTGTTATATAAAGAAATATAAACAATATGAACATCAAATCAAGTGCCCGATCGTGCACTATCTCGGAAACCGTTCATCAGTTACACCAGCTACGCCCTAAGGTCAAGAAAGCAGAGAAGGACAACAGAAAGAAAGATACACAACAAATGCGTAAATTATAACTTTGCATGAAAAATTGAAAATCGTGGCATATCCTTTACAGGACGTACCCATCAAGAACAGTAAACAAGTCGTTCATTTTTTAGGCACCACTTATACGTTCAGTAGCTTGTCATTACTTTCTGAACGATGAGGTATCTTTTTTACCTTTCGGAAAAATTTAACGAAAACCAATTTACTTCCAAACTGCCCGCCGCGGTGTTTGAACCAGGTACGCTTGTGTTATGGTCGAGCTCACTATCGAACAAAGGTACAGACGACAACTTGTGCATAGCAAGGGAAATAATCAATTTAAATGTGGAATAATAATAATATAATAATAATTCCTCTCGTACCGTTATACGTTACATAGGGCCAGCAAGTAATTTCTCCATACCGCTCTATCCTGGGCAACTCCTCAATCTCCTCCATGGAACTGAGACCGATATTTCCTGCCTCTCTCAGCAAAGTTCGCCTCAGGGTCTCCTTAGGTCGACATCTCTTTCTTGAACCCTTTGCATCCCACTTCAATACCTGCTTTGATATTCGTTGATCATTTCT
Source organism: Arion vulgaris (assembly GCA_020796225.1). Taxonomy (NCBI): domain Eukaryota; kingdom Metazoa; phylum Mollusca; class Gastropoda; order Stylommatophora; family Arionidae; genus Arion; species Arion vulgaris. The sequence goes on along the minus strand of CM036755.1, from coordinate 9,684,568 downwards.
CCTCAAGGTGTGCCCTAAATGTGGAATACATTGGTTTTTTTTTTTTTGGTGTTATTTTTCCCGATCCAAAGCACTTGAGCTTTCAGCTCTTCGGCTCGGTGCCATGGACATCGTAACCTTCGGTTCGGTTCCACGAACACCGTGAATCTGGGGAACCTGTGGCTTTTCTACCAGCCCGCGGAATTGAACCCACACTCACAGAGGGCTAGTCACCCGCAGTCCAACGCCCTACGAACACGCTGTACAGGCGGGCTAATACATTGGTTATGGACTATGTACGAGAGATCACGAGTTATGCTATCTTGTTCTATCTGTTCTTCAAAGCAGTGTGATAGATATACAGTAAACAAGTGACAAGAAGAAGAAGAAGAAGATGAAGATATGTTGGGCACATCGTGAGAAGAAATGATCAAAGAATACCAAAGTCGCCGGAGTGGTTACCGGAACCCAAATTGGGGTGTAAAGAATAGAACCACTGTTACCTGTCAGGCATGTCGCAAGAAGCGACTAAGGAGGTTGGGCGTGGGTCTAGCTACCCCACACCGTAAACAATACTAGATGGCTACAGAACGGAGAGCGAACCGAGTAAACGCTGGCTGAAACCGACACATCGCCGAAGGATAAGCACCAAAGCTCAAATGGTGCTGAAGGTGTGACGTAACACACATACTGCTTCTTCTTCTTCTTTGCGTTCGTTCTTTACGACCAATTTTAATCACTCTTGTGATATGTTTGATCTCTGCCAAGAACGTGTATACGTTGCACATTGTTTGGTAGGCCCCTAAACGCATAGACTTCTACAAGTTTAGGACACATGCATCCGATTTCAGCCAAACCTCCTTAGTCGCCTCTTACGACATGCATGGCAGGCAACAGTGGTTCTATTCTTTACACCCCCAAATTTGGGCCCCGGTAACCACTCGGGCGACACACTACTGCTAAGGCTGCATGAATCAGATTTCCTAGACTTCTGTGCTTTTTCCTGGGGTACCTCAAACGACCTATTCAATTAGTACAGTTTATACATTGTCAACTACAAGTCTTCCTACTGCCACATCTATTTCATCTTGCATGTTTTCAGATCTTTCGATCCGTTCCACCATCAGAGACCATTGTGGCGTAAATGTACCGTGTTCGCCTCTCGCTCCAAAAGAACTCGGGTTTGCTTCTAGCATGAAGCGAGAGGAGAACCGTCTGTTATTCTGAATTCCCTAAGAGAGAAAAGAGAGAGGAGGTGTAAATGATTCAAGTAATAGTGGTGAATCTACAACATTAACCAGACGGCAAACAAATGTCAATGCTAACGCTACAGTAGAATGCTTAGAATATCATGGACAGAGAAAAGAACAAATGGTTTTGTTCTGCAACAGCTTGATATTAAAAAGAGGAGCACACGGAGCCTCTTTCAAGAACCCCAGAGGAAGCAACGGAAGTAACGAATATAATCAACAAATAAACAAGGAACAGGTATTAAGAGCTTCCGAAAAACAAATAGACAAACACGGGACTCGAACCACTTACCCTAGTCCTTACGACACCAATATTAAAAAGAGTTGGCTTTTAAAGAGCATAAAAATAAGGAAAATTAAACATTTCGGACACATAAAAAAACATGAGTGCATAGAGAAGATAATTTGGGAGGGAATTGGGACTGAAAGAAGAATGAGATGAAACCCTAAAAGACGATGGGTGCAAGATGGCATTGACGATCTGAAAATGACTGTTGCTAACGACGGTCAAGTTCCTGTCATGGGAGCCAAGTTCCGGAATAAACAATCTACTTGATGATGAACCAGACTGCAAGAATACCAAGTCAAATGTGCTGTAACTAGAGAAGAACACTATACTGGTAGCCAAAGAAGAATAGTAAACCAACAAAGAACCGGTGTCGCTAGTCGCCACACACTGATAGACATACTGAGGAGGGATCTCTGTGGTGTAGAAGTTAGCTGCTCGTCTATCGTGCCAAATGTACCAGGTTCGCTTCCTCGTGGAGAAATCTGGATATTTTTCCAGAGATCCCTGATCTAAGTGTTGGTGAGATCGAGTTTCTAGTCCTATCGGAGACGGACGATAAAACGTATGTCCCGTATTCAATATGATCATGTAAGAGAACCCTTAGCAGTTCAAAATTCAGAAGAGTGTGCTGGAAAGCTGCTGCATCCAAAATTAGTTGGAAAAAAATCAAATTAATATTCCTTCAAAAATATCTTCACCATCTTTAAAACTACAACAGGGACCTTCCTCGGTGCGACTAATTTTGTGCACTGTAGCTGAGATCTTCCTGTTTAAGAAACAGGCCGGAGTACACACGGTTACTCATCGAAATGCAATGATGATGGTCCTATCAATCAATAAATCAATCAATCAATCAATACTCAGGAGGAATCTGGAGCACTTAAGGGCTAGTTAATTCGTTGTGCATTGATGACGTTCCAAAGACTAAACTGTAATGTAGCGATAGTTCCTTTCAATGGTGATCCACGATCTCAGCATAGAAGAGTTCAAGATATTTCGAAGACAGATAAGAAAAGGTAAGTCACTCACACGTTACAGAATCCTTGACAGTGAATAAATCAACCAGTCTAGGTTGGAAAGTTACTTCCGAGCGAGATTAACCAAATATTTTGATAATATATATATACACAAATTACAAATTTTTAAACCATTCTCAAATGTTTTCATAAGGATACCTTGCCGGTTCTACTGCTACTGAGATCTTCCTCTGTGAATAAGGAATTTTAAAAACATAAAATTAACAGAAAGCGTTTGAAAAGTTGTCAGATGGGACACAACCTGTAAAAAACTATAATTGCTTCTGTAATTTCAGAGTTTCTTCCCATTAACTCTGAATGTTATAAATCGTCAGTGTGGTGCCGGGGCCCGCAAGGGAAGAAAGAATAGTACCACTGCAACCTACAATGCATGTCGTAAGAGGCGACTGATGTAGGCCCTAGGGATCCTACTCTAGTAAATAAAAACAGCGCAGAAATTGAATGTGCTGGCCAACTTGTAGGCGCATTACTGGCACAATGTACAATCGCTCTTTAGCTCAGATCACATACAAGTCACACAGTGGTTGACATGTTTTCGATATGGAGCGTCCAAAGAAGAAGAAGAGGAATGTTATGAATAATTGTTGATCGAGTCAGATCCGGTGCAATTGACGTTTAATAAACGCATGGGAGGGGTGCGATGCGCAATAATGTAAGGATATACAGGGTGCCAGGGTCAGTGAGCTGGCACTGATCAAGATCCTACCCCACCTCCAAGTGATGGCCCTGGTAACAGACTAATGTTAACAGATAAACGGGTAGGGAGCAAAGGAGCTACTTGGAATTGGTAGAAGGGTAGGAGCATACATGTTCGATTTGAGATCTGATCGCAAGACGATGCAATCCTGAATGCCTCATGTCTCTCGCGATAGTTAAAGATGTTTATTCAAAGTGACGACCGTGTGTTTCCGGGGAGCGAATTCGAGGTAAAACAGAACCATCAATACCCTCCACATGTTGTCTACAGCGAAAGTGTAGGTTTGGCGTGGACTAGCTATCCCACCCTGTAAAAACACTTAGCTTTAAACAGCCACGACGCGCATGAGGCTTGTGCTGCCGGACCCATGCTCTGAGTGAAATGATAAGAATAGCAGAAACAGTGGGTCAACTAAACTGAAAGGAGAATGAAATTTATAAATTTGTGTTTTCTTCTCTTTTGTCGTCCCATTGCTCCGAGTGTTGACCATGTCGTCACTGTCCGAGTTGGCCAGGTCGTCACATGCACGAGTTGTGCAGTCGTCACACGCTCGAGTTGCCCGTCGTCAGACTTACGATTGTGCCAGTGTCGTCACACGCTCGAGTTGTGCCAGGTCGTCACATGACGGGTTGTCGGTCGTCCACTGCTACCGAGTTGTGCCGGTCGTCAACGTACGGTTGTGCCAGTCGCAAGCTCGGGTTGTTCCCAGTGCTCCCATTGCCCGTTGGCATCGTCGACACTGTACCGTGTGCGTGTCACTAGAGTTGTGCCCAGTGTCGTCCCATTACCAAGTTTGCCCAGTGTCGTCACTGCTACCAGGTTGTGCCAGTCGTCCATTGACCGAGTTGCCAGGTCGTCCTTGACGGTTTGCGTGCTCCACTGCTCCGGGTTGTGCAGGTCGTCAATTCTACCGGTTGGCGGTCGATCAATTGCTACCGTGTGCCAGTGCGTCAAGTAAGGGTGTAAGCGTCACATGCTCGTGTTGCCCAGTGGTCGTCCAACTAACGGTTGTGCCCAGGTCGACTGCTACGAGTTGTCAGTGTCGCAATGCTAGTTGTTGCCAGTACGTCAACATGCTCGGGTTGTTGCCCTGTCGTCATTCTAGTGTGCGTCTCACCTGTACGTTGTTGCCAGTGTCGTCACACTGCTACCGGGTTGTTGACCAGTGTCGTCACATTGCTACCGGGTTGTTGCCCAGTGTCGTCACAATGCTACCGGGTTGTTGCCCAGTGTCGTCACATTGCTACCGGGTTGTTGCCCAGTGTCGTCACACTGCTACCGGGTTGTTGCCCAGTGTCGTCACGCTCGTTGCCAGGTCGCACTTGCTACCGGGTTGTTGCCCAGTGTCGTCACATTGCTACTGGTGCCGGTCTCACTTGCTCCGGGTTGTTGCCCAGTGTCGTCACACTGCTACCGGGTTGTTGCCAGTGTCGTCACACTGCTACCGGGTTGTTGCCCAGTGTCGTCACACTGCCGTTGTTGCCGTGTCGTCATTGCTACCCGGTGTGCGTCGTCACACTGCTACCGGGTTGTTGCCCAGTGTCGTCACATGCTGCGTTGCGGCGTGTGTCACTGCTCCGTTGCAGTGTCGTCCCATTGCTACCCGGTTGTTGCCCAGTGTCGTCACACTGCTACCGGTTGTTGCCATGTCGCCATTGCTCGGGTTGCCCAGTGTCGTCACACTGCTACCGGGTTGTTGCCCAGTGTCGTCACACTGCTACCCGGTTGTTGCCCAGTGTCGTCACACTGCTACCGGTGTTGCTGTGCGCACTGCACGGGTTGTTGTCAGTGTCGTCACACTGCTACCGGTTGTTGCCCAGTGTCGTCACACTGCTACCGGGTTGTTGCCCAGTGTCGTGGTTTTCTGTTTTAGTCTAACTCTATTTGCTTGGGTGATTGTTATTTTTACTTTTTCACAGGATTCTGCTATGCCATCTAACTATCTTTTTCGTGGTCTACCTCTTGCATTCTTTCCTGATGTTCTGTTGTTGTAGAATATTCTGTATATTGGGAGTTTGGGTGCATTCTTATTAAAATTAAGTGACCAAACTACTTCATTCTTTGTTTCTCAATGTAATTTAAGAAAGGTTCTGTGGCAACTTTATTTGTTATGCTGATGTTGGTAACTGTCACATGCATTTCACATGTAGTTTTTTTTTGCGACTGTACTTTGCTCATTGTCCATGTTTGGCTCTATCTAGTAACACAGAGTAGGTATGAAAATCAGTGGCGGCTCGTGATCATTTTTGGTGGTGGGGCCTACACAAATTTTCGGAAAAACTATGGTTTTGGGTTAGGTTATATTTCAATTTATAAAATAAATACACTTACACAGTTCTTTTTGGTGGGGTCCGGCCCCACAGGCCCTTAATAACGAGCCGCCACTGGTGAAAATGCTGTTGATCATCTGTTGGTAGTGTGTTACTCGGAAATACAGAAGACAAGGTTCGCAAAAAACTGTTATCAAAGAGTTATTTTCTAGGCTGGTGACACTTGTCTCCTCCCACTGCTTCTTCATTTGGCACAAACGGCTTTCACAAAACATTTTCATTTTTTCTACCGACATTCTACCAGCTATTTCCCCATGCCAGGTCACAGTCTATCAACTCTCTTTTCACAGCTTGTCTCCAAATTTTCCATGGATATTTTCCCCAAAAAAGGGTTAAAAGCCGAAGGATTTACTTCATTGCACCGGGTTTTAACCCATACGGCTCGGTCCCTCTCCGCAGAACTGGCACGCCACCTGCCGAGAGTATTCACAAAGCACGAACTCCGTAGCTCCAGCAACAATCCTAGGGGTCTCTGGAATAAAAACTGCACTCGTGAACAGAATGGCGCAGTCCGGACTCGAACCCACGACCTTTGACTCACAAGGCAAAGGTCTTAACCACTTAGCCACAGAGACCCCCGTCATGTCTTCAGGACGTTCAGGTCTTCCCAATAGACAATATTTCAAGGGGAAGGAAGTAAGGAATAACTGAGATCACCTGGCGCACATGCATCAACAATATCAACGTGGAAGTAAATAAGGAGAAGATGGATGTCCTTATGAATGCAGAAAACCACACAACCACTTGAAGCTTTGAAAAGAATCCGTGAAGCAAGAACGTAGGGGATGACCTAGGCAGCGTTTCTCAAAGTGGGCGGTACTCCTAGTGGGCGCTGAAGCGTTCAGGGGGCGTTAGTGTGTTCATAAGAATGGGGGCGGTGGGCGATTAGGGTCGGTTGCTCCCAGAAATTACTAATAAATATTTTTAAATAAATTATTTTCGTGATTTTGCGATTGAATAATTCATTTAAAATTGAATTCTGCAATTTAATTCATCTTATGCCAGTCTTACACGATCCATTTTTCATCAATTTTCTATTTCATGTATATAATCATTTGAAAATTGACTATATATTACAGATATATATATATATATAAATTGTTGATGTCAAAGAGAAAATAGAGCATGTATATATAGGGGTAGGGCGTTGGCAAACTTTATAATGTGGAGGGGGCGTTACAAAATATATGTTGCGCAAAGTGGGGGTGGGCAGAAAAGTTTGGGAATCTATGAACTAGAGAGAGAGAGACATGGAGATAAACTCTAGACAGAGAAAGAGAAGAGGCGGGAAAGACCTGAAATGAAATAATCTAGCTAAAAAGAACTTAAAATTAAAGTTTCAAGTGTTCTAACCCAAAATAACTAATTACTATTTAAATTAAAGTTTTCCAATTTAAGTAGAAAAACATTTTCTAGTTTTCTAGCTCAGAAAAAAAATTAAGAGTTTGATGTTTTCCAGTTAAATATACTCATCTATTTCCTGTTTTTCCATTTAAACAAATTTCATAGTCTTTCCAGTCGAACACATTCAAGTATTTTATAGTTTTCCATTTAACCAAGTCCAAGCATTTCTAGTAGCCCAGTTAAACAAATTCAATTATTTTCATAGTTAGTCCAGTTAAAACAAATTCAAGTATTTCATAGTTTTCCTCTCTATCTTTAGCCTGTTACGCCCCTTGGCGTTTAGGGCAGCAACAAACGTACACCATTCTTCCCTGTTCATGGCCTTCCTCTGTATTGTGTTCCAGCTATGATTCATTTCCTTCAGTTCTTGCTCTATCGTTCTCCTCCAGGTCTTGGGTCTTCCACGCCTTTCGCCTACCCTCTGGAGTCCATCTCAGTGCAGTTTTCGTGTCGGAGCCAGTCTCCATGCGCATCACATATCCAATCCATCTCCAGCGTTGTCTTCGGATGATAGTGCCCATATTCTCTTGTTGGCATCGTAGTTTTCCAGTTAAACAAATTTAAGTATTTCATAATTTTCCAGTTAAACAAATTCAAGTATTTAATAGTTTTCTAGTTAAACAAATTCAATTATTTCATAGTTTTCCTCTTCATAGTTTCCCAGTTAAACAAATTCAAGTCTTCCACTTGTGTAATTTTTAAAAAATAAAGTTTTCCGGCTAAAACAAATTTATCAATTCTAGAACTTGTATTTGATTCAGTCTTTGACACTTCTTTCAGCACCACATTAGTAAAGTAAGTGAAAACGTACGCTTTGAAGATGTCAACGGCGAAGATAAAGGGAATTCTCTATCTCGGTTACGCAAGTTGTGCATACCGATAGGTGCGGCAAGACGGGAAAACCCCGAGAGATAACCCAGTAGATACATCAATCAACACAGAACGGGAGTTGTTAGTCTAAACACACTGAGATACATGCTTGGGAGGAGATTGGAGAAATTATGGACATGTCTGATGTGCGATGAAGATTACCTTAAATGAACAATGAACAATGAAAGTAAGTGAAGCAACACTTCTTCATACTTTGGTGTATTAAGGAATAATGTGTTAGGTCCGTATCTGTCCTTGACTGTCGCCATACGTTGAGGTATGGGTCAGCCCCTGGCAGCTGCCTTTACTTCTCAGTGTTTCAGGTATGGTGTCAGTTCCCTGGCAGCTGCCTTTACTTCTCAGTGTTTCAGGTATGGTGTCAGTTCCCTGGCAGCTGCCTTTACTTCTCAGTGTTTCAGGTATGGTGTCAGTTCCCTGGCAGCTGCCTTTACTTCTCAGTGTTTCAGGTATGGGTCACCCCTGGCAGCTGCCTTTACTTCTCAGTGTTTCAGGTATGGGGTCACCCCCTGGCAGCTGCCTTTACTTCTCAGTCTTGTATGGGGTCAGCCCTGAGCGCCTTCTTCCTTGTGTTTCAAGCTATTGCAGCCCCCTGGCATGCTTATTCTCAGTGTTTCAGGTATGGTGCAGCCCCCTGGCAGCTGCCTTTACTTCTCAGTGTTTCAGGTATGGGGTCAGCCCCCTGGCAGCTGTCTTTACTTCTCAGTGTTTCAGGTATGGGGTCAGTTCCCTGGCAGCTGCCTTTACTTCTCAGTGTTTCAGGTATGGGGTCAGCCCCCTGGCAGCTGCCTTTACTTCTCAGTGTTTCAGGTATGGTGCAGCCCCCTGGCAGCTGCCTTTACTTCTCAGTGTTTCAGGTATGGTGCAGCCCCCTGGCAGCTGCCTTTACTTCTCAGTGTTTCAGGTATGGGGTCAGCCCCCTGGCAGCTGTCTTTACTTCTCAGTGTTTCAGGTATGGGTCACTCCCCTGGCAGCTGCCTTTACTTCTCAGTGTTTCAGGTATGGGGTCAGCCCCTGGCAGCTGCCTTTACTTCTCAGTGTTTCAGGTATGGGGTCAGCCCCTGGCAGCTGCCTTTACTTCTCAGTTCTTTTCCTGGTACCCAAGTGAGGCTGTGTCGCTTTGATAGTCAAACATATTCCCCACCCACCGTGGAATTAATCCCGGACCACGTAGCCTGACACTGGATTAATGTAATCTGCTGTGTTGCCGGGGCGCGCAAGGGAAGCAAAGAATAGTAACACTGCGACCTACAATGCATGTCGTAAGAGGCGACTGATGTAAGCCCTAGTGATGCTACCCTAGTAAGTGAAAAACATCGCAGAAATCGGGTTGCTGGACTACTTGTAGGCGCATATCTGGCATAACGTACAAGCGCTCTTAGGCTCAGATCACATACAAATCACACAGAGTGGTTGATAAGTGATCAACATGAAGTATTCGAAGAAGAAGAAGAATCTAATGTGGGATTTTGTTACTAGAACGTAATGTGCTGGCCTCTGACGCCAAAGGTACTAAGTTGGTTCCTATCGTGAAGCTATCCCGAGAATTGTCCCGAGCTTCCTAATCTCAATGTATTATTTGCTCAAGTTTCTAGTCATATCGGAGACAGACGATACAATATAGATCAGCGCTGTTTTTCAATCTAGAAGATCGCTTGATCTTTCAGCTCTTCGGCTCGGTGCCATGGACATCGTAACCCTTCTGTTCGGTGACACGAACACCGTAAATCTGGAGAACCTGTGGCTTTTCTGCCAGCCCGCGGAATTGAACAGCACTCACAGGGGGCTTGGCAACCGTCATTCAACGCTCTACGAACACGTTGGGCAGATGGACAAGTTCAGCACTTAAAGAGCAACGCGCGTGAAGTAGTTGTAAAAGAAGCAGCGTGATGAGTGCTTGCATAAAAGAACGCGTGGTAGTTGAAAATCAAAAAGGGGTAAGTTAGCAAAGGCACACTGCCTCAACGCTACTATTATTTAAAAATATGTGCAATCAAATTTCTTTATAAAAATTTCACCTTTCTCTAAATATTACATAGTGGACACTCGCCAGTGCTACAGAGATCGTGCACTGTCACTGAGATTGTTCTATGTGTGAAAGCTATCACACATGTTTATTCATGAAAATTCAAAGTTAAAGGTAACAGCAACAGGGGGTTTGAAGCAGAATGTGTTACTTCATTGCACCGGGTTTTACCACATATGTCTCCATCACTCTCCGCAGAAATGATACTCCAGCTGCCGAGAGTATTTCGCAAAACACAAACTCCTTAACTCCGGCAACAATCCTTGGCGTATGCGGAAAAAAATGCACTCTTGAACAGAAGGGTGTGTTCCAGGTTCGAACCTACGATCTTCGACTCGCAAGGCAAGGGCTTAACCACTTAGCCACAGAAACCGTCTACGATCCCTAAGACCACCTTTTCACACTTATATATTATCAATCAATCAATCAATCAATCAATCAATTGGATAAATCGATCTAGCACGTCTATTCATCCATATCGTAGGTTGTTAAGTCAATCAATCAAGGGCCATTCCTGCCGGCTTTGACGATCATGTCTCTTCACAACTCTCTCTCCTTGATGCAGTTTCACAACTCTCTCTCCTTGATGCAGTTTCCCAACTCTCTCTCCTTGATGCAGTTTCCCAACTCTCCTTGATGCAGTTTCACAACTCTCTCTCCTTGATGCAGTTTCACAACTCTCTCTCATTGATGCAGTTTCCCAACTCTCTCTCCTTGATGCAGTTTCCCAACTCTCTCTCCTTGATGCAGTTTCACAACTCTCTCTCCTTGATGCAGTTTCACAACTCTCTCTCATTGATGCAGTTTCCCAACTCTCTCTCCTTGATGCAGTTTCACAACTCTCTCTCCTTGATGCAGTTTCACAACTCTCTCTCCTTGATGCAGTTTCACAACTCTCTCTCCTTGATGCAGTTTCACAACTCTCTCTCATTGATGCAGTTTCACAACTCTCTCTCCTTGATGCAGTTTCACAACTCTCTCTCCTTGATGCAGTTTCACAACTCTCTCTCCTTGATGCAGTTTCACAACTCTCTCTCATTGATGCAGTTTCACAACTCTCTCTCCTTGATGCAGTTAATCAGTTATGAAGTCAATCCTTTGTCGAACCACGATGTTAGACCATCTGACATCTTCCCCATCTGTCTTCCACGATCTCTCCTTCCCAGAATTTTACCTGTTGTCACCAAATGTTCTAAACCTTCACTTCGCATTATATGCGCCTAGAACCTTGATTGTCTGATTCGTATTCTTCATATTCTGATAGGTTTCTTTGCATTCAGAATTGTTTTAAGACCTCATAATTTGTTTTTTTCACTGTCGATGAAATTTTCAGCCTTTTTCTGTAAAATCACATCTGTGTAGCTTCCAATGATCTTATTGATTGCTTGTTCATGGTCCATGATTCGCTGCCATACATAATTATTGGCCCAATACAGCACTGGAGTCCGCAGTGTCATTAGTATTTAATTCACGCTTAGTGTGTTTTTCATTTTCATAAAACTGCTTGCGCTTGTAAGTTTCTTTAGTCATCAAATAGCTTGTCCTGAGCAGAACTTTGCCACCCAACAGTCCTTCGAAATTTCTCTCTCTCATAGGCCAAATGCCCCACCTCTGCAGCTGTCATGTTCAGACCATCAGTTACATCCTGAATCCATTTTCTCCGTGGTCTTCCTCTTCTTCTCTTTGCCGGTATGCCTCCTTCCATAATGGTTTTCTTCAGCCCTTCATGTCTTTTTATATGTTCAAAATACCTAAACTTTCTCAATCTTATTTGTAGCATCAGCCAGTTTTCTTTGATTTTGAGTTCTTTCTAGATAGATCTATTTGTTCTCTTCTCTGTCCATGATATACGAAGGACTCTTCGGTAACACTTATATTCAAAAACACAGATATCTTTTCCACTGCTTTATTAAATGTCCATGCTTCACACCCATACGTTGCCACTGGGAATATGCATTCTCTTAGTATTCTGATCTTTGTTTTCCTATCAGTTCCGTTCAATACTGTTTAAGCTGTTTTTAGGGTCTTTGGTACGTATTATAAAATTTCAATTGTTAGATATATATAAACATTTACGCACTGTCAGATTTCAGAAGAGATTATAAACTCTGTTCTCGGTTAGAACAAGCAGGGCATGTCCCACAAGACTGGTACCGTTATCTTATCATCTCTGGTCTTGTGAGAAATGATTGACAGCTCTTGCACCGCCTCTATCCTCACAGAACGGTGCCAGTAAGGAGTCCTGGCTGGAGAACGTCAGAATGTTTTCTCTGAATTACTTTTAAACCTATTAGTTCAAGATTGGCATGGAAACACTATTTTAGTGTATATTTTGTGATTCATTTAACAAACACTGATTTACGGTAAAGTGGAAAATATTCTTTTGATTACCATTCTAAGGGAGTACTGTAAGCTTCTTTAATACTAACTTGTGATATTTATTTACTTGTTTTTTTTAGCAATTGATTGATTGATTGATTGATATGATCATTAGCATTACACTTCAGTGAGTAACCATGTGTGCTACCATCTCTTTCTTACATAGGAGTGAGCGTCTGTAGCTCAAGCGTAGTGAGCTCGATCACAGACCGAAGTGTACCTGGTTCAAACCCCACGGTGGGCAAGTTTGGAAGCAAATTAGTTTCCGTGGAATTTTTACAAAACGTAAAATAGACCTCACCGTTCAGAAAGCAATGGCAAACTACTGAACGTATAAGTGGTGACTACAAAATCAACGATTCGTTTACTGTGGTTGATGGCTACGTCGTTTGGGATATGCCACGATTTTCATTTCACATAGGAATATCTCAGCGGCAGTGCACGAACTCCGTAGCGCCGGGGATGGCCCCAATGTAAATTTGAAGATGGTGAAAATATTCTGTAGGTATTTTATATCTTGCCCCAGGCAGAGACTTTCCAGTCTCGCAGAGACTGTCCAGTCTGCTTTTTTCGAATTTGAATTGCCAAGGTTTCTTAGACGTGCTCAGCTAGAACACTGAGCTTATGCTGTTTCATTCGTCTCCGATATGACTCGGAGCTTGATTTCACCTACACTGAGATCAGGGATCTCTGGAAAAATATCCAGATGACGTCACGAGTGAGCGAACCGAGTACCTTTGGAACGAAATGCAAGCACCGAACCTCTAAGCCACAGAGACTCCCACTTGTTTTCTCGAAATGCAAGCACCGAATCTCTAAGCCACAGAGACTCCCACTTGTTTTCTCGAAATGCAAGCACCGAATCTCTAAGCCACAGAGACTCCCACTTGTTTTCTCGAAATGCAAGCACCGAATCTCTAAGCCACAGAGACTCCCACTTATTTTCTCGAAATGCAAGCACCGAATCTCTAAGCCACAGAGACTCCCACTTGTTTTCTCGAAATGCAAGCACCGAATCTCTAAGCCACAGAGACTCCCACTTGTTTTCTCGAAATGCAAGCACCGAATCTCTAAGCCACAGAGACTCCCACTTGTTTTCTCGAAATGCAAGCACCGAATCTCTAAGCCACATAGACTCCCACTTGTTTTCTCGAAATGCAAGCACCGAATCTCTAAGCCACAGAGACTCCCACTTGTTTTCTCGAAATGCAAGCACCGAATCTCTAAGCCACAGAGACTCCCACTTGTTTTCTCGAAATGCAAGCACCGAATCTCTAAGCCACAGAGACTCCCACTTGTTTTCTCGAAATGCAAGCACCGAATCTCTAAGCCACAGAGACTCCCACTTGTTTTCTCGAAATGCAAGCACCGAATCTCTAAGCCACAGAGACTCCCACTTGTTTTCTCGAAATGCAAGCACCGAATCTCTAAGCCACAGAGACTCCCACTTGTTTTCTCGAAATGCAAGCACCGAATCTCTAAGCCACAGAGACTCCCACTTGTTTTCTCGAAATGCAAGCACCGAATCTCTAAGCCACAGAGACTCCCACTTGTTTTCTCGAAATGCAAGCACCGAATCTCTAAGCCACAGAGACTCCCACTTGTTTTCTCGAAATGCAAGCACCGAATCTCTAAGCCACAGAGACTCCCACTTGTTTTCTCGAAATGCAAGCACCGAATCTCTAAGCCACATAGACTCCCACTTGTTTTCTCGAAATGCAAGCACCGAATCTCTAAGCCACAGAGACTCCCACTTGTTTTCTCGAAATGCAAGCACCGAATCTCTAAGCCACAGAGACTCCCACTTGTTTTCTCGAAATGCAAGCACCGAATCTCTAAGCCACAGAGACTCCCACTTGTTTTCTCGAAATGCAAGCACCGAATCTCTAAGCCACAGAGACTCCCACTTGTTTTCTCGAAATGCAAGCACCGAATCTCTAAGCCACAGAGACTCCCACTTGTTTTCTCGAAATGCAAGCACCGAATCTCTAAGCCACAGAGACTCCCACTTGTTTTCTCGAAATGCAAGCACCGAATCTCTAAGCCACAGAGACTCCCACTTGTTTTCTCGAAATGCAAGCACCGAATCTCTAAGCCACAGAGACTCCCACTTGTTTTCTCGAAATGCAAGCACCGAATCTCTAAGCCACAGAGACTCCCACTTGTTTTCTCGAAATGCAAGCACCGAATCTCTAAGCCACAGAGACTCCCACTTGTTTTCGAATGCAAGCACTGAATCTTAAGCCACAGAGACTCTACTTGTTTTCAGGAAACTTTTTGGGGATTATTTTTCTTGTGTGTTCTGATAGGTAGAGATGAGAGTTTGTTGTATATCAGAGCGTGTCCGTTGTACGCTAGTCGTAGAACTCTTCTGTTTGTTGTATATCAGAGCGTGTCCGTTGTACGCTAGTCGTAGAACTCTTCTGTAACACTACAACACTTGTTTTCAGGAAACTTTTTGGGGATTATTTTTCTTGTGTGTTCTGATAGGTAGAGATGAGAGTTTGTTGTATATCAGAGCTTGTCCGTTGTACGCTAGTCGTAGAACTCTTCTGTAACACTACAACACTTGTTTTCAGGAAACTTTTTGGGGATTATTTTTCTTGTGTGTTCTGATAGGTAGAGATGAGAGTTTGTTGTATATCAGAGCTTGTCCGTTGTACGCTAGTCGTAGAGCTCTTCTGTAACACTTATACAGGGTGTTCAAGATAATTGCAGCCCGTGAATGGAGCTAATCTGGCATATATGTATGGAAATGGAAGGTTCAGTTATGACGTAGTATAAGTCAAGGTTGTGTGACGGTGTGTAATTGTAGTGCGGGAAGGGGCGATGAACAAATGTGACGTAGGACGAGCTAGTCAGAACCGGTTTAAATAGTAAATAAAAACAACGTGATAGGTTATCTGGCAACTTTCGATTTGTCAAGGGGGCTGCAATTATCTTGAACACCCTGTATAAGACTTGTAAAACGCAGAGTTAATACTATCATATTGGTGCAGCCCGAAAAGAACGACATACTAAATATGTAAAGAGATTGATTAATCAAAATCGAACTGGCGTGTTGGGTCGCTGGACGCTGCTGGATTTGCTGAGGCGGAGGTTGGAGCACCTATGGACATATCAGGAGTGCTATGATGATAGTCCTTATATAACTGATAACTGATAACTGATAACTGATAACTGATAACTGATAACTGATAACTGATAACTGATAACTGATAACTGATAACTGATAACTGATAACTGATAACTGATAACTGATAACTGATAACGCCGGTCGCAGATTGTATTCAATGGTTGTGTTATCTGATCGACATTATAGCAGAAACGACATTCCCATGCGTGTTCCGTCCTCCGTTGCTGCTGCTACCTTAAAGTTCACCTGCTTACGGTACCTATGAGAAAATGATTATCACATCTGCTCTGTCTACCACGAAGATGGTATTGTGTGGCTTGTCCTGACTTAACTTCTAATTTTCGCTGTCTTTCCAGTGTCTGAGACTCGCCCAGTGTCTGAGACTCGCCCAGTGTCTGAGACTCGCCCAGTGTCTGAGACTCGCCCAGTGTCTGAGACTCGCCTAGTGTCTGAGACTCGCCCAGTGTCTGAGACTCGCCCAGTGTCTGAGACTCGCCCAGTGTCTGAGACCCGCCCAGTGTCTGAGACCCGCCCAGTGTCTGAGACTCGCCCAGTGTCTGAGACTCGCCCAGTGTCTGAGACTCGCCCAGTGTCTGAGATCCGCCCAGTGTCTGAGACTCGCCCAGTTTCTGAGACTCGCCCAGTGTCTGAGACTCGCCCAGTGTCTGAGACTCGTCCAGTGTCTGAGATCAGCCCAGTGTCTGAGATTCGCCCAGTGTCTGAGACTCGCCCAGTGTCTGAGAGTGCGTACTGCATTGTGTTTTAAGGTACTTTCGTTTTCAAACACTCCATATCGACCACGTGTTGAATCGCTCTTTGCGATGTGTATGTAACCTGCGCTTAAGAGACATGTATGCTGTGCCAGTTATGTGGCTACAAGTAGGTTAGCACATCCAATTTCTGCTTCGCTTTTTATTTACTGGGATAGCTATCCTAGGTCCCTACTTCAGTTGCCTTGTCTTGTAAAATAGGGTTTAAAAGCCGAAAGATTGACTTCATTGCACCGGGTTTTACCCCATATGGCTCGGTCCTCTCCGCAGAAATGGTACGCTACCTGCCGAGAGTATTGCACAAAGCACGAACTCTGTAGCTCCAGCAACAATCCTAGGGGCCTCTGGAAAAACTGCACTCGTGAACAGAATAGCGCGGTCCGGACTCGAACCCCCGACCTTTGACTCACAAGGCAAAGGGCTTAACCACTTAGCCACATAGACCCCCGTCTTGTGGACCTACATATCTTGTAGGTGGCAGTGTTACTATTCTTTACTCCCCTTGTGCGCCCCGGCAACACACGGTACAAAAAGAAAGAAAGTTAAAAGAAAGGAACTCTTGTTATACGACTTGGTGTATAGAGTAATACAATGTTAGGACAGTATTCTATATTGACATTTTTTACGATTTGACGAATTTCTTTTGTTAATATTTTTAATGAATTTTTCGTGTGCTGCGACTTACCAACCTGCTCTTCTCAATTTTGAACTATTAAGGGTCTTTTTACATTCTCAAATTGAACACGGGACCTACGTTGTATCGTCCATCTGCGATAGGACTAGAAACTCGATCTCACCTACAATGAGATCAGGGATATCTGGAAAAATATCCAGATCGCTCCACGAGGGAGCGAACCGGTTACCCTTTGGCACGAGAGACGAGCACCTAGCCTCTACGCTACAGAGACCACCAAGAGAAGAAAGATAGAAGAAAAATATAGATAAATAAAAGAAAAGACAATCATTTCTGAGAAAACATGGTCAACAGAATCATACACTCATTTTCATTATTTTTATTTCACAGATGCTGTGTTTATAAAACTAATCAAAGTTTCAGTGCCCTGCAAATGTAAACTAAAATGCAATGACAATTTTTTCGTATCGAAACAGTAATACTCATTGCATCTCTACAACTTGGCCAAGCAATTCTTCTAGAAGTCTACATTCTAGTTATTCTCATTGCATCTCTACAACTTGGCCAAGCAATTCTTCTAGAAGTCTACATTCTAGTTATTCTCATTGCATCTATACAACTTGGCCAAGCAAGCCTTCTAGAAGTCTACATTCTAGTTATTCTCATTGCATCTCTACAACTTGGCCAAGCAAGCCTTCTAGAAGTCTACATTCTAGTTATTCTCATTGCATCTCTACAACATTGGCAAGCAAGTCTTCTAGAAGTCTACATTATAATTACTCGTCTCCAGCTTCTGGTTTTTTGCACTGACTTGCGAACTCCCTGTACAGTATGGAATGTATTCTTAATAATTCAATGTACGATTCACCTATAACATCGTATGAACCACCTATAATTCCGTACAAGTCACCTATAACATCGTATGAACCACCTATAACACCGTACAAGTCACCTACAACATCGTATGAACCACCTATAACACCGTACAAGTCACCTATAACATCGTATGGACCACCTATAACACCGTACAAGTCACCTATAACATCGTATGAACCACCTATAACACCGTACAAGTCACCACTAAAACATTTCAACACCCACGTAAAACCGCACGAAAGTCGTAAGTCTTATGAACTTGGAATGAAATTCCATGAAAGTGGAGTACCCAGACTTTGCGATAATGTGCTTAAAAGTTACGCCACATCTAACAATGAATACAGTTCCTTAATCGCGCTACCAGTTTCCAGCAGTCACGATGTGCATTTGACAAAAAATGTTCAACTTTTGGAAGGAAATATGAAACCTTTTTCTGGACATGGTAATGTTAGTAACAGTAGAAGTAGTAGAGATGATGACCAAGATGATGTTGAGAGTGATGATGAGATGCCTAGTACTACCAGAAATCTACCTGAAATTACTGAAGATGAGGAGAAACTCTGTAAAAAGTCTGGTGTTGGTTTGAGACGATCAGAAAAACCCCCATATTCCTACATAGCTCTGATAGTTATGGCTATACAATCAGCTCCTACCAAGAGATGCACTTTGAGCGAGATTTACAATTTCCTTCAGCAGAGATTCCAGTTTTTCAGAGGAAGCTACCATGGTTGGAAGAATTCAGTCCGGCATAATTTATCACTTAACGAGTGTTTTATTAAGTTTCCCTAAAGGTATTGGACGGCCAGGAAAAGGTCACTTTTGGACCATAGACCCGGCGGCTGAATTTATGTTTGAAGAAGGTTCGTTCCGGAGAAGACCTCGCGGGTTTCGAAGAAAATGTCAGTCTCTGAAGCCGTTTGGATATTTAAATGGAAGTGGCTCAATTATTGGTCAATACGATTTTATGAACACCCACAATGCAGCAGTGACTTCCGCAAACATGACCTCTGACATGTCAAGTGGACAAATGGTGTCATATGATCCGTACTCACAAAACACGATGTCGCGAAATTCGTTACAGCAAATGAGTATGGACTCTAGTTACTACTCGTTCAATAATAGATACGCTCAAAGCGCAGTCGGTATTATGCCTGGAATATCTGGGTTCCAGTCTCCTATATCAAACCTGACCAACATGACAGCAGGGTTATCTAACATATCCAGTTGTCAGGAGGGAACAGACACACAAGATATAATTTCTTCCAACTTTTCAGAATATCATAACAGTCGTTCTAACATGAACTCCAGACATCAAGGCTTGGACTCTACAGAGTATAACCTACAGAACCACCAGCATCCCAACACCTCTAACGGTTTTCCAGCTGTATCCGTTTTATCTATAAATAAAACAAATTCTTCATACGATGGAGAAAATGAAGGACCTTCTTTAAGAGATCAGAGATCCAATGATGAACTTTCTGTACAAGAGACAGACAATCCAGACATTCATTCTAGAGTGTCTTCAAAAACAGCACAAACATTAAATACAACATTGTCTACAGTAAGAGACAGACATTTACAATCTAATATTACTGAATCTTTCGTTTCGATTGTAAACAAATGCACAGGAAGTACTCCATCAAGGTTCTCACCCAGGACTACACCCTTGAATGCAGATATGAATTTATATTCAAAAGATGTATCAAATATGCAAAGATATACACCCAGTTCTATCTGTAACCGTGAACGGGGTTTCCATTCCTTACCAAATACACACCACGACAGTTACAACACAATTGCTAGGGACGTTTCAACACCATTTTTAGGTCCTAGAGCACACCTTCCAGGACCCTACCAGTGGAGACTTCAAACAGACAGAGGTTACCACAGTAATGGAATGAGACCTCAAC
The DNA here is from genome assembly GCA_020796225.1 of Arion vulgaris. NCBI lineage: Eukaryota > Metazoa > Mollusca > Gastropoda > Stylommatophora > Arionidae > Arion > Arion vulgaris. The sequence continues at coordinate 9,664,963 of CM036755.1, read as the reverse complement.
CGCTGTCGCCGGCAGGGAGCACTGGATCGCTGGACAGTACTTCTCCCCCATCAAGCAATGAACCCAGTCCTTATCACACGAACAATGGATCAAGAGTTTCTGACAGTCTTGAACTGACAACTGCGGGTGAGTATGTTTTGTCTTCGGAAATACTTCTGTAATGTAATTGTTTTATTTCTAGCTGGAGCGACTAGAGACGCATACATTCACTGAGAGATGCATGCTCAGCGACTCTATGCGCATGATACAGAAGATCAAGACAGGTTATGTATGAAGGCAAAGGATGCAATTAATACAAAACTCTACAATTCAGAGACTTACCTTCATCTTTGTCCCGGGTCACGCTGGGGTGAAGGGCAAAGAGAGAGCAGATGCACTGACAGACAATGCTACGATTGAGAATGGGTCTTCTATGGACAAAAGCGACATCATAAACGCTCTCAGAAAAAACATACACTCTGAAGATTTCATCGATGAGGAAAAAGGGTATTTTCTATCTCGGTTGCGCAAGTTGTGTAATCCGATAGGCGCGGCAAGACGGGAAAACCACGACAGAGAACCCAGTAGGTACATCAATCAACACAGAACGGGAGTTTAGGGTCGTGCCGTGCTAGGATGCAGAGAGGCGACCACATCAGGCGGAACTGTAAGAGTAGGGGAGGGGGCATAACCAACGGAATCACATTTCCAATTGAAGTTTCTTTGAAAGAAAAAGCATTTAAGGAACGGCATTTTGAAGACTTGCATAATACTGAGAAAATATACCTCACGGCCTTCGGGAGTTGATAGATTAAACACACTGAGATACATGCTTGGGAGGAGATCGGAGCAATTATGAACATGTCTGATGGGCAATGAAGATGATCCTCAAATGAACACTGAACAATGTTCTAGCCATATCTTCTTCTATATCTATATCTGCACAGTTTTGGGACCGCTTACAATTGGTTTTGTTATGATTTCAGAATTAAGGGTCACATATGACACAGTTTCCTCTCAAATAGTGTCATTCCAGAATTAAGGGTCACATATGACACAGTTTCCTCTCAAATAGTGTCATTCCAGAATTAAGGGTCACATATGACACAATTTCCTCTCAAATAGTGTCATTCCAGAATTAAGGGTCACATATGACACAGTTTCCTCTCAAATAGTGTCATTCCAGAATTAAGGGTCACATATGACACAGTTTCCTCTCAAATAGTGTCACGGACTTGGAACATTTCATTCAGTCTGTCAAAATACACAGCGAAGATCAGAACATTTTCTGAATAAAAAGAAAACTATAATTATGTTCACCGACAAAGCAAAATCGAAACCCAAATTTACCATCAACAATGAAGACATTGAGAACGTCACATATTTTGAATACTTTGGCTCTATAATTACCAACAATGGAGATTGTATGAAAGAAATTATAAGAAGACTAGCTATGGCTTTCAAGAGGAGGATCAGCATGAAGAAACTATGGCCCGACACAAGCAAAGAAACAAAAGTAAGACTTCTGAAAACATTCATACTCCCTGTGGCAATATATGGATTTGAATTGTGGACCATAACACAAACATTAAAGTACAAAATTGAAGCTTTTGAAACAAGGTGTTACAGAAAAGTTCTTAGAACATCCTAGACAGAGAAGAGAAAAAACAAAGACATCTTACAAGACCTGCATATTGAGGAGCATTGGCTCATAAATAACATTATATCCTGGAAGATGAAATATTTTGGTCACAGTGGCTTAAATAGAACGGTAATGGAAGACATGGTTCCTGGAATACGAGACAGGCAACAACGAAGACGAAGGTAGTAACAGGACATCAAAGAAACCTTTAATGTGGTGCTGAAAGAGGCGGAAGAACTTGCTACAGACAGCGAGTGTATCAGGCGGGCTATGGTGACAGCGATGTTCTGCAAGGGACAAGCTACTGCTTGACTGTCATCGTCTTGTCCCGTTTGTCACAAAAGTTTTCCTACAGGAATTGGTCATTGATGCCGTTCTGGTACTTACTTTCTACCACTTGTTTTTCACAAATGTCAAATGATTGATTGACTGATTAATTGATTGACTGATTGATTGATCAATAGAACTACGGTGAGTAACGATGTGTGTTCTAATGTCTTTCTTACACAGGAAGATCTCAGCGACAGTGCACGAACTCCGTAGTACTAACGAAATTCTCTGATGTACTTTACTAGATGTTGAAAATATTTTGTAGGAATTTTATTTATGAATCTTTCTAAAGATTTTTGCCGGGAAACGGCTTTCCAGCCTGCTTTTCTCAATTTTGAACGGTCAAGGGTTCTTTTAAAGGGTTCAACTTAAAACCTACGTGTTTTCGTCTGTCTCCGATAGGATTAGGAACTCGATATCATGTACACTGAAATAAGGAGCCTCTGGGAAAATATATCCACGATATATCAATGGTTTCACGAGGGAGCGAACTGACTACCTTTACAACGAGGTGCGAGCACGTAGCCTCTACGACACAGAGAATGTGTCAACTGTTTCCACAGTAAGTCTTCACATTTTCTTTGCCTAGTCGATACATAAAACAGTTACACATGTGAAACCCACATTTTAAACATTTATAAGTTGACGCTTATGCAACTGAAACAAATATAATGAAGACGCCTATGGCAAGTAATGCAGATATCACCCTGGAATCTAAAATGATAAAAATAACAGAGCAGTTCACCGATTTAGGTAGCAATTTTGATTTCACAGGAAATGTTAAAAAGAAATTATGATAAGAATTGGCAAAGCAACATCAGCTTTTAAAAGTCTAAATAAAATATGGAACTGCAAGTTATATAGTATTAAAACTAAATTACGAATTTTCAATTCAAATGTTGTATCAATCCTAACATATGCCAGCGAGAGTTGGAAAATGACTAAAGATATAGAAAGCAAGTTGAATGCATTTGAAAATAGATGTCTGCGAAAAATAATGAATATAAAATGGAACGAATTCAGGAGAAGTGATGAAATCAGAGAAATGTCTGGTCAACCACTAGTAACAACTGTTATAAGAAAGAGAAGATGGAGATATGTTGGGCATACCGTGAGAATAAATGTCTGGTCAACCACTAGTGACAACTGTTATAAGAAAGAGAAGATGGAGATATGTTGGGCATACCGTGAGAAGAAATGTTTGGTCAACCACTAGTGACAACTGTTATAAGAAAGAGAAGCACGCACAAGATCACTACGCCCCACCCCCACCCATAACACACTTCTATAAAGAAGTAAATGTTGAAAGAGAAGAATTGTATATAGTATTCGTTGAACTGTTCTGGAAAGTGTATATCTTTGTGTTTGAGCATTCTCATATCGACTGGTCAAGAGACTAGTATCGTTTGCATCATCCATATCTTCCAGTACTTTGCCTACTTGAAACGCTCCTTATCTATCACTTGTTAACCACTCTATGTGATTTGTATGTGATCTGATCCTAAGAGCATTTTAATGTTGGGCCAGTTATGGGCATACGAGTAGGACAGCATATCCGATTTCTGCGACGCTTTTTATTTCCTAGGATAGCTTCCCCAGGCCACTACATTTTTTTACCGATCCAGAAGAATTTACTGAGCTTTTCAGCTTTCCGGCTTGATGACATGGACACTGTAACCCTTCGGTTCGGTGCCACGAACAACGTGAATCTGGAGAACCTGTGGCTTTTCTGCGAGCCTGCGGAATTGAACCGCACTCACATGGGTCTGTCGCACGTCGTGCAACGCGCCACGAACATACTGGACAGGCGGGCAGGCCCCTACCTTAGTCAACTCTTACGACTTGTTTTGTAGGTCGCAGTGCTACTATTCTATGCTCCCTTGCGAGCCCCGGCACCACATGGGCCTGCGGGCAGCCCCGCACCATATGGGCCTGCGGTAGCCCGGCATCACATGGGCCTGCGGTAGCCCCCACCATATGGGCCTGCGGGTAGCCCCGGCATCACATGGGCCTGCGGGTAGCCCCGGTACCACATGGGCCTGCGGGTAGCCCTGGCATCACATGGGCCTGCGGGTAGCCCCGGCACCACATGGGCCTGCGGGTAGCCCCGGCATTACATGGGCCTGCGGGTAGCCCCGCACCATATGGGCCTGCGGGTAGCCCCGGTACCACATGGGCCTGCAGGTAGCCCGCACCATATGGGCCTGCGGGTAGCCCCGGTACCACATGGGCGAATATCTCCAACAACAGCGACAGTATCAACAACATCACTACTAACAAGAGCAAGAACAACATCACTACTAACAAGAGCAAGAACAACATCACTACTAACAAGAGCAAGAACAACATCTGCAACACCCGCCGCCATAGTTCGTCGACACTGAAAGATATCGAATCTGAACCAGGTTTTTCAATAAAATTTGGCGCGAACAACAACATGATTACCCAACAACATATCTGACAAACTTTAACGAAATGTTTTGCATGAAAATTGAGAAATAATTCCAGCAAATTGCCTTCGTTTTCTGGAATAATCTGTCACGTGGCAGGAGAGAGGTGGAAACCTGCGGCGAAATTTTCTGGGAGTTTGAGAAGGAGGTCTTCGGGTTACCAAAGCAGCCGCACCATTATGACAAATAGCTGAAAGAATTTTATCACTACATCAAAAATATTTAGTTTATCAGCATTGAGGCAGTAAGATGATAGTGTAGAGATGTGAGTAACGATAAATTAAAACAGTACTAACATGTAAGACAAATTGTTAACAGCGTGGATGAATTTTCGTGAAGAATAGAAGATAAACAAGAAACATATCATATCGTGTAGATTATTTCATCACAGAAAATATCCTACAGAGCTGCCCCCAGTATGCAGATTTGCGAAGAAAGAGGTGGCATAGTTACACAACTAAAGTCCAAGACAAACTGTATGGCGTGACTGACAATCTGAGGCAGACGGCGGCCTTTATTAGAAAATCCGAAATCCTAATCTAGTGAGAACGCAGAAAAAGAAGAAGATTATGTAATCAACAAAAGAATAATTGGAAGTCAAACAATATATATAACAGAAACAGTGTGAGCCCATGGCCCCCGCAGATATAAGGCCGACTAGCTCAGAAGAAGAAATCCTGTTTAATTGGGGGCGGGAGGGGGTTCCTAGAATTGTTACCTGAGCCTTCCGGCCGTATGTTATCGGAGGCCACGGTTAGCCAAACAACATATATGACAAAAACAGTGGGAGTCTAATTGCCGGCATAACAAAAATAGCATGAGTCAAGCAAAATCCATAATAAAAGAATTTTGAGCCAAACAAAAGCCATGACAAAACAATTATGAGCCAAATAATGGCCATAACATAAGAATTATGAGCCAAACAAAAGCCATAACAAAAGTATTAGGAGCCAAAGAAAAATCATAACAAAAGAATTATGGGCAAAACAAAAGCCATAATACATCAATTCATATTCATAATACATTCATAATTTATAATACATCAATACATCAAACTACATGAATTATTGTCTGGCTTAGCTACAATATCAGAGGAAGCTGCCATGGATCGAAGTGACATTCTTCACGCATTGAGAGAGTCTTTCCGAACAGAGGAGTTTCAGGGCTGTGAATCCCACTTGCTGACCAAATTGAAAGAGATGGGTGTCAATATTGGTGCAGCCCGAAAAGAACGACTTACTAAATATGCAAAGAGATTGATTAATCAACATCGAACTGGCGTGTTGGGTCGCTGGACGCTGCTGGATTTGCTGAGGCGGAGATCAGAGCATCTATGGACATGTCCGGAGTGCTATGATGATAGTCCTCATATAACTGATAACTGATAACTGATAACATGAATTCATATTCTTCACCAAAAAATTATGAGCCAAACAAAGACAATAACAAAAGAATTATGAGCCAAGCTAAGACCATAATAAAAAAAATTATGAGCCAATAAACAAAGGCCATAACAAAAGAATTATGAGCAAATGAAGCCATAATAAAAAATTATGAGCCAAACAAAAGTCAAAACAAAAGAATTATGAGCCAAATGATGGCCATAAAAAAAAAGAATTATGAGCCAAACGAAAGCCATAACAAAAGAATTATGAGCCAAACAAAAGACCTGAAATGATAGTGTCCAACAAATACAACACAATAGAAGTGTGGGTAAGCAACATCTATTAAGTAGCAATTTTGATTGCACAGGAAATGTTAAAAAAAAGAAATTATGAAACGAATTGGCAAAGCAACATCAGCTTTTAAAAGTCTAAATAAAATATGGAACTGCAAATTATATAGTATTAAAACTAAATTACGAATTTTTAATTCAAATGTTGTATCAATGCTAACGTATGTCAGCGATAGTTGGAAAATAACTAAAGATATAGAAAGCAAGTTGAACGCATTTGAAAATAGATGTCTGCGACGAAAAATAATGAATATAAAATGGAACGAATTCAGAAGTGATGAAATCAGAGACATGTCTGGTCAACCACTAGTGACAACTCTTATAAGAAAGAGAAGATGGAGATATGTTGGACATACCTTGAGGATAAAGGATCAATGAATATCAAAGCAGACATTGAAGTGGGATGCAAAGGGTTCAACAAAGATAGGACGACCTAAGGAGACCCTGAAACGAACTTTACTGAGAGAGGCAAGAAATATATTGATATCAGTTCCATGGAGAAGATTACGATGGCGAGTTGCACAGGATAGAGCGGTATGGATAAATTGCTTGCTGGCCGTATGTAACGTATAACGGTACGAGAGGAATTATTATTATTATTAAGTAACAACTATAAGCAGAAACTGTGTAAAACATATCAAAGAAAACAGTGTAAACAAAATCGATACAACTAGAAGAGTATCAATAAAACAGCTACAACAAATATATTGTGAATAATATATATACAGGGTTGTAGTGGATAGCCAGTTCCCAGGTGGCAGCTGAGGAAGACAAGTAGCTTTAGTTTATAGTATAGTTGGTAGGATATATAATTAGTAGAGACTTAGTGTTTGCACTCTCTAAACAGAATGGCAATACTAAACGAGACTTTGACGTAAGAAAAACCAATCGACGTAGTGTTGTGTAGTGACGAGTTAGCAACAATTTTAATAAACAGAAGAGAGACCAAGATAAAACCTTTGAGATGGAAGACGTGTTCTGTCTAATTGTCTAATCATACAATAAAGACACATATGAAGCCTTTCAGACAGTGTTTGTACTTTGTAACATCGTCTGTACCAATCATGCATCTACCATAACTCGAAGCATCTACCATAACTGTCAATCTCAGGACCCTTCTACAGGGTGTTCAAGATAAAAGCAGCCTCGTCGTTAAGGAAGCATCGTTGTCAAGGGAGCTAATCTGGCATATGCTTATGAAAATGAGAAGGTTCAGTTATGACGTAATATAGGTTATGGTTGTGTGACGGTGTGTAATTGTAGTGTGGAAAGGGGCGGTGAACAAATGTGACGTAGGACGAGCTAGTGAGAACCGGTTTAAATAGTAAATAGGCAACACGCAATAAGTAACTGGCAACGTTTGATTTGTCACTCGAGCCGCTTTTATCTTGAACACCCTGTATATTACAGAAACAGAGGTTAAATATATATAGTAGAAATAGTGAAAGTACAGTCACAAGGATTAGGATTATCTAGTCTGATTGACTGATTGATTGATAGGACAATCATCATTGCACTTCGGTGGTTAACCATGTGTGCTTCGATCTCTTTCTTACACAGGAAGATCTCAGCTGCAGTGCACGAACTCCGTGACACTGACTAGGGTTCCCCGACAAATATCTAGTCATCTTCTTGGAAGGTAGTCTGTCATTGCTTTCCTTCCTGGATGGGACCATTACTGTTCCATAACCGTTGCCATTGTCTTTATTACAGAGATCCTCTGCTTACTATTGTGAGTTTTGATACCATAATCATTGATAATCTGTCGGCTGATCCTTCACTCATCCCCCATCTGGTCCCCATGGCAATGACAATCTGTCGGCTGCTCCTTCACTCATCCCCCATCTGGTCCCCATGGCATTGACAATCTGTCGGCTGCTCCTTCACCCATCCCCCATCTGGTCCCCATGGCTTTACGTTACCCTGCCGAAAGTGAGGGAGTGCTAAACGGGTACCCCCCTTGTCCAATGGTGTCCCGTAGACTAGCCCAGGGAAGGATGCTCTGTGTAGTTGAGATCGAGTTCCTAGTCTTATCGGAGACGGACGATAAAACGTAAGATCAGTTTGACCACGTAACAGATCCAGTGGCCGTTCAAATTTTAAAATAGGGGGATAGAAAGTCTCTGCTCGAGCACAATTTTTTTTTTTTCGATCCAGATACACTTGAGATTTCAGCTCTTCGGCTCGGTGCCATGGACATCGTAACCCTTCGGTTCGGTGTCACGAACACCGTAAATATGGAGAACCTGTAGCTTTTCTGCCAGCTTTGGGAATTTAAGCCCAATCACAGGAGCTTGTTACCCGTCGTCCAACGCGCTACGAACACGCTGGACGGGCGGGCAACAAAATTCATTAGATTAAAAATAAAATTCCTACAAAATATCGCTATTATCTTCAAAATTAGATCGCTGACCCTCGCCGGTGCTTCGTGCATTGCCGCTGTGATCTTCCTGTGTAAGAGTAAGATCGTAGCGCACATGATTGATCACCGAATTGCAATGATGAGGATCAGTGGCGGCTCGTCATTAAGGGCCAGTGGGGTCGGACTCCACCAAAAATAATGTGTAACGTATATTTATTGTTTTATAAATTAAAATATAACCTAACCCAAAACCATGATTTTTCCGAAAATTTGTGTCTGGCCCCACTAACAAAAATGAGCACGAGCCGCCACTGATGAAGATCATATCAATCAATCTGTCAAATCAAGCAATCAATTTGCAGAATCTTGTCAGATGATCTGATTGGCCATATTTAGTCTCAGACGTTACAATAGAATTTACGAACATCTGAATTAACCACTTAGCCTCTCTGGGCCGATACACCGGCTAGTTTTTGTTTTAACGATGACACAAAGCCAGTATGCTGACTATTTCAGTGCATGTCTACATTAGAATATAAGTGCATCAAGAATTATACAAAAACTGTACAAACCTAAAAGGTTTTAATTACAATAAAATGAAACAGTTAAAAAACAGTAAAGGGCACACACGGATGAGGCAAATAGAAAAAAAAAGATTTTAAAGCCGAAGGATTGACTTCATTGCACCGGTTTTACCCCATACGGCTCGGTCCCTCTCTGCAGAACTGGCACGCCACCTGCCGAGAGTATTGTACAAAGCACGAACTTCGTAGCTCCAGTAACAATTCTAGGGGTCTCTGGGAAAAACTGCACTCGTGAACAGAATGGCGCGGTCCGGACTCAACCCCACGACCTTCGACTCACAAGACAAGGGGTTTAACCACTTAACCACAGAGACCCCCGAAATAGACCCTAGAGACAAATAAAGAATATACCAACGGAAGGAATGACAAATGATCAACACATGGGATTGTCGGTAGTTTACCAATTTTTTTACCTGTAGATGGACCTTTACATTTGACTGACAGATCAGCATGCACATTTAACAAAACACGTAATTACAAAGTACTGTAGTTTTACAAATTACAAAAACAATGACAAGATATATAATAACAAAATATAATAAATCAAATATGGATGCACATTTAACAGAGAGATGAGCATCCATATTAACTGACAGATGAGCATCCACATATAACTGACAGAAGGACCCCCACATATGACTGACAGAAGGACCCCCACATTTGACTGACAGAAGGACCCCCACATTTGACTGACAGAAGTACCCCCACATTTGACTGACAGAAGGACCCCCACATTTGACTGACAGAAGGACCACCACATTTGACTGACAGAAGGAACCCCACATTTGACTGACAGAAGGACCCCCACATTTGACTGACAGAAGTACCCCCACATTTGACTGACAATAGGACCCCACATTTGACTGACAGAAGGAACCCCACATTTGACTGACAGAAGGACCCCCACATTTGACTGACAGAAGGACCACCACATTTGACTGACAGAAGGAACCCCACATTTGACTGACAGAAGGACCCCCACATTTGACTGACAAAAGGGCCCCCACATTTGACTGACAGAAGGAGCCCCACATTTGATTGGCAGATGTGCATCCACATTGAACTGACAGAAGGAACCCCACATTTAACTAGCAGATGTGCATCCACATTGGACTGACAGAAGGACCCCCACATTTGACTGGCAGATGTGCATCCACATTTGACTGACAGAAGGACCCCCACATTTGACTGGCAGATGTGCATCCACATTTGACTGACAGAAGGACTCCCACATTTGACTGACAGAAGAAACCCCACATTTGACTTGCAGAAGGACCCCCACATTTAACTGACAGAACGACCCCCACATTTGACTTACAGAAGGACGCCCACATTTGACTGACAGAAGGACCCCCACATTTTACTGACAGATGTGTATCCACATTGGACTGACATATTGGCATCCAAATTTAACCAACAGATCGGCCGACACATTGATTGACAGGACTGAGAGAAGGACCCCCACATTTAACTGACAGAAGAACCCCACATTTAACTGACAGAAGAACACCCACATTTAACTGACAGAATGATCCCCACATTAGACTGACAGAAGAACCGCCACATTTGACTTACAGAAGGCCCCCACATTTGACTGGCAGATGTGCATCCACGTTTGACTGACAGAAGGACCCCCACATTTGACTGACAGATGTGCATCCACGTTTGACTGACAGAAGGACCCCCACATTTGACTGACAGATGTACATCCACATTGGACTTACAGAAGGACCCCCACATTTGACTGACAGATGTGCATCCACATTGGACTGACAGAAGGACCTCCACATTTGACTGGCAGATGTGCATCTACATTGGACTGACAGATTGGCATCCACATTTGACTGACATAAGGACCCCCACATTTGACTGACAGAAGAACCCCCACATTTGACTGAGATAATAAAGAAAGAATGAAAACACATTAACTATACACCGGAAGGCGGAATCAGAACACGTGGTTACATGAGATCAGGTTTAAGACACGGACCATAAAATTAGCCTCAGCTACAGCCCCCTCCCCCATCGCCCCATCCCTCGCTCTTCAGTCCCAACAATGTTGAGTATAACCCAGCCATTAGCACATGTTATCAGCACCAGTGTGAAAATATTTTCCATGTTTCAACGTTCAGACTACTATCTCCGCCCCTGGTAGCCATTTCTCTTATCATCAAACTCTACAAGCTTGTAGAAACAACAGGGGCGATGTCTGTAACAATGTTGGCTTCTTGACACTCTCTCTAAGGGACTAAGTAATTGTAGGTACTTTTTCATTTATTGAAGTATATATTCTTGAGCGTCTGTACCTTAAGCGGTTGTGAGCTCGATCACAATCCAAGCGTACCTTGTTCAAACACCGCGGCAGGCAGTTTGGAAGCAATTACGTTTCTGTGGTATTTTTACCAAAGGTGAAAATAGACCTCACCATTCAGAAAGCAATAGCAAACGACTGAGCATATACGTGTTACCTACAAAATCAAAGACTCGTTTACTGAGGTTGCTGGCTACGTCATGTAAACGATATGCTACGAAAAATGTATATATTTTTATATTCAAATTAGAAGCATCATATGTAACAAGTCATTGTCAATTGAGATCAGAATGAGAGTTATACAGTGCTATATAGAACCAATACTGACATACGGATGCGAGTCATGGACAATAAACAAACAGATCGAAAAATCTCTGAGGGCCACAAAAATGTGGTTTAACAGAAGAATGATGGACTGCTAAAATGACTAATGTGGAGGTGTTGAATGAAGTCAAGACACAGAGAAAGCTTATCATCAATATAAGAATAGAAGGCAGTCATCAGTATTCGGGCATGTGATGAGAAAGGGAGGTTTAGAACACATTGTAACAACTAGTAAAATCGAGGGCAGACGAAACAGAGGAAGACAGGGAACAAATATATTTTGGATAGCCTGATTTCATGGCATGGAAGAGCGTGTCAACATCTGAGGTTATAGCAAACACCAGAGATAGAGATTTGTGGAGATCCATGATCGCATACACCAACCGGCACGGCACCTGATGATAATGATGATATGTTCATAAGAACAAAACTCAAGTGGTTGTTTTTTTGGGGGTGGGGGTTTTCGATCCAGAAGCACTTGAGCTTTCTGCTCTTCGTCTCGGTGCCATGGATATCGTAACCCTTCGGTTCGGTGCCACGAACACAGTAAATCTGGAGAACCTGTGGCTTTTCTGCCAGTCCGCGGAATTGAACCCGCACTCAAAGAGGACTTGTCACCCGCAGTCCAACGCGCTACGAACACGCTGGACAGACGGGCGACTCAAGTGTATAAGAGCCTGCGTATTTCCCTTAGTAACATATGGTTGTGAGACATGGACCTTTTGACAAAGCGGCGGAGAAGGTCGTTAATGCCTTTGAATGCAAATGTTACAGAACTTACAATATCATGGACAGAGAAAAGAACAAATGCTTCCGTGCTGCAACAGTTTGATATTAAAGAGAGTTGGATCTTAAAGAACATAAAAACAAGGAAAATTAAATATTTTAGACACATCAAAGAAGATGAGTGATTAGAGAACATAATTTTGGAGAGAATGTTGCCTGCAAGTCGTTGACGATCTGAGAATGACTGCTGCTGACACCTGTCAACTTGCACAAAACAGAGAGTTCTTCAGGAGTGCTGTCATGGGAGCCAATTTCTGGAAGCGACAAGCTACTTGATGATGATTTTCTTGAAGTTGGTTTAAAAAATATTTGAATATAGAAAAGCTGGTGTAATATAGTGGTAATAGGTTGAATGAGAACAGAAAAACGAATAAAATAACAGAGATGAAGTGTTAATGACGAATTTTAAATGATACAAGAAGAGATAAGATCAGAAACGATGAAATGAGAAGGAGAGTGGGATCTTTGCCGGTGCTACAAGATATTAAGAAATAACAGATTAAATGGTTTGGATATGAATCAAAGTTACCACAATACAGTCTCCCACAAAATCAAAGTTACCACAATACAGTCTCCCACAAAATCAAAGTTACCACAATACAGTCTCACACAAAATCAAAGTTACCACAATACAGTCTCCCACAAAGAGCACTAGCACTCAGATACAACGGCAACAGACCTAGAGGAAGGCCACGTAAGCGAAGGAGTGACGAGATATCCGATGCACTAAATTCCACCTTGTGAAGAGCACATAGAAAGGCTCGCTCCAGGTGAATCTTGTTTCGACCTGACGCTGCAAGGGAAAAACAGAGATAGCTGACGCTGCAAGGGGAAAACAGAGATAGCGAGTATAATAGATAGAAGGGTTTGAACTCGGTGTAGATTTGGTGAGATTAGGTTGGTATAGATACATAAATAAACAGACAAACAGGTGGACGGATGGACGGACGGACGGATGGACAGATGGAGAGATGGAGACATGGATGATGGATAGATGGATGGATAGATGGATAGATGGATGGAGGGATGGATGGATGAATGGATGGATAGATGGATGGATAGATGGATGATGGAGGAGGATGGATGGATGAATGATGGATGGATGGATGATAGATGGATAGATGGATAGAGGGATGATGGATAGATGGATGGATGAATGGATGATGGATGGATAAGATGGATAAATGGATTATAGTGATGATTGACGGATTGACAGACAGAGGACAGACGGACGACTGGACGACAGGAATGAGAGGACGATGACATGATAGATGACGATGGATAGACGATGGACGATGACGGATGGACAGATGGATGGATAGACGGATACGGATGGATGGATGGATGGATAGATGGATGGATGGATAGATGGATAGATGGATAGATAGATAGATGGATAGATAGATAGATGGATAGATAGATAGATGGATAGATTGATAGATGGATAGATAGATAGATGGATAGATAGATAGATGGATGGTTTGGTGGATGAATGGATAAATAGATGGATGGATGGTTTGGTGGATGAATGGATAAATAGATGGTTAGATGGTTTGGCGGATGGATGGATAAATGGATGGGTAGAGGGATGAATGGATGAATAGATGGATATATGAAATGAAAGAGGATGGATGATAGATGGATGGTTGGATAAATGGATAGATGATAGATGATAGATGGATAGATGATAGATGAGATGAGATAGATAGATAGATAGATAGATAGATAGATAGATAGATAGATAGATAGATAGATAGATAGATAGATGATAGATAGATAGATAGATGATAGATAGATAGATAGATAGATGATGATGATAGATGATAATGATAGATAGATAGATAGATGATAGATAGATAGATAGATAGATAGATAGATAGATAGATAGATAGATAGATAGATAGATAGATAGATAGATAGATAGATAGATAGATAGATAGATAGATAGATAGATAGATAGATAGATAGATAGATAGATAGATAGATAGATAGATAGATAGATAGATAGATAGATAGATAGATAGATAGATAGATAGATAGATAGATAGATAGATAGATAGATAGATAGATAGATAGATGAAGATAATGATAGATAGATAGATAGATAGATAGATAGATAGATAGATAGATAGATAGATAGATAGATAGATAGATAGATAGATAGATAGATAGATAGATAGATAGATAGATAGATAGATAGATAGATAGATAGATAGATAGATAGATAGATAGATAGATAGATAGATAGATAGATAGATGATAGATAGATAGATAGATAGATAGATAGATAGATAGATAGATAGATAGATAGATAGATAGATAGATAGATAGATAGAGATAGATAGATAGATAGATAGATAGATAGATAGATAGATAGATAGATAGATAGATAGATAGATAGATAGATAGATAGATAGATAGATAGATAGATAGATAGATAGATAGATAGATAGATAGATAGATAGATAGATAGATAGATATGATAGATAGATAGATAGATAGATAGATAGATAGATAGATAGATAGATAGATAGATAGAGATAGATAGATAGATAGATAGATAGATAGATAGATAGATAGATAGATAGATAGATAGATAGATAGATAGATAGATAGATAGATAGATAGATAGATAGATAGATAGATAGATAGATAGATAGATAGATAGATAGATAGATAGATAGATAGATAAGATAGATAGATAGATAGATAGATAGATAGATAGATAGATAGATAGATAGATAGATAGATAGATAGATAGATAGATAGATAGATAGATAGATAGATAGATAGATAGATAGATAGATGAGATAGATAGATAGATAGATAGATAGATAGATAGATAGATAGATAGATAGATAGATAGATAGATAGATAGATAGATAGATAGATAGATAGATAGATAGATAGATAGATAGATAGATAGATAGATAGATAGATAGATAGATAGATAGATAGATAGATAGATAGATAGATAGATAGATAGATAGATAGATAGATAGATAGATAGATAGATAGATAGATAGATAGATAGATAGATAGATAGATAGATAGATAGATAGATAGATAGATAGATAGATAGATAGATAGATAGATAGATAGATAGATAGATAGATAGATAGATAGATAGATAGATAGATAGATAGATAGATAGATAGATAGATAGATAGATAGATAGATAGATAGATAGATAGATAGATAGATAGATAGATAGATAGATAGATAGATAGATAGATAGATAGATAGATAGATAGATAGATAGATAGATAGATAGATAGATAGATAGATAGATAGATAGATAGATAGATAGATAGATAGATAGATAGATAGATAGATAGATAGATAGATAGATAGATAGATAGATAGATAGATAGATAGATAGATAGATAGATAGATAGATAGATAGATAGATAGATAGATAGATAGATAGATAGATAGATAGATAGATAGATAGATAGATAGATAGATAGATAGATAGATAGATAGATAGATAGATAGATAGATAGATAGATAGATAGATAGATAGAATAGATAGATAGATAGATAGATAGATAGATAGATAGATAGATAGATAGATAGATAGATAGATAGATAGATAGATAGATAGATAGATAGATAGATAGATAGATAGATAGATAGATAGATAGATAGATAGATAGAGAGATGGGTGGGTGAACGGCTAGATGGAAGGTTGGATGGGTTGGTTGGTGGATGGCTAGATGTATAGATTGAAGTGTGGATGGGTGGATTAATGGGTTGATGATTGGATGGATAAATAGATGGATGGATGGTTTGGTGGATCAATGGATAAATAGATGGATGGATGGTTTGGTGGATGAATGGATAAATAGATGGATGGATGGTTTGGTGGATGAATGGATAAATAGATGGTTAGATGGTTTGGCGGATGGATGGATAAATGGATGGGTAGAGGGATGAATGGATGAATAGATGGATATATGAAATGAAAGAAGGATGGATGCATAGATAGGGTGGTTGGATAAATGGATGAATGGATGGATAGTTGAAAAGATGGATGAATAGATGGATAGATGGGTGGATAGCTAGATGAGTAGATGGACAGTTATCTTGTGACACCCAACCACAAACACAAAATGTACAACAAAAACATTAGCTTACATATAGATATTAGTTAAGTCAAACTAAACATTAGCTTACATATAGATATTAGTTAAGTCAAACTAAACATTAATAAACAACATACAACGGGCATGCAGAAGGAACGAATAGAACCAGATTGGACTACATAAAATATGAACAAATCCTTATACTTAAACGCAAGACGCAGACATTACCTGGCAAAGTAAACTTCTTATAAAAGCTGTCTATTCGATCAATGAGTTTCGGAAAGGAAAATCTTAGCCAGTGTCAGCCAAAAAAAAAATTGAATGTAAATTATATAAGCAGCTGTATCAGACCACCCAAGAGTTATAGCCAGCAGAAAGGTAGGCGTTGGGGCTATCTGTTATCTTTAGTTCTGTTCAACAACAAAGCAAATACGGATACGTAAACTGCTTCATGGGCAAAATTTGATAATTAACAAAATTATTGTTAACTTAAATGTTATCACATTGTATAATAGTTTTAAACAGGTGCGGCATTAAACAGGTGATCATTGAGGGCCAGTGGGGCCCGGCCCCACCAATAATCGAAAGGGAGAATTACTTCCCGGAATAGACAAATAATAGTAAATACTCCAAACACCATGATTTTCCGAAAATTTATGTTTGGCCCACACCAAGAAAACTGACTACGAGCCGCCACTGGTTTTAACTAGTTTTTATTCACTAAGATTTACATCCGTATTAGATTCTTCTTCTTCTTCTGCTATCAACTTCTACTATGCGTCTACTCCGGTATGTGTCATAAACAGGGTGGTGCGCTTGAGGTCTTCACCAGTTCCCCATAGATTGTCTTGTAGGGTTGTTTCTGTTGACCATATCTCCAATCTCACACTACTCAGACGGGGACAGTCTTGTAGGATGTGCTCTGGGGACTGCTTAGGTGCTCCACAGGTGCAGACAGCCGAGTCCCTGAGACCTATTCTCATTTTCTTCTAGTGATTTTTTTTTATTTTGCGTTCGTTTGTCTGTTGTTCTTCTTCTTTCAACTTCTTTAGACATTGATTTTGATACTTCTAAAGTAGTTAGTGGTTAACTAGAGTCCATGTACATCTTCATATAGCTTGTCTTGGACTGACATCAACTTGTATACTTCTAAAGTAGTTAGTGGTTAACTAGAGTCCATGTACATCTTCATATAGCTTGTCTTGGACTGACATCAACTTGTATACTTCTAAAGTAGTTAGTGGTTAACTAGAGTCCATGTACATCTTCATATAGCTTGTCTTGGACTGACATCAACTTGTATACTTCTAAAGTAGTTAGTGGTTAACTAGAGCCCATGTACATCTTCATATAGCTTGTCTTAGACTGACATCAACTTGTAAACTTCTAAAGTAGTTAGTGGTTAACTAGAGCCCATGTACATCTTCATATAGCTTGTCTTGGACTGACATCAACTTGTAAACTTCTAAAGTAGTTAGTGGTTAACTAGAGCCCATGTACATCTCCATATAGCTTGTCTTGGACTGACATCAACTTGTAAACTTCTAAAGTAGTTAGTGGTTAACTAGAGTCCATGTACATCTTCATATAGCTTGTCTTGGACTGACATCAACTTGTAAACTTCTAAAGTAGTTAGTGGTTAACTAGAGTCCATGTCCCGGTTAACAGGGAGGGTCTATGGAAGATCAGGGAAAAAATTTGATGCCCAAGGAAATTCATCAAGATCGTTCAACAGTTTCACGAGGGCATGATGGCACGTGTACTTGACGAAGGGAGCTGTCGGAAGCCTTCCATGTCACCAACGGCGTCAAACAGGGCTGTGTACTGGCCCCAACACTCTTCAGCATGATGTTTGCTGCCATGCTCACGGATGTCTTTTGGGAAGGCGACGAACATGGGGTAAAGATTAGATACAGGACAGACGGTAACCTATTCAATCTTCGGAGGTTAAAATCCTCCACCAAGGTAAAAGAATCAACTATCTCAAACCTGTTGTTTGCTGATGACTGTGCCCTCGCTACCAACTCTGAGGAAGAAATGCAGACTTACATGGACAAGTTCTCTATGGCCTGTGATAGGTTTGGCCTCACCATTAACACCAAAAAACAGAGGTCATGTTCCAGCCGCCCCTAGAGAACAGTATTACGATCCAGTCATCAACATTAAACACCAGCGTCTCCAGTCAACGGACAACTTTGCTTATCTTGGCAGCCTCCTATCCAGATCGGCAAACATAGATTCTGAGGTCCACAATAGGATATCCAAAGCCAGTGCTGCGTTCGGAAGGTTACGTGTCACTGTGTAGGAACGGAAGGGGATAAGCATAGTCACAAAGCTGAAAGTTTACCAGGCCATAGTGCTAACCACGCTGCTGTACGCAAGCGAGACATGGACAGTGTATAGCAGACACGCAAGAAAATTAAACCATTTCCACACAAGCTGTCTACGCAGAATACTAAAAATAAACTGGCAGGACAAAATTCCAGACAGCGAAGTCCTCACAAGAGCAAAGATCCCAAGCGTCAACACCCTGTTGCAGAAGGCCCAACTGAGATGGGTCGGTCACGTTGCTCGAATGCCTGATAAACGCATCCCAAAACAGTTGATGTATGGCGAGCTTGAAGGGGCAGACGTTTAGCTGGTGGACAGAAAAACGCTTTAAAGACACTCTTAAAGTGTCTCTGAAATGCTTCGATATAGACAATACGTGCTGGGAATCCCTTGCGCAAGATCGCCAAATGTGGCGCTGTAACAACAAAAGAGGAACCCGAATAGCTGAGAATCATCGTATTGTTGAGTCACAGAGAAAACGAGCAGCGCGAAAAGACAGAGCACACAACACGCACATGTCTAACCTTGATCATGTATGCACCACCTGTGGTCGGGGATTCTGTTCTAGGATTGACTCTACAGTCACCTCCGCACACACCAGAGAGGTGCAACAGTACACGTCTGAGATTGTTGTCATCATCGCTTGCGATGGACGGCTATTATCAGAGTCCATGTACATCTTCATATAGCTTGTCTTGGACTGACATCAACTTGTAAACTTCTAAAGTAGTTAGTGGTTAACTAGAGTCCATGTACATCTCCATATAGCTTGTCTTGGACTGACATCAACTTGTAAACTTCTAAAGTAGTCAGTGGTTAACTAGAGTCCATGTACATCTTCATATAGCTTGTCTTGGACTGACATCAACTTGTATACTTCTAAAGTAGTTAGTGGTTAACTAGAGTCCATGTACATCTCCATATAGCTTGTCTTGGACTGACATCAACTTGTAAACTTCTAAAGTAGTTAGTGGTTAACTAGAGTCCATGTACATCTTCATATAGCTTGTCTTGGACTGACATCAACTTGTATACTTCTAAAGTAGTTAGTGGTTAACTAGAGTCCATGTACATCTCCATATAGCTTGTCTTGGACTGACATCAACTTGTATACTTCTAAAGTAGTTAGTGGTTAACTAGAGTCCATGTACATCTTCATATAGCTTGTCTTGGACTGACATCAACTTGTATACTTCTAAAGTAGTTAGTGGTTAACTAGAGTCCATGTACATCTCCATATAGCTTGTCTTGGACTGACATCAACTTGTATACTTCTAAAGTAGTTAGTGGTTAACTAGAGTCCATGTACATCTCCATATAGCTTGTCTTGGACTGACATCAACTTGTATACTTCTAAAGTAGTTAGTGGTTAACTAGAGTCCATGTACATCTTCATATAGCTTGTCTTAGACTGACATCAACTTGTAAACTTCTAAAGTAGTTAGTGGTTAACTAGAGTCCATGTACATCTCCATATAGCTTGTCTTGGACTGACATCAACTTGTATACTTCTAAAGTAGTTAGTGGTTAACTAGAGTCCATGTACATCTCCATATAGCTTGTCTTGGACTGATATGGGAATTGGCCATGTGTTTTCTCTCTGTTCACTGTATGTTGGACATTCTTGCAGTATGTGTGTCTCTGCCATTCTGCTGGTGCCACATGCTATGACAGATGTGGTTTTCCTGAAGAATGATGAGAATCCCATGGATTGTTAAAATGACTAATGTGGAGGTGTTGAATGAGGTCAAGTCATAGAGGGAGCTTATCATTAATAGAAGAAATAGGCAGTCATCATTTTTCTGGCATGTGATTAGAAAGGGAGGTTTTGAACACACTGTGACAACCGGTAAATCTGAGGGAGACAAGACAAAGGAAGACAGAGAGAAAACATTTTGGACCCTCTGAATTCATGGCACGAAAAAGCGTCAACATCTGAGATGATAACAAACACCAGAGACAGAGATTTGTGTGGATCTATGATTCCCTAAGCTATGTCTGCACGGCACATGATGATAATGACGATTGTCTGCTATGAATTCAGGCAAAGTAATGGCGTCTATAACGGTACCACTTACTGATTGTTGCGTGAAGTCTTGATTTTCTTATTACTGGTATAAAAATTGGTATAAAGGAGGAGGGTTTAATTAAGTGCACCGGGTGTCCATCACTATGTCCCTGTCGGCAGAGATGGCATTACACCGGGTGCCCATCACTATGTCCCTGTCGGCAGAGACGACATTACACCGGGTGCCCATCACTATGTCCCTGTCGGCAGATATGACATTACACCGGGTGTCCATCACTATGTCCTTGTCGGCAGATATGACATTACACCGGGTGTCCATCACTATGTCTTTTTCGGCAGAGATGGCATTACATATACCGAGAGCGTTGCATAAATCATGAACTCAGGTAGCTCCAGCAACAATCCTGGAGATCTCATGAAAAATGTACACATGTGACTCGGCCCAGATTCGAACTCACAACTTTCAGAACGACAGGCACACGTCTTATCCCCTTCGCATTGAGACTCCCAACTATCACTCTTAGCCTCAGAAGTACTTGTAATTTTTATCATCAAGTTACTACTGCCTTGTAGTTAGATGGGGGACAATCAAAGGCTAGCGGAGCAAACATTGCACGTAACTGGACGGCAGGCAAACCAAGTAGTTCAAAAAGACTGGTAACCTGGGCAGATGACGCTTAACAGCCAGGGAGGGAAGATTGTCTAAGGGTCGCTACCCTGAAAGAAAATAGCAACCTGTTGCCTTGCAGGTAGTCTGGGCACAGACAAAAGGCTAACGGAGAGTTAACCCTGAAAGCGCTGGCTGGAACCGGACACATCGCCGAAGGATAAACGCCAGAGCTCCAAATGTCGCAGAAGATGTGACGAAAATCACACCGCTGCTAAAGGATGCATAAATCAGATTTCCACATGAATACGATTTATGGAGAAATCTGGTACATTAGTCTAAGCAATGATCGCGCGCGCGAGAGAGAGAGAGAGTGAGAGAGAGAGAGAGAGAGAGATCGTCAAGTAAAAGGATCAGAGTTAACCAAGAGCTTACCATGCGCACACTAAAAAAAGTGTTACTTAAGCTAGTCTCAATCTAGAAAGTTGCAAAAGCATGTGGTCATAAGCATATGGTGTTATAAAGAAACATTTTGTTGTTAGATAAAAACAAATTAAAGATAAAATATGTAACAGCATTTGGTTGTTACCAGCTGGCACTATTACTACAACACCCAAAGATCAAGATGGAAATGAAAAGACAGATGATAGAAAGTATTTTCCTACCAACACTTTGTTACCAGTGTCAAACTTGGTCTCTGACAGGAACACACCACAGAAAACTCACCACGTGTGAAATGAAATGCTTGAGGACGGCAGTGGAGGTCACCAGGAAAGATAGACTACGAAATGAGGACATCAGAAGCAGAGTTAACATAACTTCATGCACCGAATACATCGAAAGACAAAAAATGCAGTAGTTTGGACATTTAATGAGAACGAAATACAACCTAACACCAATAACAGCATACAATAAAAGGAGATCAGGTACTAGAGCTAAGGGAAGACCAAGAAAATATGGATAGACAATATCAAGACCACACTACATAAACACGGATATAACACAACAAGGGCGACTCATCTGGTCCTGGAACGCAAATTAAAGCTCACATCCCTACGCTTAACTGCAAGAGTGGACAGCCAACTACATCTTCCACCTGGGAATAAACAATAAACAGTTGGTGAAAAATATACAAACAATTCGTGATTAATATAACTAATAATAATAATTCCTCTCGTACCGTTCGTTATACGTTCATATGCCCTGAAATTAATTTCTCCATAGCGCTCTGTCCTGGGCAACATGTTCAATCTCTTTAATGGAATTACGACCGATATTTCTTGCGTCTCTCAAAAAGTTCGTTTCAGGGTCTCCTTATGACGCCCTCTCTTTCTTGAACCTTTCGTCTTTCACTTCAATGCCTGCTTTGATATTCTTTGATATCTATCCTCACGGTATGCTCAACATATCTCCATCTTCTCTTCTTATAACAGTTGTCACTAGTGGTTGACCAGACATTTATTCTCACGGTATGCCCAACATATCTCCATCTCCTACTTCTTATAACAGTTGTTACTAGTGCAGTTGTTACTAGTGGTTGACCAGACATTTCTTCTCACGGTATGCGCAACATATCTCCATCTTCTCTTTCTTATAACAGTTGTCACTGGTGGTTGACCAGACATGTCTCTGATTTCACCACTTCTCCTGAATTCGTTCCATTTTATATTCATTATTTTTCGCAGACATCTATTTTCAAATGCATTCAACTTACTTTT
Source organism: Arion vulgaris (assembly GCA_020796225.1). Lineage (NCBI taxonomy): Eukaryota > Metazoa > Mollusca > Gastropoda > Stylommatophora > Arionidae > Arion > Arion vulgaris. The sequence continues at coordinate 9,641,687 of CM036755.1, read as the reverse complement.
TATATCTTTAGTCATTTTCCAACTCTCGCTGGCATATGTTAGGATTGATACAACATTTGAATTGAAAATTCGTAATTTAGTTTTAATACTATATAACTTGTAGTTCCATATTTTATCAAAACATTTAAAAGCTGATGTTTTTTTGACAATTCGTAGCATCATTTCTTTTTGAACATTTTCTAAGAAAATAATTGAAAGGGAAAAAATTCGAAAAATATACGAACATTTGGTAATTAAGTAGTATTAAATAATAATTAAAGACGAAATATTTGTTCAAACATTTGGTAATAAGCGAGAAAGATTAGTGAGAGAGGTACAAATATTTGGTGAATAAATATACAAATTTATTGATAGCAATAATATATATGATTTGATGGTAGATAGAAAAATGTATGAAAACATGTGAATGCAGAAAACATATGAAAACATGTGAATGGAGAAAACATATGAAAACATGTGAATGCAGAAAACATATGAAAACATTCAGTGATTAAATAGTGAAATTAATGAACGAGAGAAAAGAGGTACACAAAATTATTGTAATTTCAATATATCAACAAAAGAATTCTAATGGTAATATTTCAATGAGAAATATACAAAGACTCTCTTCTTCTTTACATTTCAACTCCCAACGGAGCACAGGTCTTCAACAAACTTTTCCAGCTCTTCCTCTCTCTTGTCGTCCCTTCCAATTCTTTCCACGTTTTACCTATACTTTTAATATCTGCCTCCAGCTCTCTTTTCCAGGTCTGTCTAGGCCTTCCCCTACTCCTCGTTCCTGTACCTCTTTTGCAGTTAGCAGTTAGCAGTTATATCAGGACTATCATCATAGCACTCCGGACATGTCCATAGGTGCTCCGATCTCCGCCTCAGCAGATCCAGCAACGTCCAGCGACCCAACACGCCAGTTCGATTTTGATTAATCAATCTCTTTGCATATTTAGTATGTCGTTCTGTCTTGCAGTGCTTCCGGTCGGTCTTCTCATTGTATGTCTTATCCATCGCCAGCGTCTCTTCCTGAGCTCTTTCTCTACATAGACAACGACTGCTACATGATAAAGATTAATACATTGATTGATTAATTGATTGATTAATTGAATGATTGATTGATTGATTAATTTATTTATTGATTGATTAATTGATTGAATGATTGATTAATTGATTGATTGATTGATTAATTGGTTGATTAATTGAATGATTAATTGATTGATTAATTTATTTATTGATTGATTAATTGATTGATTGATAATTGATTGATTGATTGATTAATTGATTGATTAATTGATTGATTACATTGATTGTTAATCGACTGTCTCGCCCGTGTGCTGCCAGGGCTCTCAAGGAGAGCAAAGAATAGTAACACTCTGACCTACAAAACATTTGCATGCGAGTGTTTACGGTAATGAGAGAGCGAACAGGCTTGCAACAACAGAATCGATTGTTGGGGAGTTGAAGATGGATAAGGGGATATTCTTCGGTCTCTTCGCGACTGTCTGTTGGATGAGGACACTAAGATCGATTTTAAATCGATCAAACGATTTAGGCAGTTTGGAGTTACCCATTGTTCAAGTCGAACTGGATGCCTGAGATGCAGAGTGAGAGGTGTGTTTAATCAGCGAGCTAAGTGAACCATCAGTATGCATACTCTTCGATATCTGTTGGGGAAGACTGAGCACCTATGGGTCTGCCTGGAGTGCAATGACGTCAGTTTAGTAACCAATAACCAATAACTACAAGACATTTCGTAAGACGCGACTTAGGTTGAAACTTAGGAAAGCTACCACCGTAAATAAAAAGCATCACATAAATCGGACTGGCACAACGTACACTCGCTCTTAGGCTCAGATCACATACAAATCACACACAGTGGTTAACAAGTGGTCGATATGGAGCGTTTGAAGAAAAAGAATGTGATTTCAAAATATCAACAAAAAAGGTTTCATATGGTAATCTTGTACTGAGAAATAGGCAAAGTTTGATTAAGCAATATATTATAAAGATTAAAACATCGATTTATTGATTAATTGATTGATTACATTACTTATTGATCGACCTTCTAATTGATTTATTAACTATCATATTGAGGGCATGATTGATTTACTGATTAATTGACTCTCTCTCTCTCTCTCTCTCCCGCTTTAGGAGTAGAAAAAGTATGGAGTCAAAAATATGTCAGCATGTTGCCATGGAAATAAAAAAATGGCTAACAAACACAAAATTTCAAATCTCTAAGGCTCTGAATGTAATGAATATAAATGAATTCTGTTTTCACTCTAAGGTGCACAATTATAGTATCTAAATATTACATATGCTTTTTAGAATATAATAAATATTACATTTTTTATGAATTTTTGGGTAAACAGATCCCCAAAAGCAACTTTTTTTTACCGAATTTTAAGAACATTTTTACCCAAAAATTTACCCAAAAACATGGCGGGCATGTTGTGAGAAAGATTGTGCTGTAACTAGTTTTCTTCTATCATTTGATGTCAGCGTCCAGGTTTGACACTGATAGCAAATTATTGGGAGAAAGATTGTCTGCAATCAATAAACCTATGATTTAAAATGTGACTTATAGCTTCCTCTGTGACAACGACAACAGGGGTGTGCCGTGCTAAGAAAAAGAGAGGCGGCCGCATCAGGCGGTACCGTAAGGGGGCGACATAAGCAGAGAAATCAAAATTCAATTTGAACCAAACCAGTTAAAAATCTTTACGCAACGCATTTCTATATTGGTCTATGTTATTCCGATATTGATGTATACAATTTAGTATTTGTACATTTTGTACAGTTTAAAAATTATCACAAACGAAGGTTATTTTAAATAAAAAAATATTTAAAGGGCGGCATTTCGAAGACTTGCATCATACTGAGAAAATATATCGCACGATCCTGACAATATGTCACTCATTTATGAAACACGGCGAAAACCTGGCAAAACTTAACCAGAAACTGCGGAACTACCAGTAAAACGAAAGGTCAGAAATATTCGTCTATATTACGTAGCACATTCTCCCCACGACTCTCTGGCATTCTGATTCTCACACTAGTTTTATATTAAAGCTGGAATGCAGCAGGAAATTGCCCCACCAAGTGGATATCTTCATCCCAAAGAGTACATTTATACAATCATATTGTGCAGTCTCTTAGGACTTGAATATGTTGACAGAAAACACATGACGGAAAGGGAGTAATTATGCTCTCAGTAAATGGAAGAGTAGTAAACATGGTGAAATGTCATAGGAAGTACTCGAAAACATAGAGGAGACAAACAAAAAACCACTTGAAAACTACAGACCTTCATAAATCGATGTTTACGTAGAATAGAGGAACTGAGATAGTATGATAAGAATACGAACGAGGAACTCAGAGAAAGAATAAAGTGGAGAAAGAGCTAAGGAAGAGACGCTGGCGATGGATAGGACATACATTGAGAAGACCGACCAAAAGAATTGCAAGAAAGGCACGGTTTTGTAACCCGCAGGAAAAGAGGAGTACGGGAAGGCCTATAAATACCCGGAGAAGAGAACTGGAGACTGATATTAAAATGATAGGTAAAACATGGAAAGAATTGAAAGTATGGCTGAAGAGACGAAGAGCTGGAAGAAAATTGTTGAAGACATGTCTCTACTGGGAGTTGAAAGGTGAAGAGAGACATAGCAAATGACGTGTTAGCATTCATTGCGAATCTAAATACATCGAGATACTGCGGTTGTTGTTCTTAAGGATGCAGTGCTAGCAGGGAATACCGGAAACATGTGATTCTTAAATTTCACGACGTACTTTGTATCTAATTAAAGGTTAACGAATTGTGGACACATTTGTTTTTAAATTCTTAAAATTGGTTAAATAGTTTTCAAGTTATGATGACTCAAAGATTATGAAATCTTCTTCGCTTGGATGATTTTCGATTTTATTCTAAAATTAACAATTCATGATAATTTTTACATCATAACTTTGTCAAATATTAACCAATCAGCATGTCATTTTGCATGTTTGTTGACATTAGAACTGTCTATAGCGTATACTAAGAGCATTTCAATATCTTAATTACATTACGTTTTATGTTTTTTCACATTAGACAATTTGAAAACCATAAAATGATAATTTTCAGTTGGCCAAAAAATAAAATATATTAAAGATATACTATTTTTCATAGTACTTGCCAAACTCACACAATCTGTGTGTATGCTGTTTAATTTTGAAACAATTTGACTGTATCATTCCACACAAAATATGTAAAAAGGGAAACCTGTATTTTTCAGTTGTCTAAAATAATTTTTCATGTCAAAATCCTCATTTACCTTCTTGTATATACTGAGCCCCAGTGACAGTTACTTTCTTACATAGCTGAATGATCTGTTAAGTACATCTGAAAATAAAGGAATCAAAATCTCTAAAATCCACGCGAAACAATTTGCAACCAAACTGTCCGCAGCGTGATTTGAACTCAGAACGTCGAGGTTAACAGACCGAGTCACTAACCCCTAGGCCACAGACGCCACCATTCTCTGCTAGTACTGCCCCCTTAAATGGAGGAGCCAGGAAAGGTTGTCTTGTGCTACTGAGAAATAACGTGTTTTCAGAACCCAATGTGATTTACCGAAGACAATCAATATGGTAAATAATTGATTCAGTGACGACTCGTCATTAAGGGCCAGTGGGGCCGGGCCCCAGCAAAAATAATGTATAACCTGTATTTAATATTTTATAAATTAAAATATAGCAACCAAAAACCATGATTTATCCGGAAAAAAATATCTGGACCCACCAACAAAAATTATCACGAGCCGCCACTGAATTGATTGATTGGTTAGATAGGATCATCATCATTGCACTTCGGTGAATAATCATGTGTGCTTTGATGTCTTTCTTAAACATGAAGATCTCAGCAGCAGTTCACGAACTCGGTAGCACCGAGAGGGACCCGATGTAATTTTGAAGACTATGAAATTAAAATTTAGCACTCATCAGTATCAAGCACTCATCAGTATCAAGCACTCATCAGTATCAAGCACTCATCAGTATCAAGCACTCATCAGTATCAAGCACTCATCAGTATCAAGCACTCATCAGTATCAAGCACTCATCAGTATCAAGCACTCATCAGTATCAAGCACTCATCAGTACCAAGCACTCATCAGTACCAAGCACTCATCAGTATCAAGCACTCATCAGTATCAAGCACTCATCAGTATCAAGCACTCATCAGTATCAAGCACTCATCAGTATCAAGCACTCATCAGTATCAAGCACTCATCAGTATCAAGCACTCATCAGTATCAAGCACTCATCAGTATCAAGCACTCATCAGTATCAAGCACTCATCAGTATCAAGCACTCATCAGTATCAAGCACTCATCAGTACCAAGCACTCATCAGTACCAAGCACTCATCAGTACCAAGCACTCATCAGTATCAAGCACTCATCAGTATCAAGCACTCATCAGTATCAAGCACTCATCAGTATCAAGCACTCATCAGTATCAAGCACTCATCAGTATCAAGCACTCATCAGTATCAAGCACTCATCAGTATCAAGCACTCATCAGTATCAAGCACTCATCAGTATCAAGCACTCATCAGTATCAAGCACTCATCGTAATCAAGCACTCATCAGTATCAAGCACTCATCAGTATCAAGCACTCATCAGTATCAAGCACTCTTCAGTATCAAGCACTCATCAGTATCAAGCACTCATCAGTATCAAGCACTCATCAGTATCAAGCACTCATCAGTATCAAGCACTCATCAGTATCAAGCACTCATCAGTATCAAGCACTCATCAGTATCAAGCACTCATCAGTATCAAGCACTCTTCAGTATCAAGCACTCATCAGTATCAAGCACTCATCAGTATCAAGCACTCATCAGTATCAAGCACTCATCAGTATCAAGCACTCTTCAGTATCAAGCACTCATCAGTATCAAGCACTCATCAGTATCAAGCACTCATCAGTATCAAGCACTCATCAGTATCAAGCACTCATCAGTATCAAGCACTCATCAGTATCAAGCACTCATCAGTATCAAGCACTCATCAGTATCAAGCACTCATCAGTATCAAGCACTCATCAGTATCAAGCACTCATCAGTATCAAGCACTCATCAGTATCAAGCACTCATCAGTATCAAGCACTCATCAGTATCAAGCACTCATCAGTATCAAGCACTCATCAGTATCAAGCACTCATCAGTATCAAGCACTCATCAGTATCAAGCACTCATCAGTATCAAGCACTCATCAGTATCAAAATATTCTTCTTCTTTGAACGCTTCATATCGACCACTTGTTAAAACAATTTTTGTGATTTGTATGTGATCTGAGCCTAAGAGCGATTTACGTTGTGCCAGTTATGTGCCGACAAGTAGGATAGCACATCCGTTTTCCCCGACGCTCTTTATTTACTAGTTAGTAAAGGGCGTCTGTAGTTTCAGCATCAGTGAGCTCGATCACAACACAAGCGTACCTGGTTTAAGCACCGCGTCTTGCAGTTTGGAAGTAAATTTATTTCGTGGATTTTTACAAACGGCAAAAATAGACCGCAACGTTCAGAAAGCAATGGTAAACTACTGAGCGTATAAGTGGTGCCTAGAAAAAAATCAACGACTACTATAAAGTGGTTGAGGGTGACGTCATGTAAAGGATATGCCACGATTTTAATTTCGGCTTCCCTAGGTTTCTACCTCAATCGCCTCTTACGACATGCCTTGTAGGTGGCAGTGTTAATATTATCTGCTCCCCTTACGAGCCCCGCCAACACACATACAGAATCAGCATATAAAGATTGAAATCGACTTTGCACGTAGATATTTTCAAGTAGTGAAAATGGAGATGGGCGTGTCATTGTAGATAAAAGTAAGACTCACAGTGACCTGACAGGGGTGTGTCAGAGATTTGAGCGCAAGACAAGATGTTGTGTAACTAGGGAAACACAGATGTACAGAGTCGTGATAGAGAAGAAATGAATAAGAGAGAATAGAACATATATGCACCGAGATAGATTTTATAGATAGTGTTATAGTTAAATTGTTTATATATATGTATATGTGAGAGACGGTAGCTGAAGTGGTGTCTTGATAAATCATCGACAGATTTACTTTGATTGATGACTAAGTCATGTAAAGGATGTGCCAAGATTTTCATTTCATATATATATATATTTAGCTTGTTACGCCTTTGGCGTTTAGGGCAGCAACAAACGCACATCATTCTTCTCTATGCATTGCCTTCCTCTGTATTGTGTTCCAGCTATGATTCATTTCTTTCAGTTCTTGTTCTATCGTTCTCCTCCAGGTTGTCTTGGGTCTTCCACGATATATATATATGTGTGTGTGTGTATATATATTATTATTATAATAATTCCTCGCGTACCGTCATACGTTACATAGCGCCTGCAAACAATTTCTCCAGACCGCTCTATCCTGTGTAACTAGCTCAATCTCTTGCATGGAACTGAGACGATATTTCTTTCCTCCCTCAGCAGTTTGTTTCAGTGTCTTTATAGGTCTCTCTTTCTTGAACCCTTTGCATTTAGTGCATTGAACCCTCCCTCAGACAGTTAGTAGAAACGACTGTCGAATCCGACAAACATCTACACGTTGCATTTGTAGATCAGGAAAAAGCGTTAGACCGCGTATATAGGCAAAAGTTGTGGAAAATACTAACAACCTATGGGGTTAATGACCACCTAATCAACCTTTGCAAGAGCATTTATACTGACAGCCAATGTACGATTAGAACAAATACAGGATTATTAGAAAAGTTTCACGTAGGGTCAGGAGTAAGACAAGGTTGCGTACTATCTCCGCTGCTATTCATCACGTACATTGACCACATTTGTAAAATAGCTAACACCAGCGAAGGAAACAACCTCGGAGAGCTCTTAAATTAATTTCTTTTTGCAGACGATCAGGCAATCATATCAACAACAGAAGAACAGCTACAACAACACATCAACAGACTCCAGTTAGCATGTAACGAATACAACATGAGAATTAACATCGACAAAACAGAAGTAATGACATTCACCAGAGAGGAAAGCACTACCAATATCTCCATCGACAATCGCCCACTAAATCAAGTCAAAGACTTCACATACCTTGGGGAGCATTCTTTCAGCAAACGGAAGAATAACTAATGAAATTCAACACAGATGCAACAAAGCAAATCAGATGATAGGACAAATGGCGTCAATTTTAAGATGCAAACATGTGACCATGAACACAAAAAAAGCATGTTCAACACAATCTTTCTCCCCACATTATGTTACCAGTGCCAAGCGTGGACACTGACAACAAACGATAGAAGAAAACTAGTCACAACAGAGATGAAGTGTCTACGCAGAATGCAGGGTGTAACAAGAAGACACCGGTTGAGAAATGAAGACATCAGGAAAAAGTGGGTACAACATCAGTACTAGACTTCATCAAGAAACAACAAATTAAATGGTTCGGCCACGTAAGCAGATTACCAACAGACAGTGCACCTCAAAGAGCAATGCTGCTCCGAAACAATGGGTACAAAGCAAAAGGCCCGCCATGCAAAAGATGGAACTCAGAGATAACAGAGGAGACGAAAGAGACTATATACAAAGCGCATACAAGGGCCCGTTTTATAAATCTCTTCTTGACCTGACACTGTGAGGCAAACAGGATTCCAAAAAGAAAGACTATCCCGTAGTCCACAGACGCCACCGAGGTCAGCTTGAGACAAGCAAAATATCATTGTGCACGCAGTACGCGGCTAGACAACAGGAAACCCTGATACTGTACTTCGGGAACTAAATTATACTTATCTCTGACGTGGAAGTAAGACTCGCCTGAATGGCGATACACCAGGGGATAAAGAAGCAAGCCTTAAAAGGAAAACTTCAGTCAGAGACGCCATATTAGGGGGCCATATGACGTTGTAACAACACAAGAGGAACTCTCATAGTTAGAATCGTCGTGCTGTTGAGGCATAGAGAAACCGAAGTGAGCGACAAGACAGAACACACACCACTCACATATCTAACCTTGATCATGCATTGCCCACCTGTGGTAAGTGATTATGTTCTAGGATTGGGCTCTACAGTCACCTCCGCACACATCAAAGAGGTGCAGCAACACACGTTTAAGGCTGTTGTCATCATCGCTTGCACCTCTGAAGTCGGCGAAGACCCCACCTGCATGGCGAGGGACACCAGTCAAATGATAAAGGACGCTTTCACGCACACATCAATCAGTAGTTCCATACCAGGCAACATGGCTAACGCCCGAATTCACAGCAGACGAACGCAGAAGAAGAAGAAGATCATCGCTTGCGATGGACTTCTATTATTAGGTGCTACAACTAGTCCGGAATTAAAACAGGCGAGGGAAAAAATAAAAATCTGAGCAAAGGAAATATTTTGCTAAAAATCTATTGCAGATAAGTTTGAATGTAGAAACCGCACACGATAATAGTCATGCACGTGTAACTTCTTGTCCATGTTTCCTTCATTCCTTCAGGGTGGCTATATCCAAGAGAATAAAATTATCACAACGTCTTAACACCGTCTGTATTTGTTGATAAACTGAGTTGGCACGGGTAGCAAGGTGTCAGATGTTGATGGGGGAACAAGATCTGTCAGTCACTTTTGTTGTTTTATCCTGATAGTCAAACATGCTCGTGTTTGAACGCTTAGTTTAATTCATTTGGGAGATATACTCTTTAGTTTGTCTATTTGCGAGAACGAAGCGAGGGCATTATTAAGCATAGAGTTTTTTTTCCCATATTGTGTAACTATAAATATATGTTTAGTTATAAAGAGAACATATGCTTCTGTTCTGCAACAGCTTGATATTAAAGAGAGTTGGGTATTGAATGAATGAAAATCGTGGCATATCCTTTACAGGACGTAGCCATCAATCACAGTAAAAGAGTCGTTGATTTTCTAGTCACCACTTATTCGTCCAGTAGTTTGCCATTGCTTTCTGAACGTTGAGGTCTATTTTACCTTTCGTAAAAATTCCACGGAAAGGAATTTGCTTCCAAACTTGCCCACCGTAGGTTTTGAACCACCTACGCTTGTGTTGTGATCGAGATCACTACCGCTACAGGTACAGACCCCTTTTTATATCTATAGAGCTCCCTACCGCTACAGGTACAGACGCCTTTTATATCTAGAGAGCTCACTACCGCTACAGGTACAGAAGCCTTTTATATCTAGAGAGCTCACTACCGCTACAGGTACATACGCCTTTATATCTAGGAGCTCACTACCGCTACAGGTACAGACGCCTTTTATATCTAGAGAGCTCACTACCGCTACAGGTACAGACGCCTGTTATATCTAGAGAGCTCACTACCACTACAGGTACAGACGCCTTTTATATCTAGAGAGCTCACTACCACTACAGGTACAGACGCCTTTTATATCTAGAGAGCTCACTACCACTACAGGTACAGACGCCTTTTATATCTAGAGAGCTCACTACCGCTACAGGTACAGAGCCTTTATATCTAGAGAGCTCACTACCGCTACAGGTACAGACGCCTTTTATATCTAGAGAGCTCACTACCGCTACAGGTACAGACGCCTTTTATATCTAGAGAGCTCACTATCACTACAGGTACAGACGCCTTTTATATCTAGAGAGCTCACTTCCGCTACAGGTACAGACGCCTTTTATATCTAGAGAGCTCACTACCACTACAGGTACAGACGCCTTTATATCTAGGAGCTCACTACCGCTACAGGTACAGACGCCTTTTATATCTAGAGAGCTCACTACCGCTACAGGTACAGACGCCTTTTATATCTAGAGAGCTCACTACCGCTACAGGTACAGACGCCTTTTATATCTAGAGAGCTCACTACCACTACAGGTACAGACGCCTTTTATATCTAGAGAGCTCACTACCGCTACAGGTACATAAGCCTTTTATATCTAGAGAGCTCACTACCGCTACAGGTACAGACGCCTTTATATCTAGGAGCTCACTACCGCTACAGGTACAGACGCCTTTTATATCTAGAGAGCTCACTACCGCTACAGGTACAGACGCCTTTTATATCTAGAGAGCTCACTACCACTACAGGTACAGACGCTCTTTATATCTAGAGAGCTCACTACCGCTACAGGTACATAAGCCTTTTATATCTAGAGAGCTCACTACCGCTACAGGTACAGACGCCTTTATATCTAGGAGCTCACTACGCACAGGTACAGACGCATTTTATATCTAGAGAGCTCACTACCACTACAGGTACAGACGCCTTTTATATCTAGAGAGCTCACTACCACTGTAGGTACAGACGCCTTTTATATCTAGAGAGCTCACTACCACTACAGGTACAGAAGCCTTTTATATCTAGAGAGCTCACTACCGCTACAGGTACAGACGCCTGTTATATCTAGAGAGCTCACTACCACTACAGGTACAGACGCCTTTTATATCTAGAGAGCTCACTATCACTACAGGTACAGACGCCTTTTATATCTAGAGAGCTCACTATCACTACAGGTACAGACGCCTTTTATATCTAGAGAGCTCACTTCCGCTACAGGTACAGACGCCTTTTATATCTAGAGAGCTCACTACCACTACAGGTACAGACGCCTTTATATCTAGGAGCTCACTACCGCTACAGGTACAGACGCCTTTATATCTAGAGCTCACTACCGCTACAGGTACAGACGCCTTTTATATCTAGAGAGCTCACTACCGCTACAGGTACAGACGCCTTTTATATCTAGAGAGCTCACTACCACTACAGGTACAGACGCCTTTATATCTAAGAGCTCACTACCGCTACAGGTACAGACGCCTTTTATATCTAGAGAGCTCACTACCACTACAGGTACAGACGCCTTTTATATCTAGAGAGCTCACTACCGCTACAGGTACATAAGCCTTTTATATCTAGAGAGCTCACTACCGCTACAGGTACAGACGCCTTATATCTAGAGGCTACTACCACTACAGGTACAGACGCCTTTTATATCTAGAGAGCTCAGTACCGCTAAAGCTACAGAGTTAGCTGTTAACGAACATAAAACTCGAAAATTAAATATTTCGGATACATCAAATGACATGAGTGCATAGAAAAGATAATTTTGGAGGTAATGGTGCATGAAAGAAGAATGAGAGGAAGAACTTGAAGACGATGGGGGCAGGATGTCGTTGACGATCTGAAAATGATTGCTGCTGCTGGTCAACTTGCACAGAACATAGAGGTTTTCAGGACTGCTGTCATGGGAGCCAGGTTCCGTAAGGGACAAGCTACTTGATGATGATGATGATTAACTATAAAACTTTATTTTAGAGGTAGTTAACTTTGGAATATGAGAGTGTTGATGATGTGATTCTTCGATGGTTCAACATAACTTCAATATACTGAACGACCATGGTGGATTCATATAGATGTTGATGATGGTATTTCTTTAACGATGGCTTCAACATAACTTCAATATACTGAACGACCATGGTGGATACATATAGATGTTGATGATGGTATTTCTTTAACGATGGCTTCAACATAACTTCAATATACTGAACGACCATGGTGGATTCATATAGATGTTGATGATGGTATTTCTTTAACGATGGCTTCAACATAACTTCAATATACTGAACGACCATGGTGGATTCATATAGATGTTGATGATGGTATTTCTTTAAAGATGGCTTCAACATAACTTCAATATACTGAACGACCATGGTGGATTCATATAGATGTATTTATTTGGTGTTACGTATGTGGACAATACTCAAAACACGTCCGTCAAGTATGTTCGTTCTCTCTGTTTACTAAATGTTACTACTCGTCACTACACAACTACGTGGATTAGTTTCTACGTCAATGTCTCGTTTTAGTGTTGCCATTCTGCTTAGAGAGTACAAACACTAAGTCTGCTAATATAATATCTAAATATATACAAGCTACACACTAAAGCTAACTGTCTGATTTTCACTGCCACCTGGGAGGTGGGGGACTGGCTAGCTACTACAGTAGGAATCAAATCGTTAGAGAAAGATCACAAAAAGATGGTTAGATGGTATAGCAGAATCCTGTCAAAGAGCAAAAATAACAATCACCCAAGACACCAGAACAGCGCAAGACAAAAATAGAAAACCACGACACTGAACAACATCCAGATAGAAGTGTGACAACAAAAGAAGAAGAAGAAGAATAACACCGTTAAGAAACTGTTACTGAATGAGGGAAAGTTGTACGTTTAGAATAAACGGTGAACAAATATTTGGGCGTCTGGAAAAAAATTACCAAACACAGGATTGGAACCACAAGCCCTATTTCTTATGGCACCTGATGCCTAGCAATACAGACGAGTGTTTTTAAGAACACATTCAGATAGCTCATAGCTTCCAAAACGTTTTCGGCGCATCGCTCACTTTGCACAACATCAATTTTGTAACGCCCCTCCACATTATAACAGTTTGTCAACGCCACCTCCCACATATATCATTCCATATTTTTCTTTGACATAGAAAATTGATATATATATTTCTGTAATACATGGATCGATTTTCAAATGATTATATGAGAAAAGAATTGATGAAAAATGGATCACGTAAGACGAGCATACGATTAATTAAAATGCACAGTTCAAATTTGTAATGATTATTCAGTCGGAAAATAACGAAAATAATTTATTTTAAATATATATTATTAATTTCTTCTTTAAGGAGCCACCGACCACTAATCGCATGAGCACACCCCAAATTCTTCTGAACCCAATATCGCCGCCGCCCCCCTAGAAAGCTTCAGCGCAACCTCGGGGGCGATACCGCCCACTATGGAAGTCTCTGAAATAGCTCTCAGTAGTACTCTATATATCTATCTAATCTCTAATCCTGTTTTGCTTCCCAGCATCAGGTTGAAAAAGGAGACACCTGGAGCGAGCGTCTCTATGCACCTTGTCTTCCTTTCTCTTCTCCAATCCTGGTTTGCCTCACAGCTTCAGGGTAAAAAGAGATTTCTAGCACGGGCTTTTCTGTATTCTTCATAAATAGCGTCTTTAAGGCCCCTGTGAGAGCGGTTCAATTCGTGGGCTGGCAGAAAAGTCACAGGTTCTCCAGATTTACGGTGTTCGTGGCACCGAACCGAAGGGTTATAATGTCCATAGCACCGAGCCGAAGAGCTGAAAACTTAAGTGCTTCTGGATCGGAAAAAATAGTGTTTTTGATCGGCTCTGTTATCTCTGAGGTCCACCTTTTGCTTGGCCGGCCTCTCAAAAGTATTACTTAATATACCTCGAAGAATGAAAAAGTGTCCCTTTATTACTTCTGAAAAAACATTTTCTCACAACGCTGTCAGAAAATAAACCCTGCTTAAAGAAATACATTTTCTAAACGACTCTAGATGATGATGATGTCAGCGGAACACCTAACCAAGCAGCAGACGTTTCCTACTGACATATATTTAATTGAGATAACAGATTTCTGTTATTTTAACAGTCGGAAGCTCTGCTTCAAGAATCCATCAGCAATGTACCCGTTGTGTTTTCTTAATCCGTTGCCTTATTTTCTGCAGAATCTCACTTTACATTCTTACTAGACTTGTTTGGCATAGTTCATTTTTTTAATTCCAGAATTTTAACAAAAATAAGAAAGTTGTACTCATGTAGTTAGACATTGATTTGAACATTATTTTTGTTCAACTATTTTTTTTAAATTTTAACCATCTTAAGACTTCATTTGCAGCGATGCTAGTTTTTGCTTGGGGGAATGCGTGTTATTCTACAGTGTGTCACTATTTGTGATGCAACGAGGGGTAAACAAGTCAGTCGGGGATATGTGGTGTCAGAAGAGTTTTTCGGGGAATACGGAAATTTGAGACTTTGCGAGATATTTCTTAGTTTCTTTATATAATGTACAGATTTATTTGTTTGTTCGACGGCGATCTCTGGTCATGTGTGTTAAATCCACGGTGGACTACACACTGGGCAGTCAGATTGTGTTCTGTCAGATGTCTTTAAAGATTAGTTTTCAAGTCGATTGTGTGTGGTTACGCATTGCTTTTCAGCTCACCCATGAAAGGACTGGTCGCCCACCTGTCCAGCGAGTTCGTAGCGCGTTGGGCGACGGATGACAAGCCCCCTGTGAGGTCGGTTTAATTACGCTGGCTGGCAGAAAAGCCACAGGCTCTCCAAATTTACGGTGTTCGTGGCACCGAACCGAAGGAGTACGATGTCCATGGCACCGAACCGAAGAGTTGAACGCTCAAGTACTTCTGAATCGAAAAAATGGGCGTGGTTCGGTATCTGTTTCACCAGTTGATACTGGCAGAGAGTTGTTTGACTTTTTTCTTAGTCTATGTAAGTGTCTGTTGAGTCTGCAGTGTCCGGTAAGTAGGAGAAACCTAATGAGCTGGTCTGTTCTGCTGAGGTCTGTGAGGAAGTCTTTTCAATAATCATATCCAGTGTTTGAATTACAGTTTCCTGCTGATTTTCATTTTATGAGGGTTTTGACCTATTACAAGACAGGGAACTGTTTTATTTGTTCTTTAGTTCTGACTTCCTTAGCCAAGGCATCGCTACTTTATTGTCGATGCGGCATAGGTATTTTATTGTCGTATGCTCGAGTGAGATGGAATCCACTGCAGATCCACTGCATACTGCGTCTGTATATGCTATTTTCATCGATTCAGAAGAAGGACTATGATTGTTATTATTAATAATATTATTATTATTATTAGTATTATTATATTGTCATGTATGCTCCGCTCCCATTAACAACGACAGTATTCTTCTGTTCTCGTCACACTGCTGCCGGGGTGTGTTCCCGTTTCGTGGTTTTCCTGTTTTTGTTTTGTGGTTTTCTGGTAGTCTTGGGTGATTGTTATTTTTGCTCTATTACAGGAATATGCTATGCCATCTAACATATTTTTGTTGTCTACCTCTCGCCTTCTTTCCTGATGTTCTGTTGCAGAAGACTCTGTATACTGTGGAGTTTGGATGCATTTTATTAAGGGTCCTAACCACTTTATTCTTTGTTTTTCAATGTAATTCAAGCAAGGTTCTGTGCAACTTTCTTTCTTAAACTAATGTTGGTGACTGTCTAACAACGACATTACCAGGTAAAAACTAGAAACTAGAGCCCGATTTATCATCATCACAATGTACAAACCAATCAAAGCACACAACAACATCATTATCATCCTCAACGTCCTGATTAATTTCAACTAAATCATTTATGCAATGTATTTCGAATAACTTTTATTTCTTTATTATCAACTGTTTTATTTGTTTAAATTCCAGGCCAACTTTTACATGGTCAACAATACCAAGTCCAGAATTCCTGCCATAAAAAGACGCCATTTTACTATGGATGCACTTCCGGAATAACGTCCATAACGCAGACAACGCCTTATTATGAAAAATTCTGAACAGTAATTGACATTTAGATAAATTTATTCATTGATTGATTGATTGGACCATCATCATTGCACTTTGGTGAGTTACCATATGTGCTCCAATCTCTTTCGTACACAGGAAGATCTCAACTGCGGTGCACGAACTCCGTAGCATCGGCGATGGTCCACGATGCAATTTTGAGGATGGTGAAGAAGTATTTGTAGGAATTTTATTTTTAATCTTTTCTAATGAATGTTGCCATGGCAGTGGATTTAAAGTCTGCAATTCTCCATTTTTGAACTACCAAGGGTTATTTTATGTGCTCACATTGAACACGGACTTACGATTTATCGCCCGCCTCCGATAGAACTAGGAAGATCTAACCCACACTGAGATCATGTAAAAAAAGGAACCCTTTCATACCTCGTGGTATATAGGTCAATACAGTGTTAGGCCTGTATTTTTTATTAACCATCGGCACACGGTGGGTGATGTGGTCAGCATCACGCCGGCCGCCTTTACTTTCCCAGAGCATGTCTTGTACCCAGTTGAGGCTGGGTCGACCTGAGAGCCGTCGTGGTCGGGAAAAATTCCCCGCACTGAGTTCATGTACCTCTCGAAAAATATCTCGATACTCCACAAGGGAGCGAACCTGGTACATTTGGCACGAGAGACGAGCATCTAATCTCTACTCCACAGTGACCCACCCCATTTAGATAAATAAACAGTTGCAACTCTTTCCCTCGGCAGTTTTTGTTTCCTCCAGAGACACTTATATTGCAGTAACAAGCACACTGGCTATTTGAAATCTTAAAATATACCCCGTGCCAGTATATCGGCTCGCAGGAGCGAACGGGTTAATATTTCACTTCTTTAGTAATCAAGTGGTACCTGAGGTTTTGACCTTCGACTCAGTGCCATGTGTATTGAAGAAGTTCCTACTACCCCGGACAGCAATAAGGATTTAATTGTCCTAATACTAGAGGCATAGAAGAAGTCCAGGATTTTGTATACCTGGGAAATACAGTATCACAAGATGGAGATTCAGAAAAGGATATCATCGAAAAAATCAAGAAAGCATGTCAAACTTTTGAGATGCTCAACAAAATTTGAAAACAAAAGGACTAAATCTTAGGACAAACTTAAAATATATAGAAGTAATGTACTGGGAGTGCTATTATACAGTAGTGAATTCTGGAAGAAGTAATGTACTGGGAGTGCTATTATACAGTAGTGAATGCTGGAAGAAGTAATGTACTGGGAGTGCTATTATACAGTAGTGAATTCTGGAAGAAGTAATGTACTGGGAGTGCTATTATACAGTAGTGAATACTGGAAGAAGTAATGTACTGGGAGTGCTATTATACAGTAGTGAATGCTGGAGGAAGTAATGTACTGGGAGTGTTATTATACAGTAGTGAATACTGGAAGAAGTAATGTACTGGGAGTGCTATTATACAGTAGTGAATACTGGAAGAAGTAATGTACTGGGAGTGCTATTATACAGTAGTGAATGCTGGAAGAAGTAATGTACTGGGAGTGCTATTATACAGTAGTGAATACTGGAAGAAGTAATATACTGGGAGTGTTATTATACAGTAGTGAATACTGGAAGAAGTAATGTACTGGGAGTGCTATTATACAGTAGTGAATGCTGGAAGAAGTAATTTACTGGGAGTGCTATTATACAGTAGTGAATGCTGGAAGAAGTACATAATACAAGTTGGAATTATACAGTAGTAATGTTGAAGAAGTAATGTCTGGAGTGCATATACGAATAGGAATGCTGGAAAAGAATAATGTACTGGAGACATTATACAGTAGAAAATGCTGGAGGAGTAATGTACTGGGGTGTTATCAGTAGTCAATGCTGGAAGAAGTAATGTACTGGGAGTGTTATTATACAGTAGTGAATACTGGAAGAAGTAATATACTGGGAGTGTTATTATACAGTAGTGAATACTGGAAGAAGTAATGTACTGGGAGTGTTATTATACAGTAGTGAATGCTGGAGGAAGTAATGTACTGGGAGTGTTATTATACAGTAGTCAATGCTGGAAGAAGTAATGTACTGGGAGTGTTATTATACAGTAGTGAATACTGGAAGAAGTAATATACTGGGAGTGTTATTATACAGTAGTGAATACTGGAAGAAGTAATGTACTGGGAGTGTTATTATACAGTAGTGAATGCTGGAGGAAGTAATATACTGGGAGTGTTATTATACAGTAGTGAATGCTGGAAGAAGTAATGTACTGGGAGTGTTATTATACAGTAGTGAATGCTGGAGGAAGTAATATACTGGGAGTGTTATTATACAGTAGTGAATGCTGAAAATGACCCAACACATAATACACAAGTTGGAGACATTTCAGAATAAATGTTTAAAAAGAATCCTGCAAATGTTTTGGCAAAATACCATAACAAATAAGGAGCTTTTGAAACGAACAGACTGTGCATCCTTGGAGACCATCATTAAGAGACAAAGATGGGGGTGGTTTAGGCATGTATGTCGTATGTCAGTGGGGGCATTGGCTAGGACAGCTCTCAGATGGACTTCTGATGGGAAGAGAAGGTCTGGACGTCCAAAGGAAACATGGATAAAGAACGGTGGAGAGAGAGTTGAAGGAGTGTGGCCTGACGTGGAGACGGATGCTAGAAAGGCAACAGAATGGCAATAGTGGAAGTCTCTTGTGGAAGCCTTATGTGTCAATCGGGAGACGAAGAGGATATAGATTAATATACGAGACGAAATTACTCTCTGTACATCTCATTAATACTGCAGACAAGGCAGCCCATTCCCCGCCACCAGAGTTCTACTGGTAAAGTTGAATTCTACTATACTCAAGACATACGCTCAAATGGTCAAGACACTTGTCTTGTTCTGAGACACTGCTCTTGTCGATGGACGTCACTTGTCAGAAAGAAGCCTATATTAACGCTACGTCTAATCATGTTCTGAGACACTGCGTTGTTGATTGGATTGATTGATTGATTGATTGATAGGACCATCATCATTACACTTAGGTGAGTAATCATGTGTGCTCCGATCTGTTTCTTACATAGGAATGTCTCAACTGCAGTGCACGTACTCTGTAGCACCAGCGAGGTCCCAGATGAAATTTGAAGATGATGAAGATATTTTGTGGGAATTTTATTTTTAATCTGCTCTATTAATGAAATATACTCTATTAATACCTGTCATTGTTCTTCTTTTTCGCTGTTGCTATTCTTCTCGACCACTTGTTAACCACTATGTGTGATTTGTATGTGATCTGAGCATAAGAGCGATTGTACGTTGTGCCAGTTATTCGCTTACAAGTACGCCAGCACATTCGATTTCTGCAATGCTTTTTATTTACTAGGGTAGCATCCCTAGGTCCTATACTGTCGTCTCTTACGACATGCCTTGTTGGTCGCAATTGTACTATTCTTTGCCTCCATTGTGGGCCCCGACACTACATAGGCGGCTGCCGTTATTGATGGCAGCTACATGTTAGAAAGTCGCACATATTTAATAAGGTCTAATGACAAAGAATTTCTTTCACGGAATCGGGCTACCCATATTTCTCAGTCCCTTTCGACAGAAATGGCAAGCCATCTGTCGAAATAGTTGCGCAAAGCACAACCTCCGTAGCTCCAGCAACAATCTTTTGTATGTGCTATGCAGTTTGGGCAAAGCCTTTGATATCTTCATGTTTAAGACAGAGATTGGAAAACACATGGTTTGACATCGAATGCAATGATAACGATCCTGTCCATAATAACAATCTTTCGATGAAACAAATACATTACAATATGCTAAGGATTACAAAGAAGTTCAAAGAATGTCAAACTAGCATATGATTTAAATATCACCCATAGTTATAGCGTAAAGCTCCACTTTTTCTATAAACTATATATAAGCACAGATATTACTGTTCTAATTTGAATTATTTATATATATAGAGTTACAAACACAGACATATGGATAAGAAACGGACAGGAACCAATGATGACCCATATTAAGAGGAGAGATGGCGATGAGTCGGGTATACTCTATGGAAGACACATTCGAGTGTCACTAGTCAAGCACTTGAGTGGAACCCGCAAGGGAAGGGGAAAGAGGACGTCCTAAACAGACCTAGAGACAAAGTTTTCTTGAGAAACTGAAGAGTGCTTGACTATCCTGGGAGACCATAAAGAGAACAACCAAAGACCGTGAAAAGTTGCGAACAGCTGTTGAGACCGTATGCTCCACGGGAAGCGGAGAGGATAAGGTCAAGTGTGAAAAAATGCACTTGTGGACAGATCGATGCGATCCAGATTGGAACCCACAACCTTCAGAATCCAAGACAACGTTTTAACCACATAGACACAGAAATACCCGATCCACGCGCCTTCTTCATCATCATCAAGTAGCTTGTCCCTTCCGGAATTAGGCTCCCATGATAGCAGTCCTGAAAAACTCTATTCTGTGCAAGTTGACCGGCGTCAGCAGCATTCATTCTCAGATCGTCAATGGCATCTTGCACCATCGTCTTCTAGGTCTTCCTCTCATTCTTCTTCCAGGCATCATTCCTTCCAAATTTATCTTCTATAGGCACTCTTGTCATTTGATGTGTCAGAAATATTTAATTGTCCTTGTTTTTATGCTCTTTAATAGCTAACTCTCTTTAATATCAAGCTGTTGCAGAACAGAAGCGTTTGTTCTTTTCTCTGTTCATGATATTCTTAGTACTCTTCAGTAGCATTTACATTCTTCTTCTTCTTTGCAATCGCCCTTAGACTGATGTTCCAGATTTACCCAAAATCTCATTCATGTGGAAATCTGATTCATGCAGCCTTAACATGAGTTGGTTTCGTCACATCTTCAGCGCCATTTGGAGCTCTGGTGCTTATCCTTCGGCGATGTGTCCGGTTTCAGGAGCGTTTACTGGATTCGCTCTCCGTTAGCGTTTGGCTGTCCCCAGCCGTCCTGCAAGGCAGCAGATATTTGCAATTAAAGGCATTAATGATCTCCTCCTCTTCGTAAATGGACGTTGTCTCAAAACCATATGTTGCCAAGGAAAAAAACACAGGCTCTGAAACACTTGAGAATTGTATTCTTATGATATGCGCCTTACAAAATGTTAATACAAAACAAGTGCCTTTTGTATTTTACAATCTTTTATTACTATTTACTATGCTATTCATAACATGACAAAAATATTAACAATGTATTATGTGAATTATTTCAACGAAACAAACTTCTGAAATTACTGTCATGTTTTTGTCCGAGTGCCTTTTTTGAAACAAATAAATTTGTACAGAAACAGTTTGGTATTTTATAACTTATTTTGTTAATGTTTTTTTTAATGTATTTTGTGAGTTTTTGTTTACAGTTTTTTAATCTTCTTCTTCTTCTTCGAACACTCCATATCGACCACTTGTTAACCACTCTGTGTGATTTGTTTGTGATCTGATCAGTGGCGGCTCGTGCTAATTTTTGTTGTTGGGGACAGACACAAATTTTTGGAAAAGAAATCATGGTTTTTGGTGAGGTTATATTTTAATTTATAAAATAATAAATACACGTTGCCCATATTTTTGGTGGGGCCTGGCCCAACTGGCCTTATTGACGAGCCGCCACTGGATCTGAGCATAAGAGCAGTTGTACGCTGCGCCAGGTATGCGCCTACAAGTAGGCCAGCACATCCTTATTTTTCTTCTTCAAACATTCCATAACGACCACTTGTTAACCACTCGGTGTGATCTGTATGTGACCTGAGCCTAAGAGCTATTGTACGTTGTGCCAGTTAAGCGCCTACAATAGGGCAGCACATCCGATTTCTGCGATGTTTTTTTAATTTACTGGGTAGCCTTACTAGGTCACTACCTCAGTCGCCTCTTATGACATGCCTTGTAGGTCACCAGTGTTACTATTCTTTGTTTCACTTAGGGTCCCGGCACCACACGGGTGAATCAAATTATACATGAGTCAGAGGATTTCATGCATGTGCGTGTCTATCGAGTGTCTCATCATTTTCAAATTATACATGAGTCAGAGGATTTCATGCATGTGCGTGTCTATAGAGTGTCTCATCATTTTCAAATTATACATGAGTCAGAGGATTTCATGCATGTGTGTGTCTATCGAGTGTCTCATCATTTTCAAATTATACATGAGTCAGAGGATTTCATGCATGTGTGTGTCTATAGAGTGTCTCATCATTTTCAAATTATACATGAGTCAGAGGATTTCATGCATGTGCGTGTCTATCGAGTGTCTCATCATTTTCAAATTATACATGAGTCAGAGGATTTCATGCATGTGTGTGTCTATCGAGTGTCTCATCATTTTCAAATTATACATGAGTCAGAGGATTTCATGCATGTGCGTGTCTATAGAGTGTCTCATCATTTTCAAATTATACATGAGTCAGAGGATTTCATGCATGTGTGTGTCTATAGAGTGTCTCATCATTTTCAAATTATACATGAGTCAGAGGATTTCATGCATGTGTGTGTCTATCGAGTGTCTCATCATTTTCAAATTATACATGAGTCAGAGGATTTCATGCATGTGCGTGTCTATAGAGTGTCTCATCATTTTCAAATTATACATGAGTCAGAGGATTTCATGCATGTGTGTGTCTATCGAGTGTCTCATCATTTTCAAATTATACATGAGTCAGAGGATTTCATGCATGTGTGTGTCTATCGAGTGTCTCATCATTTTCAAATTATACATGAGTCAGAGGATTTCATGCATGTGTGTGTCTATCGAGTGTCTCATCATTTTCAAATTATACATGAGTCAGAGGATTTCATGCATGTGTGTGTCTATCGAGTGTCTCATCATTTTCAAATTATACATGAGTCAGAGGATTTCATGCATGTGTGTGTCTATCGAGTGTCTCATCATTTTCAAATTATACATGAGTCAGAGGATTTCATGCATGTGTGTGTCTATAGAGTGTCTCATCATTTTCAAATTATACATGAGTCAGAGGATTTCATGCATGTGTGTGTCTATCGAGTGTCTCATCATTTTCAAATTATACATGAGTTAGAGGATTTCATGCATGTGCGTGTCTATAGAGTGTCTCATCATTTTCAAATTATACATGAGTCAGAGGATTTCATGCATGTGTGTGTCTATCGAGTGTCTCATCATTTTCAAATTATACATGAGTCAGAGGATTTCATGCATGTGTGTGTCTATCGAGTGTCTCATCATTTTCAAATTATACATGAGTCAGAGGATTTCATGCATGTGTGTGTCTATCGAGTGTCTCATCATTTTCAAATTATACATGAGTCAGAGGATTTCATGCATGTGTGTGTCTATCGAGTGTCTCATCATTGTCAAATTATACATGAGTCAGAGGATTTCATGCATGTGTGTGTCTATCGAGTGTCTCATCATTTTCAAATTATACATGAGTCAGAGGATTTCATGCATGTGTGTGTCTATAGAGTGTCTCATCATTTTCAAATTATACATGAGTCAGAGGATTTCATGCATGTGCGTGTCTATCGAGTGTCTCATCATTTTCAAATTATACATGAGTCAGAGGATTTCATGCATGTGTGTGTCTATCGAGTGTCTCATCATTTTCAAATTATACATGAGTCAGAGGATTTCATGCATGTGCGTGTCTATAGAGTGTCTCATCATTTTCAAATTATACATGAGTCAGAGGATTTCATGCATGTGCGTGTCTATAGAGTGTCTCATCATTTTCAAATTATACATGAGTCAGAGGATTTCATGCATGTGTGTCTCATCTAGTGTCTCATCATTTTCAAATTATACATGAGTCAGAGGATTTCATGCATGTGCGTGTCTATAGAGTGTCTCATCATTTTCAAATTATACATGAGTCAGAGGATTTCATGCATGTGCGTGTCTATCGAGTGTCTCATCATTTTCAAATTATACATGAGTCAGAGGATTTCATGCATGTGCGTGTCTATAGAGTGTCTCATCATTTTCAAATTATACATGAGTCAGAGGATTTCATGCATGTGCGTGTCTATAGAGTGTCTCATCATTTTCAAGTAGCTTGTCCCTTCCAGAACATGGCTCCCATGACAGCAGTCCTGAAAAACTCGCTGTTCTGCGAGTTGACCGGCGTCAGCAGCAGTCATTCCCAGATCGTCAATGCCATCTTGCACCCATAGTTTGCTAGGTCTTCCTCTCACTCTTTTCCATGCACCTTCTCTCCAAAATTATCCTCTAGGCAGTCATGTCGTTTAATATGTCCAAATTATTAAATTTTCCCTGATGTTATGCTTTTTTAATAGCCAGCTCTATTTAATATCAAGTCAGTAGCAGAACAAAAGCATTTATTCATCACGAAATGTTCAGTGTCTACGAATGAGAAAATCAAGAAACAAGCAATACACGAAAATCATTGACTTAAGAGCACTGTGTAAATACATAGCAAGTAATAGTTCACCCGTTGACATCTTCACTGTTTCAGAGTTCTGTCCAGGAAGTGTTGCTTTAAATAGATATCGCTCTCCTAGAGGGCTTGTACAACAATGTTGAACAGAAAGAAAACGTCACTCCCCTGCCTTGGCTAAACCATGCTATTCTGAATTGAAATCTCTCATTAAACCTTTACCTGCTGATTCCATGTCTCCACCTTCTTTTTTTTCTTCTTCTTCTTCACCTTTCACACTAACGGAGCACATGTCTTCAACAAACTTCTTCCAGCTCTTCTTCCAGCTCTTCCTCTAGCCTGCCATGCCTTCCAATTATGTCCATGTTTTACCTATCCGTTTAATATAAGTCTCCATTCTCTTCTCCAGGTATGTAGACCTGCCCTTACTCTCTTTCTTTCACGGTTCAAAACGTTGCCTCTTTTGCACTGTTTCCAGTTGGTCTTCTCAATGTTTGTCCTATCCATCGCCAACGTCTCTTCCTTAGTTCTTTCTCCACTGGTATCTGTTTAGTTCTTTCCCCACTGGTATCTGCTTAGTTCTTTCCCCACTGGTATTTGTTTAGTTCTTTCCCTACTGGTATTTGTTTAGTTCTTTCTCCACTGGTATCTGCTTAGTTCTTTCCCACTGGTATCTGTTTAGTTCTTTCTCCACTGGTATCTGCTTAGTTCTTTCCCCACTGGTATCTTCCTTAGTTCTTTCCCCACTGGTATCTGCTTAGTTCTTTCCCCACTGGTATCTGCTTAGTTCTTTCCCCACTGGTATCTGTTTAGTTCTTTCCCTACTGGTATTTGTTTAGTTCTTTCCTCACTGGTATCTGTTTAGTTCTTTCTCCACTGGTATCTGTTTAGTTCTTTCCCACTGGTATCTGTTTAGTTCTTTCCCCACTGGTATCTTCCTAGTTCTTTCCCCACTGGTATCTGTTTAGTTCTTTCCCCACTGGTATCTGTTTAGTTCTTTCCCCACTGGTATCTTCCGTAGTTCTTTCCCCACTGGTATCTGCTTAGTTCTTTCCCCACTGGTATCTGTTTAGTTCTTTCCCTACTGGTATTTGTTTAGTTCTTTCCTCACTGGTATCTGTTTAGTTCTTTCTCCACTGGTATCTGTTTAGTTCTTTCCCACTGGTATCTGTTTAGTTCTTTCCCCACTGGTATCTTCCGTAGTTCTTTCTCCACTGGTATCTGTTTAGTTCTTTCCCACTGGTATCTGTTTAGTTCTTTCCCACTGGTATCTGTTTAGTTCTTTCCCCACTGGTATCTTCCTTAGTTCTTTCCCCACTGGTATCTGTTTAGTTCTTTTCCCACTGGTATCTGTTTAGTTCTTTCTCCACTGGTATCTGTTTAGTTCTTTCCCTACTGGTATTTGTTTAGTTCTTTCCCACTGGTATCTGTTTAGTTCTTTCCCCACTGGTATCTGTTTAGTTCTTTCTCCACTGGTATCTGCTTAGTTCTTTCCCCACTGGTATCTTCCGTAGTTCTTTCCCACTGGTATCTGCTTAGTTCTTTCTCCACTGGTATCTGTTTAGTTCTTTCCCCACTGGTATCTTCCGTAGTTCTTTCCCCACTGGTATCTGTTTAGTTCTTTTCCCACTGGTATCTGTTTAGTTCTTTCTCCACTGGTATCTGCTTAGTTCTTTCCCCACTGGTATCTGTTTAGTTCTTTCTCCACTGGTATCTTCCGTAGTTCTTTCCCACTGGTATCTGTTTAGTTCTTTCTCCACTGGTATCTTCCTAGTTCTTTCCCCACTGGTATCTGTTTAGTTCTTTCCCCACTGGTATCTGTTTAGTTCTTTCCTCACTGGTATCTGTTTAGTTCTTTCCCCACTTGTATCTGTTTAGTTCTTTCCCCACTGGTATCTGTTTAGTTCTTTCCCCACTGGTATCTGTTTAGTTCTTTCCCCACTGGTATCTGTTTAGTTCTTTCTCACTGGTATCTGTTTAGTTCTTTCCCCACTGGTATCTGTTTAGTTCTTTTCCCACTGGTATCTGTTTAGTTCTTTCTCCACTGGTATCTGTTTAGTTCTTTTCCCACTGGTATCTGTTTAGTTCTTTCTCCACTGGTATCTTCTTAGTTCTTTCTCCACTGGTATCTGTTTAGTTCTTTCTCCACTGGTATCTGTTTAGTTCTTTCTCCACTGGTATCTGTTTAGTTCTTTCTCCACTGGTATCTGTTTAGTTCTTTCCTCACTGGTATCTGTTTAGTTCTTTCCCACTGGTATCTGTTTAGTTCTTTCCCACTGGTATCTGTTTAGTTCTTTCCCCACTGGTATCTGTTTAGTTCTTTCCCTACTGGTATCTGCTTAGTTCTTTCTCTACTGGTATCTGTTTAGTTCTTTCCCACTGGTATCTGTTTAGTTCTTTCCCACTGGTATCTGTTTAGTTCTTTCCCCACTGGTATCTGTTTAGTTCTTTCTCCACTGGTATCTGTTTAGTTCTTTCCCACTGGTATCTGTTTAGTTCTTTCCCCACTGGTATCTGTTTAGTTCTTTTCCCACTGGTATCTGTTTAGTTCTTTCTCCACTGGTATCTTCTTAGTTCTTTCTCCACTGGTATCTGTTTAGTTCTTTCTCCACTGGTATCTGTTTAGTTCTTTCTCCACTGGTATCTGTTTAGTTCTTTCTCCACTGGTATCTGTTTAGTTCTTTCCTCACTGGTATCTGTTTAGTTCTTTCCCCACTGGTATCTGTTTAGTTCTTTCCCCACTGGTATCTGTTTAGTTCTTTCTCACTGGTATCTGTTTAGTTCTTTCCCCACTGGTATCTGTTTAGTTCTTTCCCTACTGGTATTTGTTTAGTTCTTTCTCTACTGGTATCTGTTTAGTTCTTTCCCCACTGGTATTTGTTTAGTTCTTTCCTCACTGGTATCTGTTTAGTTCTTTCCCTACTGGTATATGTTTAGTTCTTTCCCCACTGGTATCTGTTTAGTTCTTTCTCTACTGGTATCTGTTTAGTTCTTTCCCCACTGGTATCTGTTTAGTTCTTTCCCTACTGGTATTTGTTTAGTTCTTTCCCCACTGGTATCTGTTTAGTTCTTTTCCCACTGGTATCTGTTTAGTTCTTTCTCCACTGGTATCTGTTTAGTTCTTCCCCACTGGTATTTGTTTAGTTCTTTCCCCACTGGTATCTGTTTAGTTCTTTCCTCACTGGTATCTGTTTAGTTCTTTCTCCACTGGTATCTGTTTAGTTCTTTCTCCACTGGTATCTGTTTAGTTCTTCCCCACTGGTATCTGCTTAGTTCTTTCCCCACTGGTATCTGTTTAGTTCTTTCCCCACTGGTATATGTTTAGTTCTTTCCCCACTGGTATTTGTTTAGTTCTTTCTCTGAGTTCCTCGTTCGTAATCTTATCATACCAGTCTATCCTCCTACTGTTAGAATATTTCAATCTCACCTTCTCCTCTGAGACCCGCGTGGTATCGTAGTTTTCATGAACTGCTTCTCGCCAGTGGTCCTGGTTCAACTCCAGCAGTGTGCGTGGAATTTTCCGACCGCGATGGTCTCCAGGTCGACCCATCCTCAACTGGGTACCAGACATGCTCTGGGAAAGTAAAGGCAGCCGGTGTGATGCTGACCACATCACCCATAGTGTGCTGACTGTCAATGAACGATACAGGCCTAACACTGTATTGCCCTATATACCACAGGTATGAAAGGCTTCCTTACTTTACTTTTACTTATTCTTCTCCCTGACATCTTAATTCATTTCTAGAAATCTTGAAATATCATGTTAGGTCCATAATTGACAATTCTGCCTTCATTAGTTGTTCTAACTACACGTATCGTAATTGTAGCCACCAGTAACGCGATATCCTCCATCAACTCTTAGTGGATCAGTTAAAGTCATCTTTACAAGTCATTTGTGTGGAAAGACATAGCAATCCTCGCAGCATATTCTGCAAGACTGCCCCTGGCTAAGTAATGTTAGAATTGAAATCTGCTAACAGAAGCAATCCTTCAGAACAAACTATGGGGTCAGTGAAGACCTCAAGCGCACTCTGTTTATGACATACTGAAGTAGTTATAGCAGAAGTTGAACACAGAAGAAGAAGAAGAAGAATAACAATCCATTTATTTTTAGAATAATAATACCATTTATGTGCTCTGTAAAGTCCCAACACTAGTACATAGTGTGGCTCCTGGTAAAAAAGTGCCCAACACAAAGTCACATAGTGTGGCTCCTGGTAAGTGTCTTACGCCACTAGTGTGGCTTAGAAAAAAGTGCCCAACACAAAGTCACTAGTGTGGCTCCTGGTAAAAGTGCCTAACACAAAGCCACATAGTGTGCTCCTGGTAAAGTGCTCAACACAAAGCCACATAGTGTGGCTCCTGGTAAAAAAGTGCCCAACACAAAGTCACATAGTGTGGCTCCTGGTAAAAAAGTGCCCAACACAAAGTCACATGGTGTGGCTCCTGGTAAAAGTGCCTCAACACAAAGTCACATAGTGTGGCTCCTGGTAAAAAAGTGCCAAACACAAAGTCACATAGTGTGGCTCCTGGTAAAAAGTGCTCAATCACAAGCCACATAGTGTGGCTCCTGGAAAGTGCCCAACACAAAGTCACATAGTGTGGCTCCTGTAAAAGTGCTCTAACACAAGCACATAGTGTGGCTCCTGGTAAAAAGTGCTCAACACAAAGCCACATAGTGTGGCTCCTGGTAAAAAAGTGCCCAACACAAAGTCACATAGTGTGGCTCCTGGTAAAGTGCCAACACAAAGTCACATGGTGTGGCTCCTGGTAAAAAGTGCCCAACAAAGTCACTAGTAGTGGCTCCTGGTAAAAGTGCAACACAAGTCACATAGGTGGCTCCGGTAAAAGTGCCTAACACAAAGTCACATAGTGTGGCTCCTGGTAAAAAAGTGCCCAACACAAAGTCACATAGTGTGGCTCCTGGTAAAAAAGTGCCCAACACAAAGTCACATAGTGTGGCTCCTGGTAAGTGCCCAACACAAGTCACATAGTGTGGCTCTGTCAAAAAGTGCCAACACAAGCCACATAGTGGCCCTGGTAAAAGGCCCTAACCTAAAGCCACATAGTGTGGCTCCTGAAGTGCCTAACCCAAAGCCACATAGTGTGGCTCCTGGTAAAAAGCGCCAACCCAAAGCCCATAGTGTGGCTCCTGGTAAAAAAGTGCCCAACACAAAGTCACATAGTGTGGCTCCTGGTAAAAAGTGCCCAACACAAAGTCACATAGTGTGGCTCTGGTAAAAAGTGCCACTACAAAGTCACATAGTGTGGCTCTGGTAAAAGTGCCCAACACAAAGTCACATAGTGTGCTCCTGGTAAAAAGTGCCCAACACAAAGTCACATAGTGTGGCTCCTGGTAAAAGTGCCAACACAAGCCACATAGTGTGGCTCCTGGTAAAAAAGTGCCCAACACAAAGTCACATAGTGTGGCTCTGAGTAAAGTGCCCAACACAAAGTCACATAGTGTGGCTCCTGGTAAAAAAGTGCCCAACACAAAGTCACATAGTGTGGCTCCTGGTAAAAAAGTGCCCAACACAAAGTCACATAGTGTGGCTCCTGGTAAAAAAGTGCCCAACACAAAGTCACATAGTGTGGCTCCTGGTAAAAGTGCCTAATACAAAGCCACATAGTGTGGCTCCTGGTAAAAAGTCCCCAACACAAAGTCACATAGTGTGGCTCCTGGTAAAAAAGTGCCCAACACAAAGTCACATAGTGTGGCTCCTGGTAAAAGGTGCCAACACAAAGCCACATAGTGTGGCTCCTGGTAAAAAAGTGCCCAACACAAAGTCACATAGTGTGGCTCCTGGTAAAAAAGTGCCCAACACAAAGTCACATAGTGTGGCTCCTAGTAAAAAAGTGCCCAACACAAAGTCACATAGTGTGGCTCCTGGCTAAAAAGTGCCCAACACAAAGTCACATAGTGTGGTCCTGTAAAAGTGCTCAACACAAAGCCACATAGTGTGGCTCCTGGTAAAAAAGTGCCCAACACAAAGTCACATAGTGTGGCTCCTGGTAAAAAAGTGCCCAACACAAAGTCACATAGTGTGGCTCCTGGTAAAAAAGTGCCCAACACAAAGTCACATAGTGTGGCTCCTGGTAAAAAGGTGCCCAACACAAAGTCACATAGTGTGGCGCCTGGTAAAAAAGTGCCCAACACAAAGTCACATAGTGTGGCTCCTGGTAAAAGTGCCAACACAAAGTCACATAGTGTGGCTCCTGGTAAAAAGTGCCCAACACAAAGTCACATAGTGTGGCTCTGGTAAAGTGCCAACACAAAATCACATAGTGTGGCTCCTGGTAAAAAGTGCCCAACACAAAGTCATAAGTGTGGCTCCTGGTAAAAAGTGCTACACAAAGCACATAGTGTGGCTCTGGTAAAATGCGTCAACCCAAAGCCACATACTGTGGCTCCTGGTAAAAAAGCGCCCAACCCAAAGTCACATAGTGTGGCTCCTGGTAAAAGGCCTAACCCAAAGTCACATAGTGTGACTCCTGGTAAAAGTGCCCAATACAAAGTCACATAGTGTGGCTCCTGGTAAAAAGCGCCTAACCCAAAGCACATAGTGTGGCTCCTGGTAAAAGCGACTAACCCAAAGCCACATAGTGTGGCTCTGGTAAAAGGCTCAACCCAAAGCCACATAGTGTGGCTCCTGGTAAAAGGCCCAACCTAAAGCCCCATATTGTGGCATTTGGTCCACAAAGAGTTAAGAAATCTTCCCGAAACTATACCTAACCCTTCTCCCAGGTGGTCAGCTATTTACTTAAGTACCTGACAGAAATTGACTGAACGAGTTCTTGATTCTGACACCAAGGTCAAGCGGAAACTATGTTTGTTGATCTTCTTGGAGCAGAGACAGTTCTGTTTTGTTGCTTTATTAATTTATCCATTTACCTTTAGTTAACCTTCCCATGCACACACATACAATTTCGATCGATTCTTCATGTTTTTTTGTCTTCATGTGCGCATAATTTGTAAAATGTGTTTGTGATGCACATCGTTTGTGAGATAAATGTGTTGTGATGTATACTATGTGTTGCATAAAAGTGTTGTGGTGTGTTGTTGAAATGTGTTGTGATGCGTACCGTGTGTTGCAAAAATATGTTGTGATGCACACTATTTGTTGCAAAAACATCTATATACTTTGTCTTTCTATTCTCTAATCATGTTTGACCTTTCGGAGTCAGGTAGAATAAAGAGACACCTGGAGCGAGTCTCCTATGTGCTTTCTACAAGATGGCGTTTAGTGCTTCGGATATTAAGTCGATCCATTGTTTACGTGGTCGACCTCTTGGATGTTGTCATTGTATCTGAGTGTTAGTGCTCTTTGTAATCTGAGTGTTAGTGCTCTTTGTAATAGTCTTCCTTGTAGTAGTTAGTGCTCTTTGTAATAGTCTTCCTTGTAGTAGTTAGTGCTCTTTGTAATCTGAGTGTTAGTGCTCTTTGTAATAGTCTTCCTTGTAGTAGTTAGTGCTCTTTGTAATCTGAGTGTTAGTGCTCTTTGTAATAGTCTTCCTTGTAGTAGTTAGTGCTCTTTGTAATAGTCTTCCTTGTAGTAGTTAGTGCTCTTTGTAATAGTCTTCCTTGTAGTAGTTAGTGCTCTTTGTAATAGTCTTCCTTGTAGTAGTTAGTGCTCTTTGTAATAGTCTTCCTTGTAGTAGTTAGTGCTCTTTGTAATAGTCTTCCTTGTAGTAGTTAGTGCTCTTTGTAATAGTCTTCCTTGTAGTAGTTAGTGCTCTTTGTAATAGTCTTCCTTGTAGTAGTTAGTGCTCTTTGTAATAGTCTTCCTTGTAGTAGTTAGTGCTCTTTGTAATAGTCTTCCTTGTAGTAGTTAGTGCTCTTTGTAATCTGAGTGTTAGTGCTCTTTGTAATAGTCTTCCTTGTAGTAGTTAGTGCTCTTTGTAATCTGAGTGTTAGTGCTCTTTGTAATAGTCTTCCTTGTAGTAGTTAGTGCTCTTTGTAATAGTCTTCCTTGTAGTAGTTAGTGCTCTTTGTAATAGTCTTCCTTGTAGTAGTTAGTGCTCTTTGTAATAGTCTTCCTTGTAGTAGTTAGTGCTCTTTGTAATCTGAGTGTTAGTGCTCTTTGTAATAGTCTTCCTTGTAGTAGTTAGTGCTCTTTTGTAATCTGAGTGTTAGTGCTCTTTTTTAATAGTCTTCTTGTAGTAGTTAGTGCCTTTGTAATAGTCTTCCTTGTAGTAGTTAGTGCCTTTGTAATAGTCTTCCTTGTAGTAGTTAGTGCTCTTGTAATAGTCTTCCCTTGTAGTAGTTAGTCCTTTGTAATAGTCTTCCTTGTAGTAGTAAGATGCTTTGTGAATAGTCTTCCTGAGTAGTTAGTGCTCTTTGTAATAGTCTTCTTGTAGTATTAGTGCCTTTGAATAGTCTTCCTTGTAGTAGTTAGTGCCTTTGTAATAGTCTTCTTATAGTTAGTGCCTTTGAATAGTCTTCCTTGTAGTAGTTAGTGCCTTTGTAATCTGAGTGTAGTGCTCTTTGTAATAGTCTTCCTTGTAGTAGTTAGTGCCTTGTAATCTGAGTGTTAGTGCTCTTTGTAATAGTCTTCCTTGTGGTACGTGTTCGAACTATTTGATCTGTTGTTTCTTAATATCAGTGGCGGATCGTGATCAGTTTGTTGGTGGGGCCAGACATTTTCCGGATAAATAAGGTTTTTGGTTACTATATTTAATTTATAAAATAATAAATACAGTTATAGATTATTTTAGGTAGGCCGACCACTGGCCTAATGACGAGCCGCCACTGCTTAATATATTGTAGCGCCGGCAAGGTTCCCACTTTTCTGATTTCATCGTTTCTGATCTAATCCCTTCTATAGTTCGTTCCAGAATTCGTGAGCACACTAAGATTGAATTTGAGAAATCTATCTGATGCAAGATATTTTTGCAGGCAGTCTTATATACTCTAAGACCTTACGAATTTATGTTTAACTAATTTGTAGGTAGCTTAGTTGATGCAAAAAAACGGTTTTTGTTAAATAATTTTCATCTAATTCAAATAATGACATATGCAGCTACCTAGTAAATAAAAAGCATAGCAGAGATCGGATGTGCTGTACTACTTGTAGGAGCATAACTGGCACAACATAGAATCGCTCTAGGTTAGATCACATACACATCACACAGAGTGGTTAACAGGTGGTCAATATGAAGCATTTGAAGAAGAAGAAGAATATTCAAATAAGATGATCAAGAATTAAGATGATAAGATAAGCAAAGATGATCAAGAATTAAGATGGTAAGATAAGCAAAGATGATCAAGAATTAAGATGATAAGATAAGCAAAGATGATCAAGAATTAAGATGATAAGATAAGCAAAGATGATCAAGACTTAAGATGATAAGATAAGCAAAGATGATCAAGAATTAAGATGATAAGATAAGCAAAGATGATCAAGAATTAAGATGATAAGATAAGCAAAGATGATCAAGAATTAAGATGATAATATAAGCAAAGATGATCAAGACTTAAGATGATAAGATAAGCAAAGATGATCAAGAATTAAGATGATAAGATAAGCAAAGATGATCAAGAATTAAGATGATAAGATAAGCAAAGATGATCAAGACTTAAGATGATAAGATAAGCAAAGATGATCAAGAATTAAGATGATAAGATAAGCAAAGATGATCAAGACTTAAGATGATAAGATAAGCAAAGATGATCAAGAATTAAGATGATAAGATAAGCAAAGATGATCAAGAATTAAGATGATAATATAAGCAAAGATGATCAAGAATTAAGATGATAATATAAGCAAAGATGATCAAGACTTAAGATGATAAGATAAGCAAAGATGATCAAGACTTAAGATGATAAGATAAGCAAAGATGATCAAGAATTAAGACGATAAGATAAGCAAAGATGATCAAGAATTAAGATGATAAGATAAGCAAACATGATCAAGAATTAAGATGATAAGATAAACAAAAATGATCAAGAATTAAGATGATAAGATAAGCAAAGATGATCAAAAATTAAGATGATAAGATAAGCAAAGATGATCAAGAATTAAGATGATAAGATAAGCAAAGATGATCAAGAATTAAGATGATTAGATAAGCAAAGATGATCAAGAATTAAGATGATAAGATAAGCAAAGATGATCAAGAATTAAGATGATAAGATAAGCAAAGATGATCAAGAATTAAGATGATAAGATAAGCAAACATGATCAAGAATTAAGATGATAAGATAAACAAAAATGATCAAGAATTAAGATGATAAGATAAGCAAAGATGATCAAGAATTAAGATGATAAGATAAGCAAAGATGATCAAGAATTAAGATGATAAGATAAGCAAAGATGATCAAGAATTAAGATGATAAGATAAGCAAAGATGATCAAGACTTAAGATGATAAGATAAGCAAAGATGATCAAGAATTAAGATGATAAGATAAGCAAAGATGATCAAGAATTAAGATGATAAGATAAGAAGATGATCAAATGACTTAAGATGATAAGATAAGCAAAGATGATCAAGAATTAAGATGATAAGATAAGCAAAGATGATCAAGAATTAAGATGATAAGATAAGCAAAGATGATCAAGAATTAAGATGATAAGATAAGCAAAGATGATCAAGAATTAAGATGATAAGATAAGCAAAGATGATCAAGAATTAAGATGATAAGATAAGCAAAGATGATCAAGACTTAAGATGATAAGATAAGCAAAGATGATCAAGAATTAAGATGATAAGATAAGCAAAGATGATCAAGAATTAAGATGATAAGATAAGCAAAGATGATCAAGAATTAAGATGATAAGATAAGACAAAAATGATCAAGAATTAAGATGATAAGATAAACAAAGATGATCAAGAATTAAGATGATAAGATAAGCAAAGATGATCAAGACTTAAGATGATAAGATAAGCAAAGATGATCAAGACTTAAGATGATAAGATAAGAAAGATGATCAGACTTAGATGATAAGATAAGCAAAGATGATCAAGAATTAAGATGATAAGATAAACAAAGATGATCAAGAATTAAGATGAAGAAATACAAAAAGCAATAATGGACAATATTCTAAATGACAAAGACCACCAAGAGGAACTCAACAATGAAAGAAAAGTTAACGATAAATGGTTTCAAAAATCCGGTAGCGATTCTAAACGAGTCTTAGAATGCTTTGGAAAAAAAACACTGTTTGAAGAGGAACTGTAATGCATCTTATAAGACAAGACTTTGATTAACGCTTTTTTTTGTGTGTAAATTTTTTACTTTTCTAAAACAGTGCCAAGATTGTTAGCACGCATTTATCTCGCTTCCTTTGCTTGATAAAACTGTTTGATCGACACGTCGATTAAGTCTTTTGTTGCATTTATAAAACTACTTTACTTTGTGATTTTTATTTTTGATTCTTTATGAGTTAATTTTATTTAACATTTAGACATGGAAATCATTTACCGGAGGAGGAGGTGGTCTGTCTGGTTAGCAACAGCAGTATGCATTTCATCTACCAAGGCGGGTGTGAGGCGGTGGTTTGACTCTCTCTCTCTCTCTCTCTCACGATCACCCGACTGATGTACCAGATTTCCCTATAAACTCTGCGGAAATCTGATCATGCATCCTTAGCATGGGTGGGTTTCGTTACATCTTCAACACCATTTGAAGCTCTGGCGCTTATCCTTCGACGATGTGTCCGGTTTTATCCAGCGTTTACTGGGTTCGCTCTCCGTCAACCTTATGTTCTCCCCAGCCGACCTGCAAGGCAGCAGGTTAGTGGTTTTACAAATTTAAAAATTATCAGTAACCAGTTGATTTGCCAGGGTAGCAATTTATTTATCTTACGTGATGGATGTTGCTTAGTGGATAGATCATTATCTTGCGATTGGAAGGTCGTGAGTTTGAAATTCGGACCACGCAGATTTTTGTTCAGAATTCAATTTGTTTCATAGTTTCCTTTGATTGTTTCCAAACTTACACAGTTCTTGGTACATGTATTACTTTGTACAGTTTGCGTAATATTTCTACAGAGATGAACTGAGCCTTGCATATGGGGTAAACCCGATGGAATGGAGTCAATCTGTGTTCGA
The DNA here is from genome assembly GCA_020796225.1 of Arion vulgaris. Lineage (NCBI taxonomy): Eukaryota > Metazoa > Mollusca > Gastropoda > Stylommatophora > Arionidae > Arion > Arion vulgaris. Next base: position 9,604,918 of record CM036755.1, on the reverse strand, counting down.
TGGAGAAAGTAATTCAAAAGGAACCAGAAGAAAAACAGTAATTCCTAATATTGTGGTCAAGTAGCTTGTCCTAAGCAGAACTTTGTCATACTAACAGTCCTTCGGGATTGCTCTCTCTCTCTCTCTCTCTCTCTCAAATGTCAGATGTCCCCACCCCTGCAGCTGTCACGATTTCGGAGTTACATCATGATACATTTTCTCCGTGGTCTTCATCTTCTCCTCTTTGCTGGGAATTCTAGCAAACGTAAATAGATCAATAAAAAAAAGAACCATTTTTCATCATCGTCATCATCAAGTTGCTTGTCACTTTTTTCCGATCCAGAAGCACTTGAGCTTTCAGCTCTTCGGCTCGGTGCCATGGACATCGTAACCCTTCGGTTCAGTGTCACGAACACCGAGAATCTAGAGAACCTGTGGCTTTTCTGCCAGGAATTGAACCTGCACTCACAGAGGGCTAGTCATCCGCAGTCCAACGCGCTACGAACACGCTGGGCAGGTGGGCGAGCTTGTCCCTTCTGGAACTTGGCTCCCATGATAGCAGTCCTGAAAACTCTCTATTCTGTGCAAGTTGACTGGCGTCAGCAGCAGTTATTTTCACATCGTCAATGACATCGTGCACCCATCGTCTTACTGGTCTTCCTCTCATTTTTCTTCCAGGCACCATTCCCTCCAAAATGATCTTCTCTAGACACTCATGTCATTTGATGTGTCTGAAATATTTAATGTTTCTTGATTTTCTTTTTCATACCTTGAGGTATATCGGGTCATACGGTGTTAGGTGTTATAATTATTGACACTCTTCACACGGTGGGTAATGTGATCAACACCACGTCGGTCTCACTTACTTCCCAGGGCATTTCCCAGCATTTCCCAGCATTTCCAAGCATTTCCCAGCATTTCCCAGCATTTCCCAGCATTTCCCAGGGCATTTCCCAGCATTTCCCAGATGGAATTCACTAGTTTCACTGCGTAACCTGTCACGATAGAGATGAAATATCTACTTAGGATTCTGGGAGTATCAAGAAAAGACCGGTTGAGAAATGAAGACTTCAGAAAAAAAAGTGGGTATAACATCAGTACTGAATTTCATCAAGAAACAACAAATTAAATGGTTCGGCCACATAAGCAGATTACCAACAGACATTGCAACTCAAATAGCAATGTTACTCCTCAACAGTAGATACATAGCTTCTTCTTCTTCTAACGCTCCACATCAACCACTTGTTAACCACTCTGTGTGATTTGTATGTGATCTGATCCTAAGAGCGATTGAACGTTGTGCCAGTTATGCGGCTACAAGTAGGCCAACACATCCGATTTCTGCGATGCTTTTTATTTACTAGGTAGCAGCTTCCTAGGCCCTACATCAGTCGCCTCTTACGACATGCCTTGTGGGTTGCAGTGGTACTATTCTTTGCTTCCTTACGGGCCCCGGGTACCACAGGGCGAGATACAAAGCAAAAGTTGCACCTCCGAAATTATAGAGGAGACGAACTGTTTATGAGGCGCACACAAAAGCCTTTTCTAGAAATCTCTTCTTATCCCGGCGCTGTGAGGCAAAACATGATTCGAGAAAAGTAGAAAGAAGAAGAAGAACCACATAACTCTAGAGTTGACCTGGGAGATGTCACGCTGCCTTTGAAATTATGAAAAAGTAAAATGATGGTCGGATTCAAAGACATTTTTTAACTTGAAGTTGCTGCTTTTAAAGAGTTTTTTTCCAAAACGAAAAAAAAGCGAAGCAAAGCTGAAACCGCAGATAGAAAAACAGCCGGTGTTCATACTATAAAGTTTATATAGAAATGTGTTGTTAGGCTCTTATTTCTCATTGACAATCGGCACACGATGGGTGATGTGGTCAATTAACATTCTGCTAGTCGCTTTTACTTCTTAGTGTTTTTTTCTGGTACAAACAAGAGGATGTGTCTGATAATGATGATGTTAATGATGATGTTCATGATGATGTTCATGATGATGTTCATGATGATGTTCATGATGATGTTGGTGATGATGATGTTCCTGATGATGTTCATGAATGTGTTGAGTCATGATGATGTTAATGATGATATTCATGATGATGTTAATGATGATGTTGATGATAATGTTCGTGATGATGTTGGTGATGATGTTCATGAGGATGTTAATGATGATGATCATGATGATGGTGTTGATGATGATGTTGGTGATGATGTGCATGATGATGTTCATGATGATGTTCATGATGATGTTGATGATGATGTTGATGATGATGTTAACGATGATGTTCATGACGATGTTAATGATTATGTTAATGATGATGTTGATGATGATGTTCATGATGATGTTGATAATGACGTTGGTGATGGCAATGTTGATGATGATGATCATGAAGTTGATGTTGTTGATGTCGATATTGATGAAAATCATGACGTTGGTGATGTTGATGGTGTAGATGTTGGTGATGATGATGATATTTGAGATAATGATGAAGATAATGATGATGACGATAATGATATTGATGATGATGATAGTGATGATAGTGATTATGAATACAGCTGTGTCGGTCTTGGTTTACAAGGTGCGTTCTACGCCTTGCTCTGTCTGCATCCCGCAGAATTCAGGCAGGCTAGTATTTCTTACAAGAAGATGACTTGGCTGTACACGCCTGGACATACTGGAGTGCGTGGTAACGAGCGTGCTGACTCTCTTGCAAACAGTGCCCCGACTCAAGTGGGCAGAAGTATGGACAGAGCCGATATCATCAATGCGGTACGCTCTCAATTGTGTGACATGGGCGGGTCTCAGACACTGGAACGAGTTCGAGAATTAGGCGTTAAGTTTGGACATGCCAGACAGTGTCGTCTTCGTGGTAGAGAGAGAAGATATAGTAATCAACTTCTCATGGGTACTGTGAGCAAATGGACTTTGGGATAGCTGCTGCAACGGAGGACAGAGCACGAATGGGAATGCCCAATGTGCCATGACGTCGATCGCATAACATAACATAACATAACATTTCTTAAAAGTGGCGAAAAGTGAAAATTAGTGGCCTGGTGATGACCAATAGAACATACAAGCCAACCCTCCTATCTCCCAGTGGTGTAGAGAGAGAGACGCATTCACTACGAAATCCTCCATGTGTTTTCGGAACTCGCAAAGAGAGCAAAGATTAGTACCACTCCAACCTACAAGGCATGTTGTAAGTGACGACTGAGATTAGAGGGTTGTAAGTTCATTCCTACACTCGACGTTCGGCAAGTGAGGAAAGGAATTGGCACTACTACCCCCTGCACACTAGGAACTAGAAATATGAAGTGACATGCACTTTATACACTAAAGTATGATAAGACTAAGGGAAATTGTATTATTAGGAAGGCGAACTCAAATAGAAAATCATGCAGAAATCGAATGCGCTGGTGGAGGAGTCTCTAGGCGTCAAGATGGTCCACATTACATATAAACCACTAAGAAAGTTGTAACAAGTCATTGATGAAGAATGAAGGACGAAGAAGAAGAAGAATAGAAACATCTGTATTGAGCCCCTCCTAGTTTAACCTAGAGACGAAGTGACATAATTGTTATAAAGGGCGTTTTCTTTTATATTCGCAATTTCTCTTTTCTCAGTCAGCTTCTATTAATTTCGTTTAGCTTCGGCCACGTCTCTAACAAACGAATGAAAAGTCATACATAAAATACACTTAGCGAACAAGGGAAGAAAACTGCAGGAAACGAAAGGGGAATTAAATTAGAATTGATATCCTTGAAATGTGTTTTTTCTAAGAGGTTTGTCATTTTGGATATCATCATCATCAGGTGCCGTGCCGGCTGGTGTAGGCGATTATGGGTCTCTATAAATCTCAATCTCTGGTGTTTGCTGTTATCTCAGATGTTGACGCTCTTCTGTGCCATGATGTCAGGCTATCCAAAAGTTTCTCTCTCTGTCTTTTTCTGTCTCGTCTCCACTAGATTTTACCAGTTGTTATATTGTGTTCTAAACCTTCCTTCCTCATCACATGCCAGAAAAATGATGAATGCCTCTTTCTTATATTGATGATAAGCTTTCTCTGTGTTTTGACCTTATTCAACACCTCCACATTCGCCATTTTAACAGTCCATGGGATTCTCATCATTCTTTTATAAAACCACATCTCTATGACCTTGAGAGATGTGTCGATGTTTGTTTATTGTCCGTGACAAACATCCATATATCAGTATTGGTTTTATGTCCATATTGATGAAGACTGCAGACAAACTATGTCGAATGGCGAAACACGTAATAACAAAGTACTGTAGTTTCTCTCTCTGTCTTCCTCTGTCTCGTCTCCCTCGATTTTACCAGTTGTTACAATGTGTTCTAAACCTTCCTTTCTCATCACATGTCAGAAAAATGATGAATGCCTCTTTCTTATATTGATGATAAGTTATAGTACTTGAGTACCAAACTATAGTACTTGAGTACCAAACTATAGTACTTTGTTATTACATGTTTCGTTAGTTCCTTATGTAGCACTGTATAACTCTCATTCTGATCTCAACTGACAAATGTCTTGTTGCATATATTAATTCCTCTCGTACCGTTATACGTTACAACGGGCCTGCAAGTAATTTCTCCATACCGCTCTATCCTGGGCAACTCGCTCAATCTCCTCCATGGAACTGAGACCGATATTTTCTGCCTCTCTCAGCAAAGTTCGTTTCAGGGTCTCCTTAGGTCGACCTCTCTTTCTTGAACCCTTTGCATCCCACTTCAATGCCTGCTTCGATATTCGTTGATCATTTCTCCTCAAGGTGTGTCCAACATATCTCCATCTTCTCTGTCTTATAACAGTTGTCACTAGTGGTTGACCAGACATGTCTCTGATTTCATCACTTCTCCTGAATTCGTTCCATTTTATATTCATTATTTTTCGCAGACATCCATTTTCAAATGCATTCAACTTACTTTCTATATCTTTAGTCATTTTCCAACTCTCGCTGGCATATATTAGGATTGATACAACATTTGAATTGAAAATTCGTAATTTAGTTTTAATACTATATAACTTGCAGTTCCATATTTTATTTAGACTTTTAAAAGCTGATGTTGGTTTGCCAATTCGTATCATAATTTCTTTTTAACATTTCCTGTGCAATCAAAATTGCTACCTAAATAGGTCAACTCTCTGTTATTTTTATCATTTTAGATTCCAGTGTGATATCTGCATTACTTGCCATAGGTGTCTTCATTATATTTGTTTTTTTCATTTGTTGTTGCATATAATGCTTCTAATTTTCTGGTGATACAAAAATAGAAAAGAAAGAGCCCCGCTAGTAGAGTTATTAGTGCACTTGCTATGTAGAAGAGTGGTCCAAAGATCAAATTCTCTAGTCGAAGTGAGCTTTTTCGTGCAGAAAACTGCTGTCAAGTCGACCCTGTTTCATTTGGGTACACGATAAATATTGAGAAGTTGATTGTTTGATAAGACCATTCATTATTACACTTCTGTGAATAACCATGTGTGATTAGATCTCTTTCTTACTCAGAAGTTTACAACGACAGTGCACGATTTCCGTAGCACCGCGAGAGTTTCCGTCGCCGTTTTGAGCAGAGTGAATATTGTAAATAGACATTCTTTTAATCGTTTAAATTAACTTTGTACGTGCTGCAGCTTTACAGCCTACTTTGTGAATGACTTTAATCTTCCAATTGCTCCATGTGTACTCAGCTTGAACACGGGAGTTTTATAGTCTGACCATGGTAGGACTAGGAACTCGATCTCACCTGCACTGAGATCAGGGAGGTCTGGAAAAATATCCAGATGGCTCCACGAGGGAGCGAACCTAGTTCCGTTGGAACAAGACGCGAGCACCTTACCTTCACATAGGAAAATCTTACACAGGAAAATCTCAGCTGCAGTTCACGAACTCCGTTGCACCGTCGAGTGTCTCCTATATACTTTAAAAGATGGTAACAACATTTTGTGAGCATTTTACTTTTTATCTTTTTTCATAAACTGTTTTGCCCAGGCTGTGTCTATCCAGCTTGCTATTCTCGATTTTGAACTGCCAAAGGTTCTTTTACATGGCTTAACTTGATCACGGTGCATACCGTCCGTCTCCGATAGGACTAGGAACTCAATCTCACCTACACTAGGGATCTCTGGAAAAATATCCTGATGGCTCCACAAGGAACGAACCTAGTTCCGTTGTAACGAGAGGCGAGTACCTAGCCTCAACGTCACAGATAAGGCAAGTACATTTCAAACTTGCTAAATTGTGATATTATCAAAATAAACAAAAAACAGTTTGTTCTCACCAGTAAGAATTTCAGAGTGTTCGGTGCAAGGGCAGGACGATAAATGTAGTACATTTGCCGAGAAGAGAGAAAGCTGAGTATGTGACATTTTCAACATGTTAATGTAGTGGTTCTCAAAGTGTTGACACAGACGCACCAGTTTGCTGGGTGACATTCATAAGTGCGCTATAGGAAATCCCAGATTAGGGGTCAGCAATATGTTCTTCTTCTACTTCGAAAGCTTTATATCGACCACTTGTTAACCACTTTGTGTGATCTATATATGATCTGAGCCTAAGATCGATAGTCCGTTGTGCCAGTTATGTGTCTAAAAGTAGGTCAACACATCCGATTGATTTATGAGACGTTTTTGATTTACTAGGGTAGCTTCCCTAGGCCCCTACCTTAGCCGATTGTATTGTAGATCGCATTGGTACTTACTAGGGTAGCTTCCCTAGGCCCCTACCTTAGCCGATTGTATTGTAGATCGCATTGGTACTTACTAGGGTAGCTTCCCTAGGCCCCTACCTTAGCCGATTGTATTGTAGATCGCATTGGTACTTACTAGGGTAGCTTCCCTAGGCCCCTACCTTAGCCGATTGTATTGTAGATCGCATTGGTACTTACTAGGGTAGCTTCCTAGGCCCTACCTTAGCCGATTGTATTGTAGATCGCATTGGTACTTACTATGGTAGCTTCCCTAGGCCCCTACCTTAGCCGATTGTATTGTAGATCGCATTGGTACTTACTAGGGTAGCTTCCCTAGGCCCCTACCTTAGCCGATTGTATTGTAGATCGCATTGGTACTTACTAGGGTAGCTTCCCTAGGCCCCTACCTTAGCCGATTGTATTGTAGATCGCATTGGTACTTACTAGGGTAGCTTCCCTAGGCCCCTACCTTAGCCGATTGTATTGTAGATCGCATTGGTACTTACTAGGTAGCTTCCTAGGCCCCTACCTTAGCCGATTGTATTGTAGATCGCATTGGTACTATTCTTTGTTTCCATTGAAACCCTCTTGCCCCGTCAACACACAGACTGGCAACGTTTTGCTGCGAGTACCAGGGTAAAAGACAAGACACATCAGGCTCATGCTTCTCATAGACATAAATTAAATACTGTATAAAGGAACGTGGCATTTTCCAATTATTTCTGTATTTCTTTGCTTTTTGCATCTTATTTATGACGTTTTGTCTATAGCGCGTCTACGATTTTTTTGGAGGACTTCAAGTGTGCCACAACTTCAAGAATGTTTGAGAACCCTTGTGTTAATAAGTAGCGTGGAGAGCGAGATTAAGTGGTACGATAGAGGATAGCAGATGTTCCAAATTCATAACTCTGCTACCCGTGCGATGCCGGGGCCCACATGGGAAGCAAAGAATAGTACAACTGCGACCTACAAGGCATGTCGTAAGAGGCGACTGGTGGGGGCCTATGAAAGTTACCTAGTAAACAGTGGCGGCTCATGATCATTGTTGTTGGTGGGGCCAGACATTTTTTCCGGATAAATCATGGTTTTTGGTTGCTATATTTTAATTTATAAAATAATAAATATACGTTATACATTATTTTTAGTGGGCCCGGCCCCACTGGCCCTTAATGACGAGCCGCCACTGCTAGTAAATAAAACGTGTCGTAGAAATCGGATGTGATGGCCTACTTGTAAGGACATAACTGGTACAACATTAAATCGCACTTAGGCTCAGATCACATACAAATCACACCAGAGTGGTTAACAAGTGGTCGATATGGAGATCGAGCGTCCGAAAAGGAAGATAACTCTGCTATGAGCATCATGTATTAAAAACGTTTACTGTTTTGATCTGTTAAGAAATGTCTATATTAACCCGTTCGCCCTTCTAAGACAATGTACTGGCTCGCAACTTTTTGTAAGATGACGCAAAGCCAATATACTAGCTCATTTAGCATACTTTACAATATACTGGTGCCCGGTTATGAAAAAAATACATAGTGACAGGGTTCAAATGTTTAATCTTTGGCTCTCTTATTCTTCTTCTTTGTTGATCTCTGGTCAGGCGCCTAATTTACTGTGGACCACAAACTGGGCAGTCAGCTTCAGGTCTGTCATGTTTCCTTAAAGCTTAGTTTTCATGTCGACTGTGTGTGGCCACATATTGCTTCTCAGCACCCCCAGGAGAGGACAGTCTTGCAGGACATGGTCTGGTGTCTGTTATGAAATTGATGTATTAAAACGTTGACTGTATGGTGTATGTTACGAAATTGCTATATTAAAATTAAAATGTGTAATTTGTTACGAATTTGTTATATTAAAATTAAAATTTTAATTTGTTACGAAATTGCTATATTAAAATTAAAATGTGTAATTTGTTACGAAATTGCTATATTAAAATTAAAATGTGTAATTTGTTACGAAATTGCTATATTAAAATTAAAATGTGTAATTTGTTACGAAATTGCTATATTAAAATATTTACTGTATGACTGTGTTAACAAATTCTGAATTATTTTTCTAAAGATTCTCACACATGTTGTTGGAACTACATAATTTTGTTTGCAATATTTCTTGGGCATATGTCTTGAAAATTGCTGAGAATGACTGAAGCATATGGAGACGCCCATGTGTATATTAGTAGTACTTCACTTTCAAACCTCTTTCTGTGTATTCAATTACATAGTAAAATTCCTCTAAAAGTTCCCAGTTCCAATGGTTTTTTTATCCCATCGTCTACTTATTTTTTTTAAATTCATGTGTTGGTGACATATTTTATCATTTCTATTGTATTTTTCTATACTTAAGTTCATAACCTTTTCCTCATTCACTTTTATTCAAATCAGACCTATATAAACATCTGCATAAATTATTCCAAACTGAGTACGGAATCTTAGACTTGCCGTATATAATAGCTTCCATCCCCACGCAGAGTTCAAGTACTCGTGCAACGCTCGGTGACAGAATCATTTGAAACTAATAGAAGGGCGTGGCCCTACTTGTGCCGTATATTGTTGGACGGGAAGCGATGAACTTGGCAAGCCAGCGGCAGCAAATTTGATAAACAGTTCAAAACATACAGACTTTAGCTTACAAACAGTATCATATGTGTTGTCATGACGACGCAAAATTACGTGATGTGGTTAGAGTGTACACATTAATAATAGCCGTTCATCGCAAGCGATGATGACAACAGTCTCAGAAGTGTGCTGCTGCACCCCTCTAGTGTGCGGAGGTAACTGTAGAGTTAATTCCTAGAAAACAATCTAATACTACAGGTCGGGCATTCATGATCAAGGTTAGACATGTGCATGGTGTGTGTTCTGTCTTTTCGCGCAGCTCGGTTTCTCTGTGCCTCAACGGCAGTATGATTCTCTGCTATATGAGCTCCTCTTGTGTTGTCACAGCGTCACATTTGGCGATCTTGCGCAGGGATTCCCAGCACGTGGTGTCTATATCGAAGCATTTAGGAGACAATTTAAAAGTGTCGTTAAACGTTTTTATGTCCACCATCTGAACGTCTGCCCCTTCAAGCTCGCCATACATCAACTGTTTTGGGATGCGTTTATCAGGCATTCGAGCAACGTGACCGGCCCATCTCACTCGGGCCTTCTGCAACAGTGTGTTAACGCTTTGAATCTTTGCTCTTGGGAGGACTTCGGTGTCTGGAATTTTGTCCTGCCAGTTTATTTTTATTGGCAAAACACGTAATTACAAAGTACTGTAGTTTTACAAATTACAAAAACAATGACAAAATACAGCAACGTTTCGACCAACAAGGCCTTTATCAAGCAAACGAACAAACAGGAGTGACAAATTAAAATGAAACACAAATGGACGACCAAATACAAACGTATCTAAGGAAAATCTGGAATAAAAACGAATAACGAAATAAATGTAACACAAAAACACACATAAAAACTAGAAATAGAAAGGAAAAGAAACAATGAAACATCTAGTAAATATATAACTTGAATACATGCAACATATACCCATATAGATTACAAAGCAGGGGAAGAGAAAGTACTAAGAAGCATAAGAATGGAATATAACATGAATACATGCAACATATACCCATATAGATTACAAAGCATGGGAAGAGAAAGTACTAAGAAGCATAAGAATGTAATACGTTGAGCCCGCGTGGTCGCAAGGTACCATACAAAGAAATCAACCGATTCTCCAGAGCAAATCGACTGCGATCATCCGAGGAACATGATCGGATGGCTGTGACCTGGACATCGTGAGCACCTAAATGGCCAGTGTCATTGAAATGGGTGGCTACAGGGTCACAGAGCATTGGCGTATGTCGCGTAAGTGTTGGGCGAATCGGTCACTGAGCCTCTTGCCTGTCTCGCCGATATAAGCCTTGTTACACCGCTTACAGATAATAGCATAGATAAGATTACGGGACTCGCATGTGAACCCATCGTCAATAAGAAACGTGCCTAAAGGAAAAGATACAGTACGCGTCTGTATCACATAAGCACACGTGTTGCAACGCCGACGACCACACTGGACAGTGCCAAAATGAGTCAGGATATTGGACTTAAGGCGACTGTGTACCAACATATCCTTAAGACTTCTGTTGCATATATTGCATGTATTCATGTTATATTCCATTCTTATGCTTCTTAGTACTTTCTCTTCCCTGCTTTGTAATCTATATGGGTATATGTTGCATGTATTCAAGTTATATATTTACTAGATGTTTCATTGTTTCTTTTCCTTTCTATTTCTAGTTTTTATTTGTGTTTTTGTGTTACATTTATTTCGTTATTCGTTTTTATTCCAGATTTTCCTTAGATACGTTTGTATTTGGTCGTCCATTTGTGTTTCATTTTAATTTGTCACTCCTGTTTGTTCGTTTGCTTGATAAAGGCCTTGTTGGTCGAAACGTTGCTGTATTTTGTCATTGTTTTTGTAATTTGTAAAACTACAGTACTTTGTAATTACGTGTTTTGCCAATCAAATAGTTTTACTGCAGTTCCATATATATATATACAGTTTATTTTTAGTATTCTGCGTAGATAGCTTATGTGGAAGTGGTTTACTTTCTTGTGTATCTGCTATACACTGTCCATGTCACGCTGACATACAGCAGCGTGGTTAGTACTATGGCCTGGTAAACGTTCAGCTTTTTGTAAAAATTAAAGATTAAATGTCATTTAACCTTTATAATGTTATTCTTGTGGTTAGTTGGTTAATGAAGAACATGTGGCAAAGCACCAGCAAAATATTAACATTAAAAATATTGAGATCATGCATTTTCCCAGTGGCTACTTATGGTTGTGAATCATGGACTATTACACACAAAACAAGAACGAAAATCCAGTCCTTTGAAACTAAATGCTACAGAAAGATCCTACGAATACCATGGACAGAAAAAGAAAGAACACTGATGTCCTGAAAGAACTTTTTTTTTTTTTTCTTTCGTCCGCTTTCAACTCAGACGAAGTTTCATCTCTGAAACTGATTTTGCGTGAAAATCCGTTTTTCCAATTTCTCACAATGGCAGCAACGTGCACATTGTAAATTACTTTACACTGGCAGCCGTGTGCTCAATGTACTCGTAATTAGTATTCCCTCGCCATTCAGGCAGATTTTCTCCGACTTCAGAGGTACTCACGTTATCGTCCTGAGTAAGACCAGGGGACTCGAACAAATGCCGGATAGTGGTTCGAACCCGAGCTATGAGGCGTCTCACAGCTAGCAGGCCGAGCTACTATCAACTACTCTAGGCAGTCCCCCCCTGAAAGAACTAAATGTTAAATAGAATTGGCTGATAAACAACATACTATACAGAAAAATTACATACTTTGGTCACATCAAGCGTCACGATGGCCTGGAAAGAACAATTCTAGAGGGCAAGGTCCCAGGACGCAGAGGCAGACCAAGAAGAAGATGGCTACAAGATATTAAAGAAACCATGAATATGACCATCGACAAAGTGGGTGAACTGGCTAGAGACAGAGTGAATTTCAGATGTGCTGCAAAGAGAGCAACGTCCTATAAAGGATACGCATCCTGATGATGATGAGGTGGTTAATGCATAGTTTAAACATGGGTAAGTGGTTAATGGTGGTTTAGAAAGGAGTGGGTAGATATAGGGAAGAAAACATTTTCATCCTGCTCTTCTCAATTTTTAAACTACCATGGTTTCTTTACGTGCTCAAATTAAACATGGGACCTACGTTTTATCTTCCGTCTTCGATAGGACTAAGAGCTCTATTTTACCTACACTGAGATCAGGGATCTCTTGGAAAATATCTCGTTGGATCGGCAAGGGAGCGAACAAGTACCTTTGAAACGAGATATGAGCAACTAACCTCAACTCCACAGAGACCCCGAGACCACAGAGACCCCCGAGACCACAGAGACTCCCGAGACCACAGAGACCCCCGAGACCACAGAGACTCCCGAGACCACAGAGAACCCCGAGACACCCTAGGTCACATACCCCGAGACCACAGAGACTCCGAGACCACAGAGACCCCGAGACCACAGAGACTCCGAGACCACAGACCCCAGAGACCCCGAGACCACAGAGACCCCCGAGACCACAGAGACCCCCGAGACGCCCTAGGGCACAGAGACCCCCGAGACCACAGAGACCCCAGAGACCACAGAGACCCCAGAGACCACAGAGACCCCCGAGACCACAGAGACCCCAGAGACCACAGAGACACCCGAGACGCCTTAGGTCACAAAGACCCCGAGACCACAGAGACCCCGAGACCACAAAGACCCCGAGACCACAGAGACCCCAGAGACCCAGAGACCCCGAGACCACAGAGACCCCCGTGACCACAGAGACCCCAGAGACCACAGAGACACCCGAGACGCCTTAGGTCACAAAGACCCCCGAGACCACAGAGACCCCCGAGACACTCTAGGTCACAGAGACCTCGGAGGCCACAAAGACCCCCGAGACCACAGAGACCCCCAAGACCACAGAGACCCCGAGACGCCCCAGGGCACAGAGACTCCCGAGGCCACAGAGACGCCCGAGACTACAGAGACCGCCGAGGCCACAAAGACCCTCGAGCCAGACGCCTGAGACCACAGAGACCCCGAGACCACAGAGACCCGAGACCACAGAGACCAAAGACCACAGAGACCTCCGAAACCACAGAGACCCCGAGACCACAGAGACCCAAAAGACCACAGAGACCTCCGAGACCACAGAGACCCAAAAGACCACAGAGACCTCCGAGACCACAGAGACCCCCGAGACCACAGAGACCTAAAAGACCACAGAGACCCAAAAGACCACAAAGACCTCCTAGACCACAGAGACCCCGAGACCACAGAGGTCACAAAGACCCCGAGACCACAGAGACCCCGAGACGCCCTAGGTCACACAGACCCCGAGACGCCCTAGGTCACAGGAACCCTGAGGCCACAAAGACCCCCGAGACCACAGAGACCCCCGAGACCACAGAGGTCACACAGACCCCGGAGATCACAGAGGTCTGAAAAACCTTCGGGAATCTAAGCTTAATAAGCCCATTGCAGCCAACTTATTAGAGCAGTAAATATAGGATGATCCTTCCTTCCTTTCGTTTGCTTGAAATGTTAGCTATCCAGCGGTGTCTCTTGTATAAGCTTCACCGTCTTTTGTAGCTCACACAGAGGTCCATGTTTTCTCCAGGTAGAGGGTCTGACACTGCACCTGCCTGAGTCTCCACCTGCCTGAGTCTCCACCTGCCTGAGTCTCCACCTGCCTGAGTCTCCACCTGCCTGAGTGCCCGTCATATGGCGAGCGCCATAACGTTTAGAATATATAGACTTACTCTTTATGCGTTTCTGCGTGGCAACCTGATTGCTACAGTGCGCCTCTTGGCTGGTTGATTCCGGCTTCAGCGCTTGTTTTTTTCTGAAGCAGACTGTGGTCTAACTTGGAGAGGAAAGTTGTAATAAAAGTAGGAGATAACACAAGGAAACGTTCGTAATGAGAAGTCCGGCTGGGGTTTCTTGGCTAATGTGCATGGTAGGTTGTTGCAGAGCGAAATGGAGAGTACAGGGCAACTACTTCTAGTATGAGGATGGAGGTTGAGGCCGTTATTGGCTCTCTGGGACTCCATTTAAATGTGGCGTTGTTGTATCTGGCTCTCAGTTGATGCTTCACAAGATCCAGAAGGGCAGGTTTCGGAATGAGTGGATGTCGTCTATAGACGTTTCTAACCTCCAGAGACTTACGTGGATATACTGCCCTGGGCATGCGGGTGTTTACGGTAATGAGAGAGCGGACAGGCTTGGATCAACAGCATCGATTTTTGGAGAATTGAAGATGGATAAGGGGATGTTCTTCGGTCTCTTCGCGACTGTCTGTTGAATGAGGACACTAAAATCGATGTTGAATCGATCAAGCGATTTAGGCAGTTTGGAGTTACCCGTTGTTCAAGTCGAACTGGATGCATGAGAGGCATAGTGCGAGGTGTGTTTAATCAGCGAGCCACGGGAACCATCAGTATGCATACTCTTCGATATCTGCTGGGGAAGACTGAGCACCTATGAGTCTGCCCGGAGTGTAATGACGTCAGTTTAGTAAGCACTACTCAATAACAAGGAAAAGAAGCCCTCCTCAAGAGAGAGAAGGACTGCCATTTAGCAAATACCTGGGAAGTGAGTTCGTTGCAGCCAGAGCAACTACCACTCGCCTGTGGGTTCTGCGCTGCCACTTAATTTGGCTTCAAGTTGTTCCCTGCTTTTTTTGTCTGGTCATTCACCTTCAGTCTATTCAGCGTGATTAGACCTGCCAGGAGTAAGACTCCGACCAACATAGCCTCAAGGATCAGCCAGATACACAAACCCTCCAACCACGATAAGGTAGGCTTCTACTTCTTCTTCTTCTTCAAACGCTCCATATCGACCACTTATTAAACCACTCTTTGTGATTTGTATGTGATCTAAGCCGAAGAGCGATTGTACGTTGTGCTAGTTATGCGACTATAAGTAGGTTCTACGACATTTTTTATTTACTAGAGTAGCTTCCTTAGGCCCCTACCTCAATCGCCTCTTTCGACATGCTCTGTAGGTCGCAGTGTTACTATTCTTTGCTCCCCTTGCGAGCCCTGGCAACACATAGGCTATAAGGTAGGCTAATGTGAAGGGTACACACGATGATGATGATGAATAACTCCTAAAATAGACTACATTGCTTACTGCATTGATAACAAAGATTACATTGTCCGCCTAAGACAAGAATGTGCTGACGTGATTGAAGAATTAGACTAACGCCCCCCCATGAATCAAGATTACTTTCACATTTCAGAATGTGTCCATCCCCTTCACAAAGTGAACAAGGCGAAGTGACAAGAGTCGTAGCTACATCATCATCATCATCATCAAATAGCTTGTACTCAGCAGAATTTTGCCACCTCAACAGTCCTTCTGAAATACTCCCTCTCATAGGCCATATGTCCTGCCTCTGCAGCCGTCATGTTCAAATCATCAGTTACATCCTGAATCCATCTTCTCCGTGGTCTTCCTATTCTCCTATTAACAATGATACATCTTCTCCAGCTCTTCATGTCTTTTTATATGTCCAAAATATCTCAATTTTCTATTTCGTATTTGTAGCATCAGAAAGTTTTCTTTGATTTTGAATTCTTTATGGATAGATATATTTGTTCTCTTCTCTGTTCAAGATATACGGAGGACTCTTCTGTAACACTTATATTCAATGGCATATATATCTTTTTGTCCACTGTCTTGCTAAATGTCCATGCTTCACATCTATACATTGCCACAAGAAATATGCATGCTCTTGGTATTCTGATTTTCGTTTTCCTTTCAGTTGTATTTCGTTCTGTTTTTAGTTGGTTAATTTATTTGTAAGATCCTGTTTGTTGTTCTTTTAATGTCATTTATCCTTCCTCTTTTTCTTCTTTGCGTTCGTTCTGTGACGCCACCAATTTGATGATTCTTATTGTGATATATAATTGATCTTTAACAAGAACGACTAACGTTGAACCCCTGTTGAAATTAGGCTCACACTTTGTGTATGGTATCATACACGTGTAGGTCAGGGCTTCGTGTTTTCCTACTGTAATGTATCCAATTTCAATCTGTTGTTGGCAGTGAACCGAAATATTCAAAACTGTTCACATTAAGGGAAGACCAAGACAAAAATGGATAGACAATATCAAGACCACACTACATACACAAGAATATAACACAAAGGCGACTCATGTGGCCCTGGAACGCAAATTAAAGCTCCCATCCCTACGTTTAACGGCAAGAGTGGACAGCCAGCTACATCTTTCACCTGGGAATAGACAATAGTTCACATTTTGTATTTCTCTCTTGATTTCCTATGATCCTAGAAAACAAAGCTTCAAACAAGGGACATAACTGATAAATTCGCACAATTTATCACAAATGTGCATTGGTTATCTACCATTAATTGAAAACTTCAATGTTTGTGTTCTGTTTGAGTTTTGTGAAACTCATCTATTGTAGTGTAGGGTTAGGCAATGGGTGCCGTACGACATAAGGATGTGTGGTTCGAATCCTGTGTTTAGTAATGTGTTTTTATCCCGGAAGTCTCTAATGCTTGTTCAATGTCTATTGAGTAAGATAAATATACAGCGTCAGTGATCCATCTTTGACCAAGATCATTTTTCACATTTGTGTGGTATTTCTGGTAAAATGCTGCTTAAATATAAAGACTCCCATAGACTTAGATATCCAAAGTGAAGAATGAGAATCTACAGTAGACTGGAAGACAAACACTGGATATGAATATGGAAAAGACTTCCTCAAAGACCTAAGCAGAACAGACCAGGTCATTATATTTCTCCTACGTACTTGGACACAACATACACTTACATAGACTAAGGATATGTCAAACATTCTCTGCCAATGCTAGCAAGCGGAACATACACCGAAGCATGTTCTACAAGACTGTCCTCTCCTGGGTGAGCTGTGAATCAACATGTGGCCACACCAAGTCAACCTAAAAATGAAGCTTTGAGCAAACGGAACAGTCCTGAAGTTAGCTGTGCAGTTTATGGTCCCTAGTATACTAAGCGCATGATCAGATGGGGAAGGAAATAAAAACAAAAATGAAGTTATCCTGCAAAAATGAAGTTATCACTGTAAAAATGAAGTATCACTGCTAAATGAATTACTGCTAAAAATGAAGTTATCACTGCAAAAATGAGTTATCACTGCAAAAATGAAGTTATCACTGCTAAAATGAAATCACTGCAAAAATGAAGTTATCACTGCTAAAATGAAGTTATCACTGCAAAAACTGCAAAATGAAGTTATCA
Organism: Arion vulgaris; assembly: GCA_020796225.1. Classification (NCBI taxonomy): domain Eukaryota; kingdom Metazoa; phylum Mollusca; class Gastropoda; order Stylommatophora; family Arionidae; genus Arion; species Arion vulgaris. The sequence continues at coordinate 9,587,413 of CM036755.1, read as the reverse complement.
CTCATGAAATCATGAAAATGGTTATCACTGCAACCATGACCAACTGCGTAAATAACGTAAGTGTGTAACCATGTGTAACCATGTGAAACCATGTGTAACCATGTGCAACCATGTGTAGCCATGTGTAACTATGTGTAGACGTGACACAAACAATAGTCAGATGACATTAAATGTAAACTGTAGTAATTCTTATCACTAAACGTGACTAATAACAGCAGTTAATATGCGGACAGTCATAATAACGAAAGTGATCTACTATAGAAGAGTTGCAAGAGTGACAATAAGAGACACAATTAGAAATGAAGAAATCAGAAAAAGACTGGATTTCTCTCTCTTGCGATCATCGCCCAGACCGATTTACCAGATCTCCCCATAAATTCTATTCATGTGGAAATCTGATTCATGCAGCCTTAGCATTGGTGTGTTTTACGTCACATCTTCAGCACCATTTGGAACTCTGGTGATTATCCTTCGGCGATGTGTCCGGTTTCAGCCAGCGTTTACTGAGTTCTCTCTCCGTTCTGTAGCCATATAGTATTTTTTACGGTGTGGGGTAGCTAGCCCCACACTCAACCTCCTTAACCGCCTCTTACGGGCCATTGGGCCCCGGTAACCACTCGGGCGAGACTGGATGTGAATAAAGTAATGCAATTCTTAAAAGAACTTCAGATTGTAAACACCTGACAAGAATGCCCTGGTATCTACCACAGAGAGCCACACTGACAATGCATAACGAATGCAGAGCAAGAGGAAGACAACGCAAAAGATGGAGCGATGGCATCAAAAACAGCCTTCAGAAAATGACTAACAGCTTACAAAGTGTTTTAGAGCAAGCACACACAGGATTACTACACCCCTCCCACTAAATTTCTATAAAGAAGAAAATGATGAAAGAGAGGAAGCATTCATTATCGTATACCAAATTATCTTTAGATGAAGTCATCGGATATTTTTCAAGAGATTTCTGATCTCAGTGTAGATGAGATCAAGTTCCTAGTCATATCTCAGTGTAGATGAGATCAAGTTCCTAGTCATATCTCAGTGTAGATGAGATCAAGTTCCTAGTCATATCTCAGTGTAGGTGAGATCAAGTTCCCAGTCATATCAGAGACGGACGTTTTTGGGTTTTTCGATCCAGAAGCACTTGAGCTTTTCAGCTCTTCGGTTCGGTGCCATGGACATCGTAACCCTTCGGTTTGGTGCCACGAACACCGTAAATCTGGGGAATCTGTGGCTTTTTCCGCCATCCCGCGGAATTGAACCCTCACACACAGAGGGATAGTCACCCGTAGTCCAACGCGCTACGAACACGCTGGGCAGACGGGCATACGAAAGATAAAACATAGGTCCTGTGTTAATTTTGAGCACGTAAAAGAACCCTTGACAATTCAATATCGTGAAGAGCAGAATGGAAAGCCTAAGCTCAGGTAAAATTCATTATAAAAAATAAAATATCTTCACCATCTTCAAATTACATCGGGGTCTTCGTCGGTGCAAACTCGCTTCTCAAGGCTGGTGGTCTGTGGTCTGGGTTCAACATCCGCAGTGCGCGTGGAATTTTTCCCGACCGCAACGGCTCTCAGGTCGACCCAGCCTCAACTGGGTACCAGACATGCTCTGGGAAAATAAAGGCGGCCGGCGTGATGCTGACTACATCACCCATCGTGTGCCGACGGTCAATGAAAATACAGGCCTAACACTGTATTGCCCTATATACCACGAGGTATGAAAGGGTTCCTTTACCTTTTTTACTTTCGTCGGTGCTACGGAGTTCGTGCACTGCCGCTGAGATCTTTCTGTATAAGAAAGAGATAGGGGCAAAGATAGTTACTCACCAAGGTGCAATAATGAGTGTCCAATCAATCAATCAAGCCCTTAGATTATTGAGTATAAAATGTTTAGGCGTTTGATCGCAGACGACGTTATATATTGCCGCTATTGTTAGTCATGACTAAATAAAACTGAAACATTTAGTTATACTTTGCAAAACAATTATGTGGGCGTATATAGCTTAAGTGGTAGTGAGCTCGTTCACCACCCAGGCGTACGTGGTTCAAACTCAACGTCAAGCACTTTGGACGCGAATTCGTTTCCCTGAAATTTTTACACGAAATAACAAAATACTGTAGTTTTACAAAATACAAAAACAATAACAATACATATCAACTTTTCGACCAAAATGCCTTTATCAAGCAAACGATATAACAGGAGTGACGAATTTCACAGTACACTACATATAGACTATGACAGAGATATTCCAACTGTTCTAAATCGACTTTGGAACACATTTTTTGATGACGTAATATACTTTGTTTTTCCCATTTACTCTACATATAAAGTGTTGTGAGACTTTACAAACACCCAGTATTATCAATATCCTACAAGGAACATATCGTGGACTTTTACCAAGCTCTTTGCGAGAACACATTCAAATTAAGACAGGAGACCCACCCAGAACAAGGGTTGTCTTTTTTTTTAATTAACAGAAAAAAAACCCAGCAAACATATTGTCATACAATTTTGCTAGATGTTGCAAACAGACATTGCTTTAAACTTCACGCTTGAATTACATTGAAAACAGAGAATGAACTGATTTAGTTACCTGTTAAGAATACCACCAGACTATACACCATCTTCTTCTTTTCGTCTTTCGTCGTCAGATAGTTTCCTGGTTGTTACCCAGTGTCGTGGTCAGTTTCCTGGTTGTTGCCCAGTGTCGTGGTCAGTTTCCTGGTTGTTACCCAGTGTCGTGGTTTTAAAAATCAGTATGGGTAGTAAGGCTAATTCTGTCCTCACTTATGGGACGTCGCATAAGAGAAGTATACCTACAACCTTCTGGTGTATGATTCCAAAGTTGAGCGCTCTACAACTGGGAGATAAGGAAATTAAAATCTACAGTAGAAATAAGGATGAAAGGCGAGGGGAAGACCAAGGAAAAGATGGATAGTCTATGTCATGCCATAAGATACAGAAAAACATCATGCAAGTCATCAGAAAAAGTGTAAGACAGACACGAAAGACCAGGACAGTGGCAAAAATTCGGTAGCAGTGTAATCACAAAAGAAAAGATATATATAATATTGACAATATATAGAATCATACACATACCTTGGTAGCAACATAGACACAGAACGAAGAACAAACAAAGATGTCAAGATAAGAATACAAAAGCAAGGGTAAACTTTTGCATTGAGTAAGATATGGAAGTCAAAGGAGATCAAAACAAACATTCAAAGCTGAGAATATTTCAATCAAATGTGAAGTCAGTGTTATTCTATGGCTCCAGAAACATGGAGGACAACAAAATAAACCACCAGAAAACTGCAGATCTTCATAAATGGATGTTTACGTAGAATAGAAGGACTGACATGGTATGATAAGATTTCGAACGATGAACTCAGAGAAAGAACTAGGCAGATACCAGTAGAGAAAGAGATTTGGAAGAGACGAATACGACATACATTGAGAAGACCGACAGAAAGCATTGCACGACAGGCACTATTTTTGAACCCACAAGGAAAGAGGAGTAGGGAAAGACCTAAACAGAACTGAAGAAAGAGTTGAGGTTGATATTAAAAGGATAGGTAAAACATGAAAAAGTATGGAAGGGATGACAAGAGAGAGGAAGAGCTGGAAGAAGTTTGTTAAAGACCTGTGCTCCGTTTGGAGTTGAAAGGGAAAAAAGAAGAATATAAACAATCTCGATCATCCAGGGCAGTCAACAGTCGGCTTCAGTTTGACAGTAAAATATTAACAATCTCGATCGTCCAGGGCAGTCAACAGTCGGCTTCAGCTTGACAGTAAAATATTAACAATCTCGATCGTCCAGGACAGTCAACAGTCGGCTTCAGCTTGACAGTAAAATATTAACAATCTCGATCGTCCAGGGCAGTCAACAGTCGGCTTCAGCTTGACAGTAAAATATTAACAATCTCGATCGTCCAGGGCAGTCAACAGTCGGCTTCAGCTTGACGGGTAAAATATTAACAATCTCGATCGTCCAGGGCAGTCAACAGTCGGCTTTAGCTTGACAGTAAAATATTAACAATCTCGATCGTCCAGGACAGTCAACAGTCGGTTTCAGCTTGACAGTAAAATATTAAAAATCTCAATCGTCCAGGACAGTCAACAGTCGGCTTCAACTTGACAGTAAAATATTAACAATCTCGATCGTCCAGGACAGTCAACAGTCGGCTTCAACTTGACAGTAAAATATTAACAATCTCGATCGTCCAGGACAGTCAACAGTCGGCTTCAGCTTGACAGTAAAATATTAACAATCTCGATCGTCCAGGACAGTCAACAGTCAGCTTCAGCTTGACAGTAAAACTACTCTGTTACAGCCATGCAATACACACGCCTAAATATAATCACGGAACGAGAATATTCAATATGGAAATCTTGATCAGAGGTGCAAAGACACACACACCAAATCGATACAGGTGTGCCTAACAACACACCAGGAATAACTTACAGTTTCTATGATCCGATTCATTCCAAGGCTTATCTAGTCACCGTTACGTTTCTATTTACCTGCCTAGTACCAGGTAAACTTGTACACCTGTCTAGAACCAGGTAAACCCATTATATTTATTATTTTATATTATATTTTTAGTTTGATTGTTACATTATTAAATATATATATTCTAACTAACTTCATTGTTACATTATTAAATATATATATTCTAACTAACTTCATTGTTGTAAATGAAGGTAGGTTCTATGTGAATTTTGACAATGTTTTTTTTTTAAAATTGATATGTGTTTCGCAGAGCAAATGGGATTTAACAAGGCAGTGAAAAACATGTTTTTTTTCAATATAAGTGTTACAGAAGGGTCCTCTATATATCTTGGACAGATATGAGATCAAATATATACATATATGTATATATATATCCAGAAAGAACTCAAAATTAAAGAAACTGGTTAAAGGTACACAAAAGAGTGAGAAAATTGAGATATTTTGGACATATTTAGACACGAAGGGTTGGAGAAGACCAGTATGGAAGGAGGTATCACATCAATGACGAGAAGAGGCAGACCACGAAGAAGATGGAGTCAGGAAGTATGTTCATGTTATATACTCAATATACTTTCTGTGTATATTTATAAATTTGTTTTACAATTTATAAATTTGTTTTACAATTTATCAAGTAGTAGAATGTTCCTTGCTGAACGTCACATTCATCACAGCCCATCTGAAAAGCTCTCTGTCTCTTGCAAGTTCTCCAGCCTCTTGTCAAATCAGATGTTTGATTTGCTACCGTATGACAGTAGGCGGTACCATCTACAACTGTTAAACCCACTGTCAGATCAGATGTTTGATCTGCTACCGTATGACAGTAGATGTACCATCTGTAGCTGTTAAACCCACTGTCAGATCAGATGTTTCATCTGCTACAGCATGACAGTAGACGGTACCATCTACAACTGTTAAACTCACTGTCAGATCAGATGTTTGATCTGCTACCGTATGACAGTAGACGGTACCATCTGCCACTGTTAAACTCACTGTCAGATCAGATGTTTGATCTGCTACCGTATGACAGTAGATGGTACCATCTGTAACTGTTAAACCCACTGTCAGATCAGATGTTTGATCTGCTACCGTATGACAGTAGACGGTACCATCTGCAACTGTTAAACTCACTGTCAGATCAGATGTTTGATCTGCTACCGCATGACAGTAGACGGTACCATCTGCAACTGTTAAACTCACTGCCAGATCAGATGTTTCATCTGCTACCGTATGACAGTAGACGGTACCATCTGCAACTGTTAAACCCCACTGTCAGATCAGATGTTTCATCTGCTACCGTATGACAGTAGACGGTACCATCTGCAACTGTTAAACCCCACTGTCAGATCAGATGTTTCATCTGCTACCGTATGACAGTAGACGGTACCATCTGCAACTGTTAAACCCACTGTCAGATCAGATGTTTGATCTGCTACCGTATGACAGTAGACGGTACCATCTACAACTGTTAAACCCACTGTCAGATCAGATGTTTGATCTGCTACCGTATGACAGTAGACGGTACCATCTACAACTGTTAAACCCACTGTCAGATCAGATGTTTGATCTGCTACCGTATGACAGTAGACGGTACCATCTGCAACTGCTAAGCCCATTGCCTTGTGGAGGGTGGTGGAAAGGCTAGGTAGAGTCTAAGACTAGGGAGTCATCCCTGATAAAAAAACCCACTGTCTTTTCATTCAGCAAGGTTATGCAGAAGGTTAGAGGAGTAAACCGTGACTACAAATCCATAGGAAGGATCCCTACTGCAGTTGATGGTTATGTGTATTTCATCTTTGAGTTTATTGTCTTTCACCAGATGGAAGATGGAGTTGGTTGTCCACTCTTGCCGTTAAGCGTAGGGATGGGAGCTTTAATTTGCGTTCTAGTGCTAGATGAGTTGCCCTTGTTGTGTTGTATCCGTGTTTATGTAGTGTGGTCTTGATATTGTCTATCCATCTTTTTCTTGATCTTCCCTTGGCTCTAGTACCTGGTCTATTTTTATTGTATGTTATTATTGGTGGTTGGTTGTATTTCATTCTCATTAAATGTACAAACCACTGCATTTGTTATCTTTCGATGTATTCGGTGCATGAAATTATTATATTCGGTGCATCAAATTACTATATTCGGTGCATCTTTTAGTATCCCTGCAAACCATGTTTGATTCCAAACGTATGGACTTTACTTTGCCGTTCCTTTGGATGAAACAGCAGTGGCTCTCTCTCTCTTTAGCCTGTTACGCCCTTGGCGTTTAGGGCAGCAACAAACGTACACTATTCTTCCCTGTTGTTCATGGCCTTCCTCTGTATTGTGTTCCAGCTATGATTCATTTCCTTCAGTTCTTGCTCTATCGTTCTCCTCCAGGTCGTCTTGGGTCTTCCACGCTTTCGCCTACCCTCTGGAGTCCATAAACAGCAGTGTAGAGAGGGTTTTTTGTTGTTTTTTGCAAAATGGACAAGACACATTCCCCATATCAGCTGCCCAGGCTAGACATAAATGAAGAGGTCACTTAAATATGTAAGAGGAAAATTAGCAAATAAATACTTGGAAGGTTTAGTGCTAAGAAAAAAAGAATACTCTAAGATAAAAGTTACTATAGCGGCTGGTGGTGGGTATGATTGACGCATAGTTGTATGCCTCTGTAGTGGTTCAAGATAAATATAAAGTTAATCAATAGACCACTAATTCGTATTATAAAAATCTGCAAAGCTAAAAGTCTTTTATAAATCAACCTTCTTTTTTCGTCTTCATATCAACCACTTTGTTAAAACACTCTTTGTGATATGTATGTGATCTGAGCCTAAAAGCGATTATACGTTGTGCCAGTTATGCTCCTACCCATTTTCAGGCCAGCACAACCGATTTCTGCATCGCTTCTTATTTATTGGGCAGCTTTCCTATGCCTCACCTCGTTGCCTCTTATCTTCTAACAAGCGATTATACGTTTGTCCATTAGCTCCTACCAATCTTTTCTAGAATAGCACAAAGTTTCGCAATACTTTTATTTATTAGGCATGTTATAATGCACATACTCTTGCCTCTAAATGTAATCAAGTGGTACTATTTTGCTCCATGCGGACACTCAGCAACATACATATCTATTCTTTCAAAACTAGTGCACAAATAGTCTATGAATACTTTTTTTCTTATTAAGACATTGATATAGATTGAAGAATTGGTCTGCTAAGATATATCATGGTTTGTCTTATGTTAGAGTTATTGCTGTAATGGTCCATAATTATATATTTAGAACTGTCAAAATGTTACTTTGTTTATGTTATATTTGTTATATTATTCAATAATAATGTATACAGTTGGAAGATCACAAGCTAGAACGGCAAATATCTTTTGAAAATGTCTCGCATGGATGAATACGATCGATAATATTGCAATCATGCATGTTAGTAACTTAAAAATAGGACAACAGTACTTGATGTAGTTGGCATATATTTATATCATATACTATGACATACATGCACACACAGACACATACACATGGGCACACAGGACACCCCCACCCCCACCCCCCCCCCGGCCTCTTCCATACACACACAAACACAAATACAGAATATAGTAAACAATTTGTATCATTTAGTCATAGATACTACAATCTATATACTATGATTATAGTATATCATTTCTATCATTCAGTCAGGGCGCTCGTCATTAAGGGCCAATGGGGCCGCCCACCAATAATCGAAAGGGGGAATAACTTCTCCGGATAGACAAATAATAGTAAATACTTCAAAACCCATGATTTTTCTGAAAATTTGTGTCTGGCCCCACCAAGAAAATGACCACGAGCCGCCACTGCATTCTGCCATTGTATTATTCGGTCGTTATCATTCAGTCACAGTTACTACAATATCATTTGTATCATTCAGCCATGGATACATACAGATACAGAGCACACCAGAACCAGGATCAATGGGGTCAGCGATGGGCTGTCCGTCAGTGGAATCCTCCTCAAGGGCATGGGGTTTACCTTTTGTGAAGTTCCCGGTCATTCGGTTGAGTTTGCGGCACAGACTGTTGTGCTGGGTAAGAGAGCTGTCACTACCGCCAGAGGCGAGTTTATTGGGATTGCAAGGAAGGTATACTTTTTATTATCCTCCACCTCTCTTCCCAATAATTTGTCCGATAGTTATAATGTATTCAAATCTGTTATTTCGCATTCATCATCATCATCATGATCAAATAGATTTTCCTGTGCAGAACTTTGTCACTCTAACATTTCTTCGGAATGTATCTCTCTCATGGACCAGATGTCCCGCCTCTGCATACGTTATGTTATGTGATCGACGTCATGGCACATTGGGCATTCTCATTCGTGCTCTGTCCTTCACTGCAGCAACCATACTAAAGTCTATTTTCTCACCGTACCCATGAGAAGTTGATTAGTATACCTTCTCTCGTTCTACCACGAAGACGACACTGTCTGACATGTGTATCTTAATTCCTAATTCTCGTTCCAGTGTCTGAGACTCGCCCATGTCACATACATGAGAGCGTACAGCATTGGTGACATCGGCTCTGTCCATACTTGAGCGAACAGCATTGATGACATCGGCTCTGTCCATACTTCTGCACGCTCGAATCGGGGCATTGTTTGCAAGAGAGTCAGCACCCTCGTCACCCTGAACTCTAGCATGTCCAGATGTGTACAACCAAGTTATTTTCTTGAGATGTGATCTCCGAATGCTGTCCACCCATTCCATGTGCAGACTTCCAGATTCAATCATTCGAAGCATATCTGCAAAAGTCATGCTCAAACCATCAATTACATCCTGAATCCATCTTATCTGTGATCTTCCTCTTCACTTCTTTGCCAGGATTTACCACTTCCATGATGATGTTCTCCTATTCACTTCTTTGCCAGGATTTACCACTTCCATGATGATGTTCTCCTATTCACTTCTTTGCCGGGATTTCCCACTTCCATGATGATGTTCTCCTATTCACCACTTTGCCAGGATTTCCCACTTCCATGATGATGTTCTCCTATTCACTTCTTTGCCAGGATTTACCACTTCCATGATGATGTTCTCCTATTCACTTCTTTGCCAGGATTTCCCACTTCCATGATGATGTTCTCCTCTTCACTTCTTTACCAGGATTTCCCACTTCCATGATGATGTTCTCCACTTCTTTGCCAGGATTTCCCCCTTCCATGATGATGTTCTCCTCATCACTTCTTTGCCAGGATTTCCCACTTCCATTATGATGTTCTCCACTTCTTTGCCAGGATTTCCCCCTTCCATGATGATGTTCTCCTCTTCACTTCTTTGCCAGGATTTCCCACTTCCATGATGATGTTCTCCACTTCTTTGCCAGGATTTCCCACTTCCATGATGATGTTCTCCACTTCTTTGCCAGGATTTCCCACTTCCATGATGATGTTCTCCTCTTCTTTGCCAGGATTTCCCACTTCCATGATGATGTTCTCCACTTCTTTGCCAGGATTTCCCCCTTCCATGATGATGTTCTCCTCTTCACTTCTTTGCCAGGATTTCCCACTTCCATGATGATGTTCTCCACTTCTTTGCCAGGATTTCCCACTTCCATGATGATGTTCTCCACTTCTTTGCCAGGATTTCCCACTTCCATGATGATGTTCTCCACTTCTTTGCCAGGATTTCCCACTTCCATGATGATGTTCTCCACTTCTTTGCCAGGATTTCCCTCTTCCATGATGATGTTCTCCTATTCACTTCTTTGCCAGGATTTACCACTTCCATGATGATGTTCTCCACTTCTTTGCCAGGATTTCCCACTTCCATGATGATGTTCTCCTCTTCACTTCTTTGCCAGGATTTACCACTTCCATGATGATGTTCTCCACTTCTTTGCCAGGATTTCCCACTTCCATGATGATGTTCTCCACTTCTTTGCCAGGATTTCCCACTTCCATGATGATGTTCTCCAATCCACTTCTTTGCCAGGATTTCCCACTTCCATGATGATGTTCTCCACTTCTTTGCCAGGATTTCCCACTTCCATGATGATGTTCTCCACTTCTTTGCCAGGATTTACCACTTCCATGATGATGTTCTCCACTTCTTTGCCAGGATTTCCCACTTCCATGATGATGTTCTCCTCTTCTTTACCAGGATTTCCCACTTCCATGATGATGTTCTCCTCTTCTTTACCAGGATTTCCACTTCCATGATGATGTTCTCTCTTCTTTGCCAGGATTTCCCACTTCCATGATGATGTTCTCCACTTCTTTGCCAGGATTTACCACTTCCATGATGATGTTCTCCTATTCACTTCTTTGCCAGGATTTACCACTTCCATGATGATGTTCTCCACTTCTTTGCCAGGATTTCCCACTTCCATGATGATGTTCTCCTCTTCTTTGCCAGATTTCCACTTCCATGATGATGTTCTCCACTTCTTTGCCAGGATTTACCACTTCCATGATGATGTTCTCCACTTCTTTGCCAGGATTTCCCACTTCCATGATGATGTTCTCCACTTCTTTGCCAGGATTTCCCACTTCCATGATGATGTTCTTCACTTCTTTGCCAGGATTTCCCACTTCCATGATGATGTTCTCCACTTCTTTGCCAGGATTTACCACTTCCATGATGATGTTCTCCACTTCTTTGCCAGGATTTACCACTTCCATGATGATGTTCTCCACTTCTTTGCCAGGATTTCCCACTTCCATGATGATGTTCTCCACTTCTTTGCCAGGATTTACCACTTCCATGATGATGTTCTCCACTTCTTTGCCAGGATTTCCCACTTCCATGATGATGTTCTCCACTTCTTTGCCAGGATTTCCCTTTTCCATGATGATGTTCTCCACTTCTTTGCCAGGATTTCCCACTTCCATGATGATGTTCTCCTATTCACTTCTTTGCCAGGATTTACCACTTCCATGATGATGTTCTCCACTTCTTTGCCAGGATTTCCCCCTTCCATGATGATGTTCTCCACTTCTTTGCCAGGATTTCCCACTTCCATGATGATGTTCTCCACTTCTTTGCCAGGATTTCCCACTTCCATGATGATGTTCTCCTATTCACTTCTTTGCCAGGATTTCCCACTTCCATGATGATGTTCTTCACTTCTTTGCCAGGATTTCCCACTTCCATGATGATGTTCTCCACTTCTTTGCCAGGATTTCCCACTTCCATGATGATGTTCTCCACTTCTTTGCCAGGATTTCCCACTTCCATGATGATGTTCTCCTATTCACTTCTTTGCCAGGATTTACCACTTCCATGATGATGTTCTCCACTTCTTTGCCAGGATTTCCCACTTCCATGATGATGTTCTCCACTTCTTTGCCAGGATTTCCCACTTCCATGATGATGTTCTTCACTTCTTTGCCAGGATTTCCCACTTCCATGATGATGTTCTCCTATCCTTCATTTTTCTTTATATGTCCAAAATATTTCAATTTTCTCAATTTTATTTGAAACATCAATCATTTTTCTTTCATGTTTTGCATTCCATATCAAAGCGTCGACAATTTCTACATTTTCTATTCTCTTTACTGACATATTTTGTTGAATCATCTATCTCAAAGTGCATGACTCAGCTCTGGCCCTCGACAGAAGGAGGCCCTGGTTGTTTATCTTTTTGAATCGACTGAAGCAGCGACAAGATTCTTTGTTAGTGACAACCGCTTCAAACAGCCAGACTTTCCTCCTCCTGCTGGTGCTTGTGAGGCCTGGACTGTAGTTAAATTTCTGGAGACTAGAAGCGATGACAGTAAGGCATTTAAAATATGTATAACATTTAATACATTTATACCATTTAATATATTTATAACATTTAATACATTTATGACATTTATAACTTTTAATATATTTATAACGTTTAATACATTTAATAAATAGTTTTAGTGCTCTCTCTCTCTCTCTCTCTTTCTCTCTCTCCGTATCTCTTCTGATATATATCTCTTTTTATATCTCTCTAAGGTTAGGTTACAAAATATATATCAGTTATCAGAGGACTATCATCATAGCAGTTGGAGACATCTCAGAATAAATGTTTAAGAAGAATCTTGCACATTTTCTGACCAAATACAATAACAAATGTTTTTGAAACTAACAGACTGTGCATCCTTGGAAACCATCATTAAGAGACTAAGCTGGAGGTGGTTTGGACATTTATGTTGTATGCCTGTGGGGGCATTGGCTAGGACAGCTCTCTGATGGACAGCAGATCGGAAGAGAAGGCCGGGACGTCCAAAGGAAACATGGAAAGAACGGTGAGAGAGAGTTGAAGGAGTGTGGCCTGACGTGGGAGATGGTTGGTAGAAAGGCAGCAGAACAGCAACAGTGGAAGTCTCTTGTGGAAGTCTTATGTGTCAATCGGGACATGAAGAGGATATATATAGATCGTCATAACACTCTGAACATGTCCATAGGTGCTCCGATCTCAGCCTCAACAAATCCAGCAGCGTCCAGCGACACAACACGCCAGTTCGATGTTGATTAATCAATCTCTTTGCATATTTAGTATGTCGTTCTTTTTGGACTGCACCAATATTGACACCCATCTCTCTCAATCTGGTCAGCAAGTGGGACTCGTAAACCTGAAACTCGTCTGTTCGAAAAGACTCTCTCAGTGCATTAAGAATACCATTTGCCCGCGTTCCCAGCGTGTTCGTAGCGCGTTGGATTACGGGTGACTAGTCCTCTGTAAGTGCGGGTTCAACTCCGCGGACTGGCAGAATAGCTACAGATTCCCCAGATTTACGATGTCCATGACACCGAGCCGAAGAGCTTTCAGCTCAAATGCTTCTGGATCGGAAAAAAAAGAATACCATTTCGGTCAATTGCAGCCCCATCTGATATCGTGGCCATGCCAGCCAATCTGTCAGCTCGTTCATTACTCCTGACTCCTGTGTGCCCAGGGACAAAAATGAAGACAAAAATATGCCCACAAAAATTTTTTTTAAATTATTTTAACTAATTGTCTCTTCTAATCTCGTTCATTCTTTCTATCTTTTTCTTTCTTTACTTCATTCTTTAACTTCTAACTCACTGATATCTGTTCATTTTTAGAGTATCTTTACGAACATACACTTATCAACTCACTGTTGTCTTTCTAAAATATCTCCCTAATGTATATCCCTAATGGATCTCCCTAACGTATCTCCGTAACTTATCTCCTTATTGATTGATTGATTGATTGATTGATTGATTCAATGATTGATATGACCATCATCATTGCATTTCGGTGAGTAACCATGTGTGCTCCGATCTCTTTCCTACACATGAAGATCTCAACTGCAGAGCACGAAATCCGTAGCACCGGCGAGGGTCCCCGATGTAATTTTGAAGATGATAAAGATATTTATGTAAGAATTGTATTCTTAATCTTTTCTAATGCATTTTGCCCGTGCAGCGTCTTTCCAGCCTGCTCTTATCGATTTTGAACTACCAAGTGTTCGTTTACGTGCTCAAATTGAACATGGGACCTACGTTTTATCGTCCATCTCCGATAGGACTAGGAACTCTATCTCACCTACACTGAGATCATGGATCTCTGGAAAAATGTCCAGATGGTTCCACAAGGGAGCGAACCTGGTCCCTTTGACACGAGAGAGATGAGCACCTAACCTGTAAGCCACAGAGCCACCTCTATATATCTATTTATTGTATCTCCTTAACCTATCTCCATAATGAATCTAATTAACATATCTCCATAATGTATCTCCGTAACATATCTCCCTAATGTATCTCCTTAACCAATCTCCCTAATGAATCTCCCTAACCTATCTCACTAATGAATCTCCTTAATTTATCTCCCTAATGTATCTCCCTAACCTATCTCCATAATATATCTCCCTAACCTATCTCCATAATGTATCTCCCTAACCTATCTCCATAATGAATCTCCCTAACCTATCTCCATAATGAATCTCCCTAACCTATCTCCGTAATCAATCTCCCTAACCTATCTCCCTAATGAATCTCCTTAACATATCTCCATAATGAATCTCCTTAACATATCTCCATAATGAATCTAATTAACATATCTCCATAATGAATCTCCTAACATATCTCCTAATGAATCTCCTTAACATATCTCCCTAATGAATCTCCTTAACATATCTCCATAATGAATCTAATTAACATATCTCCATAATGAATCTAATTAACATATCTCCATAATGAATCTCCCAACATATCTCCTAATGAATCTCCTTAACATATCTCCCTAATGAATCTCCTTAGCATATCTCCATAATGAATCTAATTAACATATCTCCATAATGAATCTCCCTAACATATCTCCATAATGAATCTCCCCAACCTATCTCCATAATGAATCTCCTTAACATTTCTCTCTAACCTATCTTTCTAACCTATCTCCCTAATGTTTCTCCCTAATGTATCTCTCTATCTCCTTAATGTATCTCCTAATATATCTCCTAACATATCTCCTAATGTTTCTCTCTAACTATCTCCTTAATGTATCTCCCTAATGTATCTCCCTAATGTTCAGTGTACAAGACATACATGCTGTGCAACAACACCTTACGAGGGGGATCATACCACGAGTACAAACAACAATTTGCTGAACCCTTCTCCCAGCTGATACTGGACTATGGAGGACAGGTGACATTTTTACTAATTTCACAGACAAAAGTGTCATAAAAATGTCAAATTTTAACAATAATTTTATTTTACAAAATTTGATGGGATGCAATATTCATTTTTCTTCTTCAAACGCTCCATATTGACCATGCTTTCGTTGCTACATACTTTCTGAAGGCTGAGCTAACAATAGTTACTCTATGTTTCTAGGTCACAAACGTGAATGTACGCCTATAGCAGTGACAGTAGAAATGTATAACGTGTTAACACGTCTTTAGTCCACATAGGAGAGATAATAACAGACGTGTTAATGCATCTTTACAAGTGAATGGGAAAAACGTATATATATACGTCCTTAACAGCTAATAGGTTAACCACTCTGTGTGATTTGTATGTGGTCTGAGTCTAAGAGCGATTGTACGTGGTGTCAGTTATGCATCTACAAGTGGGCTAGAACATCCGATTTCTGCGATGCTTTTTATTTACTAGGGCAGGTTCCTTAGGTTCTACCTCAGTCGCCTCTTGCGACAAGCCTTGTAGGTCGCAGTGGTATTATTCTTTGCTTCCCTTTCGGACCTCATCACCACACAGTGATTATTCATTCAAAATTTGAGGCAATCCTGAAATTATCTTTATAGTAATGTTGAAATTATGATGGTAGCAATGTTGAAAATATGATAGTCAATTTTCGAAATGATATTTGTAGTAATATCTATTATGATCAGACATCCTTCATCCCTCAAAAAGACTCGGTCTCTAGGTCTGTTTAGCTTGTCCCCTTTTCCGATTTCCTTGTGGGTGCCACTCAAAGACTTGTCTAGTTACACTTCATTGAGTTTTCCGTAGGGTATGAGATACCCGCTACCATTTTCTCCCTCTGAACTGGATCATTATGTGTTCCTGTTCTTAACCACAAGTATGTGTTCGCTGCTCTGTCTTACCATTTCAGTCAGAGACTCACCAGAAGACGTTCAAACCAAATCAGCATGTGTTCGTTACTGAGATAAGCACATGTTTATATGGACTAGCCACTCATTTACACGCTGATCTTCTTCTTCTGTGTTCAATTTCTGCTATGCAGCTATCCCGGTATGTGTCATAAACAGGGCGGTGCGTATGAGGTCTTCACCGGTCCCCCATAATGTGTTCTGTAGAATTGTTTCTGTTGGCCAGATTTCCATTCTCACACTACTCATGCGGAGTCTTGCAAAGTCTGTTCTGGGGACTGCTTTAGTGCTCCAAATGTGATGTCAACCCAGTCCCTGAGACCCTTCTATTTTTTTTTTCTGATCCAGATGCACTTGAGCTTTTCAGCTCTTCGGCTCGGTGCCATGGACATCGTAACCCTTCGGTTCGGTGCCACGAACACCCTAAATCTGGGGAATCTGTGGCTTTTCTGCCATCCCGCGAAATTGAACCCGCACACACAGAGGGATAGTCACACGTAGTCCAACGCGCTACGAACACGCTGGGCAGACGGGCGGAGACCTCTTCTATAGAGGGTGTGCTCTGAGACTGCAGCGTCCCGTTCTTAGTCTGAAAACTGTGGTCTGCGCTTTTCTGTTTAATGCAGTGTTTCCCAACGTGGGCCCAGCCCCACAGGGGCAATTTGATTGTTTAGGGGAAATTTGTCAAAGAAAACATTATTTGTTGGTAGGTTAATGTGTCACATACAATTAAATATGCATTTTTTCGTCAACGTTTACTTCACTGCACATTCAATTAATTTTAACATTTACACTATTTAACACATTTAATATTTTAACACATACTTTAACAATTAACACATATTTAACTACATACTTTAACACAATACTTTAACACATATTTTAACACATACTATAACATATATAACAATCTTAACACTACTTTAACACATACTTTAACACATACTTTAACACATATTACACATACTATAAACTTTAACACATACTTTAACACATACTTTAACACATACTTTAAAACATACTTTAACACATACTTTAACACATACTTTAACACATATTTTAACACATACTTTAACACATACTTTAACACATACTTTAACACATACTTAACATCTTATATCTTTAACACATACTTAACACATACTATAACACATACTATAACACATACTTTAACACATACTATAACACATACTATAACACATACTATAACACATACATCATAACTTACATATATACACATACCTATAACACATACTATAACACATATTTTAACACATATTTTAACAATATTTTAACACATATTTAACACATACTATTTAACACATATTTTAACACATATTTAACATATTTAACAATTTTAACACATTTTACACTATTTAACTATTTTATACCATATTTTAACACATATTTAACACATTACATATTAACACATACTTTAACACTATTTAACATATTAACACATATTACATATTAACACATACTTACATATTAACACATACTTATAACACTATACTATAACACATACTATAACACATACTATAACACATACTATAACACATATTTTAACACATATTTTAACACATATTTTAACATATTTAACATATTTTAACACATATTTTAACACATATTTTAACACATATTTTAACACATATTTTACACATATTTAACACATATTTTAACACATATTTTAACACATATTTTAACACATATTTTAACAATTTAATTGATGAATATTAAAACATTATGTATATGTTACCTAGGGACATAAGAAGTTTAGAAAGGCTTAGGAGTGGCATGGCACAACAAAGGTTGGGAAACACTGGTTTAATGTATGTATTATGTCTTGCTACGGGTTGTAGCCAACGTATATTTTTCACACGTCATAGTGACACGTCCGAGTTGTGACATCTAATATGTTTTAGAGAAGGACTTTTTCTCTTTCTTTTCTCCAGTCTTGTTTTGTCTGACAGCGTCAAGATAAGAAGAGATTTCTAGAACGAGTCCTTGTGTGCGCTTCATAAATAGTGTTTTTCGTCGCCTCTGTTATCTCTGAGGCCACATTTTGCGTGACGGGCCGTTTGTATCCATTGTATCGACAACATTTTTGGATACATCATGGAATCTGTTTGTAGACAACATTCTTATTTGAGATGCACAGTCTATTGGTAATCTGTTTATGTGATCGAATCATTTAATTTGTTGTTTCTTGATGAAGTCTAGTACTAATGAAGTTGTACTCACTTTTATCCGATGTCTTCATTTCTCAACCGGTCTCTTCTTGATACTCCCAGCATTCTGCGTAGACATTTCCTCTCTGTCGTGACTAGTTTTTCTATAATTTGCTGTCAGCATCTAGGTTTGCACTGCTAGCATAATGTTGGGAGAAGATGTGTGTGACAGTTGTCTTTATGTTTGATTCAGCATCAGTTTGACTAAACAAATGAAGTTTGTGTGTATGTTTCTTCTATCGTTGAGTACATCAGGTACTCAGCAATAATATCAGAAATGTGAAATGTCTTTTAGTGTTATTTTACTGAGACTAGTACAGCGAATAAAACAAATGTGAAGGTTTTTAATCAGGCCTGGAGACAAAAAAAACTTTTCAAAAGAATAAGAATCAGACAATCAAGGTTCTTTGGACATATAATGCGAAGAGAAGGTTTAGAACATTTGGTGACTAAAGGTAAAATTCATGGAAGGAGAGATCGTGAAAGACAGAGGGAGAAGATGGTGGATGGCCTGACATCTTAGTTCCACAAAAAATCGACGTCAGAACTGATTACATGCACCAAGCAGAGAGAGTTGGGGAGAGACATGATCGCCTAGACGGCAGGCACGGCACTTGATTTAGTACGTGTTTATATGGACACTATACTCTTTTAACGGTGATTGAAGTTGATGGTTAGTGAGACTTATCGAGTATAACATCTCACAAGCTGTACAGAAGGACTTAAGCTTCACAACACAGGTTTTACTAGTGAGATATACAGTAAGACCTCTGATATTGATCAGGCAAGTCATCAATTAATATTCAATTAATTTAACTATGATACGTGTGCTACCGTTGTCTAAAGGGAAGCAAAGTGTAGAGATGAGTGAGACTGGGATGCGTTCTGTCCCCTTGCCTGCTTACCATCTTTACCAGTGTTGTCCAAAACTGCTATCTATTGGTAAAATAATCACAATATAGATGGAAACTGCAATCGTTGCGATATCTTTGTTAATGTCTATATGTAATGTTCTGAGTTATCCGTCAGATTTGTTGTATCATTTTGCTTGATAAAGGCCTTTTGGTCGAAAAGTTGTTGTGTATTGTCATTGTTTTTGTATTTTGTAAAACCACAGTACTTTGTGATTACCTGTTTCGCCTATCTATTGGTACGCATCTGACTAATGACTGAATGCTTGGGGGCCATGTAGTAATCGCAGTAATAATAATAATATAGTAATATAAAATATTAAAATATAACATATGAAAACTTGAGACTGACTGTTCGTCTCTGTAGTGTAGAGGTTAGATGTTCGCCTCCCTCGTCGAGCCATTGGGATATTTTTGTCCAGAGATCCCCGATCTCAGTGTAGACGAGATTAAATTTTTACTCCTGACGGAGACGGACGATAAAGATTCCGTGTTCAATTTGAGCACGTAAAAAAACCCATGGCAGTTCAAAATCAAGAGAAACAGACTGGAAAGTCGCTGCCCGTGTAAAATTCATTAAAAATAAAAACAAATTACTACAAAATATTTTCCCCATCTTCAAAATGACATCATGGACCCTCGCCGGTGCTACAGAGTTCGTACACTGCAGCTGATATCTTCATGTGTTATAAAGAGATTGGAGCACACATGGTTACTCACCGAAGTGCAATGATGATAGTCCTATCAATCAATCAATCCTTACTAAACGTACCTAACGTAATTATCTATCATCATCAGGTGCCTGCCGACAGGTGTAGGCGATCATGGATCTCCACAAATATCTCTGGTGTTTACTATCATCTCACATGTTGACGTTCTTCCGTACCATGTAGTCAGTATACCCACAATTTTCTCTTTCTGTCTTCCTCTGTCTCGTCTCCTTTCGATTTTACCGTTGTTATCATGCGTTCTCATTGCAAGACAGGCACTTTTTGGGAAGCCGCGATGAAAGAGGAGTAGTGGCCTAGACATATCTGGAGAACGGAACTGTAGGTTGATATTAAAAGGATAGGTAAAATATGGAAAGAATTGAAAGGGATGGCAAGATAGAGGAAGATCTGGAAGAAGTTTACTCAAGACCTGTGCTCCGTTAGGAGTTTAATGATGAAGAATAAGACAATTTCCCTTCGATTTTACTGGTTAACACCATGTGTACTAAACCTCCCTTTCTCATCATATGTCCGAAAAATGATGACTGCCTCTTTCTTATACTCATGATAAACTTTCTCTGTGTCTTGACCTCATTCAACACTTCAACATTAGTCATTTTAGTAGGCCATTGGATTCTCATCATTCTTCTGTAAAACCACATTTCTGTGTCTTGACTTCATTCAACATTAGTCATTTTAGTAGCCCATTGGATTCTCATCATTCTTCTGTAAACACTTTCTACCATTGGATTCTCATCATTCTTCAGTAAACTACATTTCTGTGTCTTGACCTCATTCAACACTTGAACATTAGTCATTTTAGTAGACCATTGATTCTCATCATTCTTCTGTAAACTCACATTTCTGTGTCTTGACTTCATTCAACACTTCAATATAGTCATTAGAGACCATTGATTCTCATCATTCTTCTGTAAAACCACATTTCTGTGTCTTGACGTCATTCAACACTTCCACATTAGTCATTTTAGTAGCCCATTGGATTCTCAGCATTCTTCTGTAAAACCACATTTCTGTGTCTTGACCTCATTCAACATTTCAACATTAGTCATTTTAGTAGACCATTGGATTCTCATCATTCTTCTGTAAAACCACATTTCTGTGTCTTGACCTCATTAAACACTTCAACATTAGTCATTTTAGTAGACCATGGGATTCTCATCATTCTTCTGTAAAACCACATTTCTGTGTCTTGACCTCATTCAACACTTCAACATTAGTCATTTTAGTAGCCCATTGGATTCTCATTATTCTTCTGTAAAACCACATTTCTGTGTCTTGACCTCATTCAACATTAGTCATTGTTGCAGTCCATTATATTCTGATCCTATTTTTCTATCTATTCTCTAATCCTGTTTTGACTTTCAGCATCAGGTCGAAAAAGAAGACACCTGGAGCGAACCTCTCTATGCATCTTGTCTTTCTTTCTCTTCTCCAATCCTGATTTGCCTCACAGCTTCTGGGAAAGAAGAGTTTTCTAGCACGGGCTTTTGTGTGTGCTTCATAAATAGTGTCTTTCGTCGCCTCTGTTATCTCTGAGGTCCACCTTTTGCGTGAACTGCGTTTTGCTTTGTATACACTGTATTCCCTTTATTCTTCTGTAAAACCACTTCTCTGTATCTTGGCTTCATTTAACATTTCAACATTAGTTATTTTAGTAGCCCATGGGATTCTCATCATTCTTCTGTAAAACCACTTCTCTGTATCTTGGCTTCATTTAACATTTCAACATTAGTTATTTTAGCAGTCCATGGATTCTCATCATTCTTCTGTAACCACTTCTCTGTATCTTGGCTTCATTTAACATTTAACATTATTATTTTAGCAGTCCATGGGATTCTCATCATTCTTCTGTAAAACCACTTCTCTGTATCTTGGCTTCATTTAACATTTCAACATTAGTTATTTTAGCAGTCCATGGGATTCTCATCATTCTTCTGTAAAACAACATCTCTGTGTTAACATTACTGTAACATTTAAACTATTATCATATGTAACAAATGTATTGATGATTGTTTTAGCCTTTCGTGGTTCAATCCATCGGCGTGGAGTCTCTGAGAAGACATCACGTTGAACAGAATACTATCGTGACCATGCATCTCTTCAGAAACGAGGAAGATATCAAACGGATGATGGCCGACCGTAAGTTCAGATTTGTTAACTTATGTGTTCTTGTTACGTCAGTGTGTTGCTGGGGAGCAAAGAATAGTAACACTGCGACCTACAAGGCATGTCGAAAGAGGCGACTGAGGTAGTACCTAGGCTACTCTCTATCTCTCTCTCTCCCTGCCCGGGATTGGGGCGTAGGCCCTCAAAGAGCTAATGTCAATTCATCCTATCTCTAGCTATCTCCTGCAGCTCCCTCCAGCTCTTCATTATATTGTTGATCTCTACCTCCAAATCCCGTCTCTATGTATTTCTCGGCCTCCCCTTCTTTCGCTGTCCCTGCGGGTTTCAGAAAATGACCCTTCTTATTATATTCCCATTTCGGTTTTCACAAAGTCTGTCATATCCAGCGCAAGCATCTTTTTAACCTCTGCGCAGAAATCATATATGCTGGCCTACTAGTAGGCACAACGTATAATCGCTCTTAGGCTCAGATCTCATACAAGTCACACAGAGTGGTTAACAAGTGGTCGACATGGAGCGTTAGAAGAAGAAGAAGAAGATGGATATTTCAAATTACTTGACACTGAAAATCTGCATATAATACTTTAATCACACTAACTATTTTTTTGATATTCCGTAATACTGGAGTATCTTCCATAGAGATTCTATGAGATGATGATGATGAAAATTAACTTTTAAAAAACGTTCGTAATATTTCATACGTAGGCTTCTGTAGCTTAACTCTTTCACTCCGTAATTTTGTTAACCACCAGACTCATTTATAATGCAATATACACTGAATTAACCAGTATACCGGCTTGGAGTATTCTTTAAAAAAAATGCACCGAGCAGCTATCTCGGCTCGAAAAAGTGAAAGGGTTAAACGATAGTGAGCTCGATCCCACCACAAGTGTACCTGGTTTAAAGACCGCGGCGGGCAATTTGAAAAAGTGAAAGGGTTAAACGATAGTGAGCTCGATCCCACCACAAGTGTACCTGGTTTAAAGACCGCGGCGGGCAATTTGGAAGCTTCTTCTTCTTCGAACGCTGCATATCGATCACCTTTCAACCACTTGGTGTCATTTGTATGCGATCTGAGTTGAAGAGAGATTGTACGTATATACGTTCTTGAGCCCGTCTGTCCAGCGTGTTCGTAGCGCGTTGGACTACGGGTGACTATCCTCTGTGTGTGCGGGTTCAATTCCGCGGGATGGCGAAAAAGCCACAGATTCCCCAGATTTACGGTGTTCGTGGCAACGAACCGAAGTGTTACGTTGTCCATGGCACCGAGCCGAAGAGCTGAAAAGCTCAAGTGCTTCTGGATCTGGGAAAAAAAAAAATACACGTTCTTGGCAAAGATCAAACATTTCACAAAGAGCGATTAAAATTGGTCGTAAAGAACGAACGCAAAGAAGAAGAAGATTGTACGTTGTGCCAGTTATGCGCCTACAAGTAGGCCAGCACATCTGATTTCTGCGGTGCTTTTTATTTACTATGGTAGCATTCCTAGGGCCCACATCAGTCGCCTCCTACGACATGCATTGTAGGTGGCAGTGGTACTATTCTTTGCTTTCCTGACGAGACCCGACATCAGACAATTTGGGATCAAATTTGTTCCAGTGGATTTGTACGAACGGTAAAAATAGAGTTCACCCTTCAGAAAGCAATGGCAAACTACTGAACGTATAAGGGATGCCTATAAAATAAACAACTTCTTCTTGCGTTCGTCCGCTATGAATTCAGAAGTAATCACTTGCACCTGGTACTTGCAATTCTGACTGATTTTTGTGTGAAGGCATGCTTTCCTTATTATCAGTGTCCCCCGCCAAACAGGCGTGCCTTCTCCAACTTCAGAGGTTATAAATAAACAACTCGTTTACTGTGGTCAAAGGTCACATCCCTTCCCTTTAAAGGATATGCCCTGATTTATATTCAAGTATGATTATTGTGTCTTCTAAAACAAATTATCTATATATGTGTATGTATATGTATATTCTCAGCTCGCTATGAGGAACTCAAGAGGAGACAGATTAGCATTGCTTCAGATTTCACCTCAGTCTTCACGATTGATCCTCAGGCTTGTCCATAGATGAAGAGTTGTCCAAAGTTTTAGTTAGTATTATTTGTACGTTGGATACAGAAACAAGAGTTGATACCTCAGTTTTATTGTCGATGTTTGTATGTTGAATACAAGTAAGAACGAGAACATGTTTTGTCTGTACTGATGTCTATATGCAAGAATTCACCATATGCTACCAAGTTATGCAAGAATACACCATATGCTACCAAGTTATGCAAGAATACACCATATGCTACCAAGTTATGCAAGAATTCACCATATGCTACCAAGTTATGCAAGAATTCACCATATGCTACCAAGTTATGCAAGAATTCACCATATGCTACCAAGTTATGCAAGAATTCACCATATGCTACCAAGTTATGCAAGAATTCACCATATGCTACCAAGTTATGCAAGAATTCACCATATGCTAGGCAGATTACCATAGTACCAAGTATGCAAGAATTGCAATATGCTATAAGTTATGAAGAATTCACATATGCTGTACTGATTCTATATGCAAGAATTCACCATATGCTACCAAGTTATGCAAGAATTCACCATATGCTACCAAGTTATGCAAGAATTCACCATATGCTACAAGTTATGCAAGAATTCACATATAGTGCATATCAAGTTATGCAAGAATATTCAGGATATTTCTACTAAGATGTAAGACTAGACATACTTCAAGAATACTTTCTTCTTAGATGTAAGACTAGACATACTTCAGAGATTTATCTACAAGTTTGCAAGAATTAAATAGTAGGAGCATATTCATAGAAGATGTAAGACTAGACATACTTCAAGAGATACTTTCTTTCTTAGATGTAAGACTAGACATACTTCAAGAGATACTTTCTTTCTTAGATGTAAGACTAGACATACTTCAAGAGATACTTTCTTTCTAGTTGTAAGACTAGACATACTTCAAGAGATACTTTTTTTCTTAGATGTAAGACTAGACATACTTCAAGAGATACTTTCTTTCTTAGATGTAAGACTAGACATACTTCAAGAGATACTTTCTTTCTTAGATGTAAGACTAGACATACTTCAAGAGATACTTTCTTTCTAGTGTAAGACTAGACATACTTCAAGAGATACTTTTTTTCTTAGATGTAAGACTAGACATACTTCAAGAGATACTTTCTTTCTTAGATGTAAGACTAGACATACTTCAAGAGATACTTTCTTTCTTAGATGTAAGACTAGACATACTTCAAGAGATACTTTCTTTCTTAGTGAAGATAACATACTCAAGATATTCTTCTTAGATGTAAGACTAGACATACTTAGAGATACTTCTTTCTAGATGTAAGATAGACATACTTCAAGAGATACTTTTTTTCTTAGATGTAAGACTAGACATACTTCAAGAGATACTTTCTTTCTTAGTTGTAAGACTAGACATACTTCAAGAGATACTTTCTTTCTTAGATGTAAGACTAGACATACTTCAAGAGATACTTTCTTTCTTAGATGTAAGACTAGACATACTTCAAGAGATACTTTTTTTCTTAGATGTAAGACTAGACATACTTCAAGAGATACTTTCTTTCTTAGTTGTAAGACTAGACATACTTCAAGAGATACTTTCTTTCTTAGATGTAATACTAGACATACTTCAAGAGATACTTTCTTTCTTAGATGTAAGACTAGACATACTTCAAGAGATACTTTCTTTCTTAGATGTAAGACTAGACATACTTCAAGAGATACTTTCTTTCTTAGTTGTTTTCTTTTCTCCAATCCTGTTTTGCCTCATAGCGTCAGGATAAGAAAAGATTTCTAGAACAGGCTTTTGTGTGCGCTTCATAAATAGTGTCTTTCGTCGCTCTCTTATCTCTGAGGTTCATCTTTTACATGGCCGACCTTTTGTTTTGTATTCACTCTATTGGAGTGACATCGCTCTTTGAGATTACCAACTGTCTGTTGGTAATCTGCTTACGTGGCCAAACAATTTAATTTGTTCTTTCTTGATGAAGTTAGTACTAATGTTGTACCCCCTTTTTTCCTGATGCCTTAATTTCTCAACTGGTTTCTTCGTGTTACCTCCAGCATTCTGCGTAGACACTTCATCTCTGTCGTGACTAGTTTTCTTCTATCATTTAAGATACAGACTGGAGTGCAAAATGCAAATGTTGTAACATACAAGCTAGCCCCATCCTTTCAATAGCACTACAATAAACCAAGTGAAAGAATTCAAATACTTAGGAAGCATATTCAAGAAGACGGATAGAGATAGAGGATAGAGTGCAAAAAAAAATGTTGTAACCTACCAGCTAGCCCCATTGTTAAGGCACCGAACAATTTCACTGGCAGCTAAGCAACAGATGATCAACAGCATTTTCATGCATACTTTGTGTTACTAGTGCCAAACATGGACAATGAGCAAAGCGCAGTCACAAAAAATAGCTACATGTGAAATGCGCTGCCTGCGAAAAGTTACCAACAACACCAGTAAAGACAGAGCCACCAACATCAGCATAAGAAAGAAAGTTGGCAAAAAACTTTACTTGAAATATACTAAGAAACAAAGAATAAAGTGGTGGGCCATTTAATAAGAATGCATCCAAACTCCACTGTATGCAACGTATTCTACAACAGAACATCAGGAAAGAAGGCGAGAGAAAGACCGCGAAAAATATAGTTAGCATAGAAGAATCCTACCAAAGAGTAAAAATAAAACACACCCAAGCCACCAGAACAGCGCAAGACAAAAACAAAAAAACTACGACACTTGTCAACAACCTGGTATCAATGTGACGACAAAAGAAGAAGAAGAAGATGTCCTGATGTTGGTCATGAAAGATGACATTTTCAGGTCGAATAGATTAGAGCTCGGCTCTCATTTAGAGATTCGGGCTCAATCCCCGGTAAGGTCAATTATATTTTTCTGTCTGGGGCAATATGAAAAAATCCTAGTATCAACAATTTTGTGGCGACTTCACTAGCCATGCTAACATTAAATTTCACAAGCTCATGTCCCACATGTTCTAGACAACCAGGCTCATGTCCCACATGTTCTAGACAACCAGGCTCATGTCTCACATGTTCTAGATAACCAGGCTCATGTCTCACATGTTCTAGACAACCAGGCTCATGTCCCACATGTTCTAGACAACCAGGCTCATGTCTCACATGTTCTACACAGCCAGGCTCATGTCTCACATGTTTTACACAGACCTTTACTAGTGATATTATAGGCAGTAACGACAGGATGTCAGTATGTTCTATACGTGGACTCCGATAACATAAGACCAGCGGGCTCAGGTAAAAGTTCTTTTAATTCAGACCACAACCGTCGCGTGACCTTGCCTTCCTGTATTGTTAAATAAAGATAAATTCATATTAAAAATAACACAACATGCTAAATCAAGGTTATATTATGTGACAAATTAAATTTAATACTAAGGAATATCAGTATTATTAACATTTTTCATTAATAAAAAACTACGGACTTGTAGAATTGAGTAAAATTGCACAAAAAAAACCTACAGTGTTCTTTCAAACATATATAAAACCTGCCTCTTCCCCATTAAACACGAATTTTCGATTTCTCGTCTGAGCTAGTCGGTCTTATGTTGTCGGGGGGCCATGGTTCTATACAAGTAACGAATGAATGATGACATGGTGGTCTTGATGTTCGTATGTTGAATACAAGAAAAGAATGAAAAATGACTTTTGTTATTAATTTTTGCAAGCTGGGTACAAATAAAAGCATGAAAGACGTTTTACTTTATTTTTGACATAAGCAGTGGCGTCTCGTGATCATATTTGCTGGGGCATGTACGCACTGGCCCATAATGACGTGCCGCCACTGGGTACATGTAATGAGTAGAAAGGACTTTCATCTGTATGTTGGACACGGACATAAACTACAGATGAAAGATAACGTGTGTTGTTGTCTGCCCTGAGTTCAAGTTAGAAACGGAAGTAGTATTTTTACTGCTGTTGAAGTCAAAGTTCAACTAATTTAATTTGGAAAGGTCTAAACCCGAAGAATTGAGTTCATGCTCCGCGTTTAATCCCATTTGGTTGGTCCCTACCCGTAGAAATGGTATCTGCCCAGAGTATTGCACCAAGAACGAACTCCGGCAACAATCCTAGGTGTTTCTGAAAATAATGCACGGGTGAACAGAACGGCGCGGTCCGGATTCGAACTAACGATTTTCAGAACGTAGGTCAACGGCTTAACCAGTAAGCCACCCTAACTTGTCGCGGGAAAGGTCACTATCAGCCTCAGACTACCCTTTAATGATTTCAACAAAAAATTAGAACTTTGGGATTTTTGTGGCATAGAGGTTATTTAACAAATGCTTCTGTTCTGCAACAGCTTGATATTAAAAAGAGTTGGCTATTACAAAGCATAAAAACAAGAACAATTAAATATTTCGGACATATCAAACGACATGAGTGCATGGAGAAATTAATTTGTGAAGGAATTTTGCCTGGAAGAAGAATGAGAGGAAGACCTAGAAGACGATGGATGCAAGATGTCATTGACGATCTGAGAATGACTGCTGCTGACGCAGGTCAACTTGCAGAACAGAAGTTTCAGACGTAGGTTGTTCAAGGGTAGACTTGATGATGGGATGAGTTAAGTTCTGGAAGGACAAGCTACTTGATGATGATGATGAGAGTTTGGACAGTGCTGATGATGTGATGGTTAATTCTGAAGCGACAAATTATTGATAGATATTGTGAATTATGATGATGATGATAATGTTGATGATGAGAGGTTGACGTTTGCCTCTGCTTCAAAGGTGATCTTCTCATCCCTTACATCATGATATTTTCGAGTTCCTGATCTCATGTGTGAGATCGAGTTTCTGTCCTATCGAGACGGACAACTAAATGGAAATTTTAGCAGAAAGAACCCTGCAGTTCAATCGAGAGATCAGGGTGGTAAGCTGCAAGGACAAATTATTGAGGATTAGAATTAAACTTTACATAAATAATTACCTCTTCAAAATAAATTACACCAGACACCTCCCTGATGCAACGGCTTGCACACACTGAGATCTTCTGTGAAAGAGATCGAACATCACATGGTTACTCAAGAAGTGCAATGATGATGATCTTATCAATCAATCAATCGACAGATTATTTCAGTTTCTAAATTATATCTTCTACACTTTTATCAGAGGGGTCTGCACTTTGATCCTTGCCATTAAGGTAAAAGAACCCCTACAGGTCCCTACAAAATGTAAATTTTAGTTCCATCTTAATTTGATTATCATCTCTCGCCCTTGTGGTGCCGGGGCCCACAATGGATTCACAGAATAGTACCACTACGACCTACAATGCATGTCGTAATAGGTGACTGATGTTGGCACTAGAGATGCTACACTAGTAAATAAAAAGCGTCGCAGAAATCGGATGTGCTGGCCTACTTGTAGATGCATAACCTGCACAACGTACAATCGTTCTTAGGCTCAAATCACATACAAATCACACTGAAGGGATTGACAAGTGATGGATATGGAGCGTTCGAAGAAGCAGAAGAAGTAAAATTATCATCTCTCGAGATTCAAGATCCATCATCAGATCATATTCTTGATTACAAGAAATCTTCGTGGCGCGGGTAGTACGGATCTCCTCTCTAGCTCCAAACGTATTCGGTTCGTTTCTCGCATGGATCTTCTTCTCCGTTCGCTTCACATCATGTTAAACCACTTTGTGTGATCTGTATGTCATCTGAACCTAAAACCGATTGTACGTTGTGCAGGTTATGCGCCTACAAGTAGGCCAGCACATCCGATTTCTGCGATGCTTTTATTTACTAGGGTATCTTTCCTAGGCTCTACATCAGTCGCCTCTTACGACATGCCTTGTAGGTCACAGTGATAGTATTCTTTGCTTCCCTTGCGGTCTCCAACACCACACGGACGCACCAAAGTGCAATGACAAAAGTCATATCAATCAATCAATCATAACATTATTCACACAATGGTGTTTTCCCATTCGTTTTCACGAGTCAGTTAAATTCAAAATATTAGGACACGAGGACTAATCGGAAACAAAATACAAACGAAAAGTCGAGAGAAAACAAAAACGATACTATAAAGATGTGATTAAAATTTGGTTTTTTCGAAAGGAGTTAAATCTGTTTTTTAATGTTTGTTAGCTTACGCGTTCTGGTATAACTAAGAACAGATTCTTTCTTAGGTTGAAAGTGGCGTGTCTTTCGCTGCTACATACTTTCTGAAGACGGAGCTAAAAATAGCTACTCTTTGTTTCTAGGCCACAAACGTGAATGTACGCCTATAGCAGTGACAGTAGAAATGTATAACGTGTTAACACGTCTTTAGCCCACAGAGGAGAGATAATAACAGACATGTTAATGCGTCTTTAGCAGTGAATGGGACAAACGTCTATACACGTCCTTAGTAACTATCGGGTTACAAGATGTTAGTCTCCTACATAAGAAACAAACAAAATGGATGTATAAGCACAAAAAGTTCTTTTCCTGACAATACAAATGTACAAGAACAAACCCGGTGCAATGAAATCAATCCTTCGGTTTTAGATCCTTTTTCGCCCTGTTTTCCGTGGCTTGCAAGGGGAGCAATGAAAAGTAACACCGCAGCCTACAGGGAATCTAGTAAGATGCGGCTACGGTAGTAGCTTAGGAAGCTACTCTAGTAAATAAAAAGAGTTGCAGAAATCGGATGTGCTTGTAGAATCGACTTGTAGGCGCATAACTGACACAACGTGTAATCGCTCTTATAATCCCTCTGAGACTCTTATAGACTCAGATTACATACAAATCAAAAAGAGTGGTTTAACAAATGGTCGATATGTAGTGTTCGAAGTCATGACAGAGATGAAGTGTCTACGCAGAATGATGGGTGTTTAGCTTTGATATCACCAAAAAGACATTTGTCTTAGGTTGAAAGGGTCACATGTCGGTCACATGTAGGTTTCATCTACCAACAAACAAACAAACAAACAAACAAACAAACAAACAAACAAACAAACAAACAAACAAACAAACAAACAAACAAACAAACAAGTATGATCACAACAGTTAAGAAACCGGAATAAGTTAGGAAGACGATCTCTCTTTTCTCTCTCTCTCGCGATCGTTCTTTTTGGCCATTTTGTTCATTCTTATTGTGATATATAAACAGCCTTTGCCAAGAACGTTTTTTACGTCACATCATTCAGCGCCATTTGGAGCTCTAGTGCTTATCCTTCGGTGTTGTGTCCGGTTTCATCCAGCGTTTATTTGGTTCGCTCTTCGTTAGCCTTTGACTGTCCCCAGCCGACCTGCAAGGCAGCAGGTTGCTGTTTTCTTTCAGGGTAGAGACCATTAGACGACCTACCCTCCCGGGTTGTTGAGCGTCATCTACCCAGGTTACCAGTCTTTATTTGGACTTCCTGGTTTGCCTGCCGTCCAGATTTGTGTACGGTTTACTCCGCTAGCCTTTGATTGTCCCCAATCAAACTACAAGGCAGTAGTAGTTCAATGTCAGCGGAAAAGCGCACTGGATTCAAGCCTCTGCTGGGTTTTACAGTTTTTCAGCACATTTGGGTGGTCAGCCAACTTCTGCCACTACCACTTGTCGCTCCACTATCATCGCCGTGCACGTCTGCCTACTGGTGGACCCACCCGTGCATCATCCGCATGCGTGTTCGCTCTGCCTTGGTGCCTGCCCCACCGTGTCTATTGGTTCTCACCGTGGACACATTCACCATGCCTCTAGCTTGTAAAGACACAGAGGTCAACTCTGGCCCCCACCTCAGGCTCCGAGTTCCGCCCTATATGGGCCCACGTGCAACTCATCTCGGACCCAAGTTTTGCTCCACGCGCACCTACGTCTTTTCTCTAGATGCACCCCTTATCCATTCATGTTTACCCGTTCAGCTTTTTTCCTTTCAGCTGGGAGAGACGTGTATTAATAGTCACTGGGATTCCGCTCGTCTGCGTTGCGAGCAGATCTCATTCAGCGTGACTACGTCTGCATCCCTACTTATACCAAAGTAGCTCTTCTTCGATCATTACCCGCTTAGCCAGACAATATCGGTTGTCCGTTACCAGGGTCACTACGTGTAGGTGGATTAGGAGGTGTTATTGCAACAGTAACCTGTCCGGTTGTCCCCGGGACGACAGTTTCGTTAGGACTAAAATCACAATTTGTATTATTTGATTCTTCCAGGGATGTTAGTTGTTTTGGCAACCGTACCCTGCCCGTTTGTCAAAGGAAGGTCAGTTTCGTTAGACACTGAACGCAACTTTTAAAATTTGCGCTCGGCTAACTTTACCCAATAGGTTTCTCTGCTCGTGGCCTCATGTACGGGGTTTGCCGCATACCTTCCCATGTAGCGACACGATGCTGTGTTGCCTTGTTTTCCGAGATACTTGCCAAGGCTTTTGATTCATTACGAATCGTTCTTATTGGTTCTAGCCCCCCAGCTGGCAATTTGCTTGCGGCCCTTTACACCGGGGGAGTTGGTCCTCTTTTCCAATTAGGATGCACCTCTCATCCCTTCGTGTGCGGCCTTTCCCATCGGACGGGAAGTTGCTACTTGTGGTAAGAACATTATGTTGACATTTGCCGACACATTTACCGTACTTCGGGACTGCCTTGACACGCAGTTTGACTCGTACTCAGAGCTCCGAATTTCACCCCATGTAGGCCCATGTCTCTGCCTTGGGATGCACCTCTCATCCCTAAATGTTCGTCTTTTCGCCTTAAACATCGGCCGGGAGGCTGATAATTGTGGTGCGACCGTTGTATTCTTATTTTCCGTTCCCCGAGACTGCCCTGACACGCAGCATGACTTGGGCGCAGGGCTCTAAGTTCCGCCACATGTGGGCCCATTTCTCTACTATGAATGCACCTCTCATCCCTTTAATTCGGTCATTTACTCCGAGGAGTTAGCATTCGTTCGCAGACGACTCGTACACTACTGTTTTTTACTAACTCGGACAAAATTGCATCGTTCTATCGGCCAGGAGATGCATGCATTTTGTTCGTAATTTTGTGGACCTACTTTCCGCTTCCGTGCTTGCACTGCTACCACTACCAGTAGCACCATTTTTTTTTACACCATTTCAATTTTGAAAGCACAAAATCTCTGAACATAAGATTGAGGGGTGAAAATGAATGGGGAATAACTCGTTTATGTGTATCAGGGCCGATAACAATAAAAGGCATAAGAGATTGAACAAATCGATACCGGTAATCAATCATTGAGTATCGATCGCGGTATCAAGAATTGAATCTTGAAAACACCGTTAGATATTGTCGTACATTACCTGAATGCGCCAACCCTCCCCTCCCTCCCCTGCCTCCTGATTAGCTTACTGCCAATACGCCCAAACCCTCTAACTTATTACCTGCGGTTTTCTTCCGGACAGGTAAATATTCCCTGCCATAAAGGCCTAGCAACCGAGGCCTTAGACACTGAGGTAACTGGGTGCCCTGTTGTAGATTTAATGTGAATCAGCTGCGCAGATCTGTCGAGTGGCCGTGAATTGGATTTATCTAACATTGTAGATGTTCAAAACCCGATTTTTCTATTCTATAGTTATGGAGAACCGACATATCTCTATTGTTTGATGTGACCATTGACTGGGTGATGAGAAAATGTTACAGGGGCGAAACCGGCATTGATTTAGTAAAAAATAGTAAAATAAAAGATGTGGATTTTGCCTTAACTACTTTGTGCTACCAGAGACAAACATGGACAATGAGCAAAGCGTAGTCACAAAAATAACTACATGTGAAATGAGTTGCCTGCGAATAGTTACCAACAACACCAGAAAGACAGAGTCACTAACATCAACATAAGAAGAAAGCTGGCACAGAACCTTGCTTGAATTACATTGAGAAACAAAGAATTAAGTGGTTTGGCGACTTAATAAGAATGCATCCAAACTCCACAGTATACAAAGTCTTCTACAACATAACATCGGGAAAGAAGGAGAAAGGAAGACCACGTAAAAGATGGTTAGATGGCAAAACAAAATGCTGTCAAAGAGCAAAAATAACAATTACCCAAGCCACCAGAACAGCGCAAGACAAAAACAGAAAACAACGAAACCAGGCAACAACCTGGTAGCAGTGTGACGACACTGGGCAACAACCCGGTAGCAGTGTGCCGACACTGGGCAACAACCCGGTAGCAGTGTGACGACACTGGGCAACAACCCGGCAGCAGTGTGACGACACTGGGCAACAACCCGGTAGCAGTGTGATGACACTGGGCAACAACCCGGTAGCAGTGTGCCGACACTGGGCAACAACCTGGTAGCAGTGTGACGACACTGGGCAACAACCCGGTAGCAGTGTGACGACACTGGGCAACAACCCGGTAGCAGTGTGACGACACT